>CM053031.1:216453071-216473235 GCA_028564925.1 Lithobates sylvaticus | reverse complement strand
ACAGTGAAGACTGATGGTGGTCACACACACATCCATACATTATTGATTTCTTTTCAGATTGATCTCCTCCAATATAAATAATTGATCTATAGTCAGCAACCTATTTGAATCATATAACACACACAGGGAAGTATATTCTGATC
This sequence comes from Lithobates sylvaticus, assembly GCA_028564925.1. Classification (NCBI taxonomy): domain Eukaryota; kingdom Metazoa; phylum Chordata; class Amphibia; order Anura; family Ranidae; genus Lithobates; species Lithobates sylvaticus. The sequence goes on along the minus strand of CM053031.1, from coordinate 216,473,092 downwards.
GATAGTTAAGATAAGATCGTAACTTGCAATCGTAATCATATATCTGTTTCTATAATTTTATCTCATAATCAGAATGATCAAAATGCCATCAAATTCATAAACAAATGATCTCAGTGCTGCTAATTGATGCAAACCAATCAATAATATTCAACCCTGGCCAATCATCTCAGTTTGTTCAAAATCGATTGGAAGGGAAATTATGGCTATCTGATTGTTTGTGGCTTCAATTGTTTTGATCAAATCACAAAATGATCAGATTTAAAAAAAAAAGAAAAGTGTGTGTGACCGCCCTAAGGGTAACCTTACAACGTGACTATACAATTCACGTTCGATGTACCAATACTATGTAATATGAGGACCTACCTCATCTTTCCCAATCAATTTGTATCCAATCCGAGAGTTCTTTGCATTAGGTAAGTTGTTGGTAGAACTAAAGGAGATTGTACAATCAGATTGTTTTATGTGTGATGAAATTTAGATTTATCATAACTATGTAATGTAAGGACTTTCCTAATCTATCCCATCAGTATATATCCAATCTGACATATTAGTGGGTAGGTGTAAAGCAGATTGTACAAACAGATTGTAATATGTATGATGACATTTAGATTTACCATAGCTGTAATGTAGGGACCTTCCTAATCTACCCCATCGGTATATATCAAATCTGACATATTAGTGGGCAGGAGATTGTACAATCAGATTGTAATATGTGTGATGAACTTTAGATTTATCATAGCTCTAATGTAGGGACCTTCCTAATCTATCCAATCAGTATATACACAATCTGACATATTAGTGGGTAGATGTAAAGGAGATTGTACAAGCAGATTGTATGTGTGATGAAATTGATTGATCATAACTATGTAACCTAAGGACCTTCCTAATCTATTCAGTATATATCCAATCTGACATGTAAAGAAGATTGTACAATCAGATTGTAAGGTGTGTGCATGCTATAAAGTTTCCCATGGCAGCGGTAAGTGATAAACGCTCCGACTTACCTCCAGATTCTCCAGCCTGTCTTTCAGGGTTTGCATGGTGCGGCTGAGTTGGTCGATGATCTGGCTGGGATCTCTGGGTAGATCGCCCATGGTGTCCTTGCCCCCCGATTTCCCGGCCACCTTCTTCCAGGACCCATGCTTGCCATCCTCGGAGAGGCTCTCACATCGGTTCAGCTTGGCGGTAAGTTCCCGGATGGTGTCCTTCTGGTTGCCGATGGTCTCCTTCTGCTGGAGAATGGTCTCCCGGAGCTGGATGACGGTAGATCGCAGCTCTTCCTCGGGAGTGGCACTGAAGCCTTGCATCGGGCAGCCTGGGGTGGCATCGGGGGGCAGAGCCGTACACACAAAGCGCTCCCCCGCGCTGTCCCGCAGCTGTTGCTGCTTGTTGATGGTGTTGCCCCCGGCCAGGGCTAGCAGGCAGATCCCCGCACTTATTATAGCAAGCATGCCTGCTACTACTACTCCTAGTCCACACAGGAGGCTGCGAGTCCGGGAGAGTATGGTGAAGGAGAGGGGACGCGATGTGACTAGTGGTGCCGCGTTGACGTTGAGCCAGGAAGCGTCAGGGGGGTGAGGTTAGGTAGGTAGCGGTGTGTGCGAAGCGGTGTGTGCGGAGCGCGGTGTGCGGAGCCTCCTCTGTCCGCTCTCTATGAGATTCTCTCCAGCGGAGCTGTGCCCGAGCGAGTTCACTGCCTCGTCTTAAAGGGACAGCGCCAGCAGGCGGGTCTGATGGACAGCTTCTCCCCCCATGCAGACGTCATCTCATCCCATGTGAATGTACAGCATGCTGTTCAAGGTGAAAAATGATGTGTGAGAGCAGAAAGCCTGGCTATTGGCTGGACAAGAATCACTTCACTACATTCTTCTTGTAGGTTACTAAATGCCCCCTCCATCCGTCATGCTGCCCACTGCATTTACTACAATACATATTCATCATGAGTTTCCGGTTGCAAATGCAAGGTTTGTGGTTGTAAAATGAATACAATACAACAGTGTGTGAGCTTTATTAGGGAGAGCGAGGAATGATGGGAGAAAAGTAGCCCAGAGCAGTCCTTACCAACCTTAGGTCACTGAGAGGTCTTCCTCCATCCACTAAGAGTATAGCAAATAAAAATAAAAATGTTTATACTCACAATACATGTATGAGTATGCCAAATACATTATATTACCAAAAGTAATATAATTACCCAGTGTGCTAAACATTTTTTGAGCGGGCAGAAAACAAACCCCCCAAGGTCCACACTCACCCCTCCTGCGGTCATGGCACCATGGCTTCCCCGACTTCTCCTTCCGGCCAACCCAGTCTTCTTTAGATCCACCTTCTCTGCTGATTGGCCAGGAGGAGAAGCCGGAAACCGATAGCGAATATTGATTCGCTAGTATCAAAAGTGGGAGGGTTTGGGGGGCGCCCCGAGCCCAACCTTTTTCAATCCAATTAGAGCCTGAGCCTCTAATCATGTGCTTGAAAAAAAAAGACCTGATAGAAAAGTATTAGGTGGTGCCCTCGCGCATGCAAACTAGGGGGGCAGCTACTCTTATGGAACGGCCGCCACTGATTGGGATGCCTGCCTTTAAACGCACATGAACTTTAATGGCATCCCAGTCTTAGTCCATAGGGTTCAATATTGAGTTGGCCCACCCTTTGCAGCTATAACAGCTTCAACTCTTCTGGGAAGGCTGTCCACAAGGTTTAGGAGTCTATCTATGGGAATGTTTGACCATTCTTCCAGAAGCGCATTTTTGAGGTCAGGCACTGATGTTGGACAAGAAGGCCTGGCTTGCAGTCTCCACCGTAATTTATCCCAAGGGTGTTCTATCAGGTTGAGGTCAGGACTCTGTATAGGCCAGTCAAGTTCTTGCACCCCAGACTCGCTTATCCATGTCTTTATGGACCTTGCTTTGTGCACTGGTCCAAATCATTTGGTGAAGGGGGGATTATGGTGTGGGGTTGTTTTTCAGGAGTTGGGCTTGGCCCCTTAGTTCCAGTGAAGGGAACTCTTAAGACATCAGCAGGAGCGGACTGAAAACTCATGGGTCCCTCGGGCAATAGGAGATTATGGGGCCCCCAGGCAATCAGAGATTATGGGGCCAAACAGTATACACACACACAGTATACAATCACACAGTATACACATACATGTACACACAGTATACACAGACATGTTTCTATTGTCTGAGTAGGTACTGCAGAGGTGGGGCAGCTATTATCTCTGGATTTTTAGACCAAAAGGATGTCGGTAAGGGACATTTCAGAAACAGATGTAAAAAAAACACAGATTTTTACATATTGTCCCTGGTTTTACTTAGGCTGGCAACCCTGAGGGGGCCCCTAGTGGCCCGGGGCCCTCGAACAGTGCCCGAGTGGTCGAATGGTCAGTCCGCCCCTGGGCGTCAGCATAGCAAGACATTTTGGACAATTTCATGCTCCCAACTTTGTGGGAACAGTTTGCAGATGGCCTTCGTGTTCCAACATGACTGCGCACCAGTGCACACAGCAAGGTCCATAAACACATGGATGAGCGAGTTTGGGGTGGAGGAAATTGACTGGCCTGTTAGTTTGTGGGTATTATGGGGGGCTGAAAGAGCTGCTGCAAGCTGGTGGCACTGTGAGAGGTTGAGGGGCACTTTGTGGCCTGGGGGCTCTCATGGAGCCTGGGGCCATTGTGAGGGATGGTGGTTCTGGAGGGAAATAGAGGACTCTGCAACAGACTTGGTGGTCCTGGTGGGACTGGGGTTTCAGGAGATGGCTGGGGTCTCTCCAGAAGGCTGGGGGCTTTGCAGGGGCACTGTTTGAGACAGGAGGGCACTGTAAGGGCTAAGACGCACTGTGGAAGGTAGGAGGGCACTGTGCGACACTGTTGGAGGTTGGGGGTGCTATGGGGGGCTGAGGGTGCTACAGCAAGCTCTGGGTCACTGTGGCAGGCTGGGTGGCACTGTGGGAGCTGAGTGGTACTGTGGGCAATTATGCGAGTTTGAAGGCACTATGGTACGTTTGGGAACGTACAGCTAGAAAGAGACCTGGGAGGGGGGATGCCGCAGTCTGGCAGAAGGGCATGGCCCAGTGGTTGAGAATCACTGAACCAGATCAACTGATATGATTTTGGGTCAGTGTAGTTGAAATAGTGAAAGATTCATGCTGATTGATTGTGGGCTATTATTTTACCTATTATACTACCTTATATTACCTTACTATACAGGAAAAATTTGTATTCACTCCCCTAAACCCAACCCAGATATTAGACAGGTTTGTATACATGCTGCAGCCACAATGCCCTGCTTTTTAGCTTCAGCGAAAGTTATACCCCCTGTCACATTCAGCATGCAGTACCTATTCAAGTGAATGGGGCTGTGCTGCAATTGTTCTGCAATTGCACACAATACATATGGTTTCTTTGAGGTGGTGCAGGTATTTCAGGGTTAAAACAGGTGATGAGGTGACATATCACCTTCAAGACACTTGTCAGCCACCCTCTTAAAAGCAATCCATCACAGATTGATTTTCAGAGGGGAAAATTTGAGTGTAAATGAGCCCTGTTGTGGACATTTTTAATGTATAGTAGAAAGTGGTGGTATGGATAGGCGATAATGTCAGAAAAATGGCACCAACATCCGTGTAAGTGTGTCACGCAGGACCCCTTTGTCAGGGGAGCTGATCACATGCCTGACGAAGTGGTCCTGCGTGACTCTGAAACGTTACACTCTCCCTGTGTTGTGATCATGCAATAAATTACCCGTTTGGATGCTATTTATGTCTTTCCATGGTGTGCCGGCAAATATTTTCACTGTGACTTGAACCAGTTTCCAGCCGGTTGTTGCTACAGCACCAAAACTCGAGAGCTCACCCAGGAATGTGTGTGATGGGAATATGAAGTATTGGCTATACATAGGGTACGCAGATACAAAAAAAAACATCCAAAAGTCAAATCAGATGGAAGAATTGGTCACTCAGCAGTAGCATTGGAGTGACTTATCACGACATGTTTCGCCTCTTAGGGCTTCCTCAGGGGATGTTTTTGAAAATTAGATGTAATACTGCATAAAACAAAATACAGTTAGAAACATTACAATAACTTTGAATACATTACAAAAAAAGAAGAATATATATAATATATGCTGTTGGTCGCCATGCCCGATACCCATCGGCCACCCAAAAGGAGATCTACCTGCCACTTGGTATTAAGCCTTATTGATCACTTCCACTATCCATCCCATTCCTTCCCTTCCTCCCTTTCCCCTTCCTCCTCTCCTTTTGTTCTCTCCCATATACCTTTTCCTCCCCCCTTCTTTCCCCTCCTCCCTTTAATACGCTCATGCGAGTGTATTCGTACATACAGACGTTGGTGGAAGACCATTGGCTGTGGAAACCTTCCCGTGAATACGGCAGATCTGTTTTCTCTTTTAGGGATGTTCGTTTATGCCTCACCAAGAGACTGGCCACCTCATGGCGATTGCATTAATGCTCCTAGCAGATCTGCGTACATGGGACCCATAGCATTACCATACAAAAATGATGGCCTACTGAGCTATGTTAGAGTACAGCTCGCGTTAGCATTATACAAGAGCTATATTTGTGCTTTTAAGCACACCAAAATTATTTGATTATAGGCAAAGCTTATCATTTCCACTACAGCCCCTAAAGCTGAAGATTAGGTTTAGACTTTATTGTATAGTTACATAGGTCTGGCTTGGGCCAATGAACATATTCATATCTCATACCTGAGTGATCTCTTTGAAAATCACTATAGTAGTCACAGATACCACAGGGATAGTGGCAGTTTTCCAGGCCCAGTTCTGAGCGGCTTCCCTTCTGCATAGTGACCACAGGAGGTTGCTCTCTCTGCACTGCCATCATTCATAGGACGCCTTGTGATTTTATCAATGAATACAAGGCATTTTCTGGTTGGAAAATGTAAAGATCATGACATCACCGCTCCACTTTTCCACCTCTTCCAATAATAGCATGGCATCCTGTGAATGGGGACAGTACCAAGTGAGTGGCCCCCTGTGGTTACTATGCGGGTGGACAGCTGCTCAGCACTGAACCCAAATCACTGCTGTCATCACTGCAGTAATGGCGAGTGTGAGCTTCCCCTTTGATTATATAGGTATGAGATATGCATGGTTATGTTGATCCAAGCTGAACCAATGTAACTATACAATAAAATTTATATGTAAACTTTATATTTAAGAGCTTGTAAGAGGTGCCACTGCTGCACCCAAAGTAAGGTAAAATTTCTCAGGTGACAGCATGAAAAGGGAGGGGATGATTAACAGATCACAAATCATTTCCTGATTAGATCCAGGAGTAAACACACTGATCATAAGATTGCTGCTTACCTCTGATACTCGGAGAACCTTTACAGGACTGATTTGTCCTCTGTTTTGGGCTCCTAGTGGCCATTTTGGGGAGCACCTGTCTGCCGAACTGGCAATAGGCTTTGGTACCTGTACGCAACACATTTAAGGCCCCTCCAACACGAATATACAATAGTATATTTATTGGGACAGGTTCTATTTAATACCTCAGCTGCACTACGTTAAAGCTAATGGAGTGCAAATTGTGACAGTAAAAGGTGGAAGTGATGAAATCCTTGTCACTTCTGGGTTCTTACAAGCTAGGGAAGATCAGTAAATGGGCTTTTGCTGGTTTCAATTTCCTCTGCCTGGCAACACCCGCCATAAAGGGCCCAGGCCTACAGGTAGGATAGCAGGAAGAGAACTCTGTACTTGAGGGAGGAGATCTCTATGTGGGGGGGGGGTGTTGGGTAGAGAGATCGGTATTGGGTGGGTTGGGGGAGTGCTGTGGATTATTAGGAGAAGAGATCTGTACTGGGGGTTGGGTGAAGAGCTCTATACTGTGGAGTTATTGGGAGGGGAGCTCTATACTCTGGGGTTGGAGGGAGAGCTCTGTACTTAGAGCATTTTGGGGGGAGAACTCTGTACTTGGGGAAGAACTGAGCAGGATTGGGGTGTGCTCTGTAATGGGGGAGAGATGGGGAGAGCACTGAACTGAGGAGTTAAGCTCTGCACTAAGAGGGTACTGGGGGGGGACCTCTGTACTGGGGTTTGGATGGAGTGCTCTGTACTTGGGAGGCATTGGTGAAAGAGCTCTGTACTGGAGGGGTTGGGGGAGAGTTCTTTAATGGGATGGGGGACAGCTCTGTACTTGAGGGTTGGGTGGAGAACACTGTACTGGGGAGAGGGGTATTGAAGAGAGGGTTGGCAAGGTGGGTATGAATCCTACACCTATTTTCTGAGAAAAAAGCCCAGGCAGTGGACATGCAAGAATTATGGAACTGCTTAGAAATTAAAGATGGCCCTAGTTATGCAAACATACCTACTCCTGATCAGGTTGTATTTGCGATTTATTTCCAGAGTTCAGTCTGGCCAGCAAAAAACTAGCTCTAGGTTACCAAGTGGAGAAATTCATCACCATCCTCCAAGAGGCTTTAGAATGAGAGCTGCCCAAAGGACTATGAAATCTGTGGCAATGGGCAACGAGACAACTCCTTCTGCCTTATCCATGCTAGATGAGACTACAAAGGACTGAAGGAGTCTAGGTCATTATCAAGCTGAAGTGACGGCTGTTAAATGGGAAGTTGCCTAGTCATTGCATAGAAATATTTTCCACCAGAGGATCTGTCGCATGAATCAGAGAGGTTGGCGATGTGGCCATTCGGGTAATTTCATTCAGAATTGTAGGTGTAAATGGACTATTCTTCAAAAAGGTTCACGTACAAAACTAAATAATTGCGGGGTAGGGGAACAAGCTGCAGGAATTACTTTGCCATTTATCAACCACATTATGAACAGTATCAGACTTTGGACTTTCCTCATAAACTTTGGAGGCTGCCAGTAAGTTACCCATCCCTGTGGTAAGGGTCTCAGGGATGAGAATTTAAGTGTTCAATCAAATATTTGATCAGATTAGAGTAGAGGTGACCTGTGGTTCTGCCTTTTAGAAGTCCCTGTTGTTCTGGGAATGCATGTGCTACAAGAATTGAATACAATTTTACAACACCAATTCCAAAAAAGTTGGGATGCTCTGTAACACAATATTTAAAAAAAAGTTGGGACGGTGTAATAAAAAGCTGACAAAGTACAGTAAGTGGTACTTAGCAGCCTTCATTAGCAGTAGGGGTGCAACGGATCAAAAAACTCACGGATCGGATCGATCCTCGGATCAGAGTCACGGATCGGATCATTTTTCGGATCAGCAATAATAATTGAATTTGCAAAAACCTGTGAAAATTCCGCCACCATATAGTCCCCACTCTAATATCCACGTCATCTCCCCCACTGTCATATTGTCTGAGTATCGCCGAGTATTGGCAGGGTATCGCCGAGTATTGGCAGGGTATCGCAGAGTATTGGCAGGGTATCGCAGAGTATTGGCAGGGTATCGCAGATGAATGGCAGGGTATCGCAGAGTAATGGCAGGGTATCGCAGAGTAATGCAGAGTATTGGCTGGGTAATGCAGAGTATCGCAGAGTTAATGCAGAGTATCGCAGAGTATTGGCTGGGTAATGCAGAGTATCGCAGAGTATTTGGCTGGGTAATGCAGAGTATTGGCAGGGTATCGCAGGGTATCGCAGAGTAATGCAGAGTATTGGCTGGGTAATGCAGAGTAATGCAGAGTAATGCAGTGTATCGCAGAGTATTGGCTGGGTAATGCAGAGTATTGCAGAGTATTGCTGGGTAATGCAGAGTATCGCAGAGTAATGGCTGGGTAATGCAGAGTATCGCAGAGTATTGGCTGGGTAATGCAGGGTATATGCTGGGTAATGCAGGGTATTGGCTGGGTAATGCAGGGTATTGGCTGGGTAATGCAGGGTATTGGCTGGGTAATGCAGGGTATTGGCTGGGTAATGCAGAGTTTGTTTACAAGTGATCGCTCCGTCATTTGACGGAGCGATCACATTGTAAACAGTGGCCGGTGTACCAAGATGGCCGCCGCTCCGGAGCTAGGCCGAAGCCGCAGCCTTTCCTAAGGCCGCCCGGGTGTACCAAGATGGCCGTCGACGCTCCGGAGCTAGGCCGAAGCCGCGGCCTTTCCTAAGGTCGAGGCCGCGGAGCGCTCCGCGGATCGCGGGTGTGCCGATCCGAACGGGGTGACCCGTTCGGATCACGGATCGGCGACGATCCGTTGCACCCCTAATTAGCAGCCAATCGGATTTCTGTTTGCTAAGGTCAGATTATTGAACAATGAATTCTGATTCTATAGGTAAAGCAATTTCATGAGTCACTTTAAAGCGGAAGTAAACCCATCGATTTAACAGTTTTAAAAAAAAAGGCATGCCGGGAATGCTAACTGCAAATTGGCTGTGCTCTCAACCAAACAGTCTAACCTTCCAATGGCTGGTGGCATAACAGATCACATGTGCAGCACCGTGGCAGTTGAAGATTAAACAGGGGCAAAGATGGCAGCTTCCTTGGCTGATAACGATAGGGGGGTTTACTTCCACTTTAATGAATAAGCCTTGTGTTTTCAACAGAATAAAAACTCCCATTTTATTTTTTTAAGTTATATCAGGCTTGCAGTTAAGAGATACACTGGTAATTCCCAAGTGTGCAAATCAGAATGAGGAGTTAAATCTTGATCTGTCACAAGTCCTGTAAGTCATCCTAAATATGCAAATATGTATATTTTACATGTGGAATGTGAAAAACATTTAAAGCTGAAATCCAGACCAATATAAATCCTCATAAGTTGACAGCCAGTGTGGGCAAGAAGAAAATTGGCAAGCGTTCGAAGATCAAGTCATTCGTGAAGGTGAACAACTACAACCACCTCATGCCAACAAGATACTCTGTTGCTATTCCTCTTGACAAAGCTGTAGTGAACAAGGATGTTTTCAAGGACCCAGCTCTGAAACGGAAAGCCACAAGGGAAGCCAAAGTAAAATTTGAGGAAAGGTACAAGACAGGCAAAAACAAGTGGTTCTTCCAGAAGCTGCGGTTCTAAAGCACTGTTCAGCAATGTGCAGTGGGTTTATACCAATAAGAATCGTCTTGAAAAAAAAAAGAAAAAAAAAAGCCCAATTTACTGGCTGCTCATGTATTTATTAACGTTATTCTTAAATCAAGGGTTGGATACAATTTGATTTGGTTGGCTTTGTCTGGGCTTTGCTCACTGCTACAGTATTTGGTTTATGGTATTTGAGGACTAGTTAAAGTATGATTGTTTCATTTGTTTGGCAAATTTAAAAAAGGTTGTAATTCATCAAATGGCTCAAGTATCCTAAATGAACGATCTCTCGGGATTGAGGATTCCATGTGTGTTATGTTCTACAGGCACTTCCAGGTCAGAGGTACTTTTTTTTTTATTAGAGTGGGGATTTCACCATCGAGAAAACCATAAGAGAACAAATGGCCTATATTCACTTGTTCAATGGGGGAAATGGCATTGATTAATTAAGAAAAAGAACTGGTATTAATGGTCTTCTAGGCACAAGTGATAAGACTAATTGAGCGTTGTATAGTATGAAGGGTCATGTTGCTACTGTCAATAAATCACTGGTGTATTGAACAGGAGATTATTGGTTATTAATTTTATTGCCTCATTTTACTTAATGCATTTATTGTAGATTTGGAGATTTGTTTGTGTCTTATAATCTAAAAAGCACTTCACACTTCACTTATCTCTGAAATCTAGAAACACATTTATGATGTTTACAAACTGGTATGCGTCATGTAGCTGTCTCTCTCTAGAGAGAGAGTACATCTCTCGGCGCTTCTCGGAGAGATCGTGGTGAAGTACTACAATTTCTGAAAGCCCTTTGGGAATCATGATTGCAGATCAACGTGCAACAAGGGTCAGTATGTGATCATTGCGTAGTGAATTCCTACTCTCTCAAGAATATCGCTAGCAACTATGAATTGTTGAGACTAGTACACCTAGATTGTAGTTCTCTAGAGATTGTGAGATCATATTCGGCTGCTCATATGGTGGCGTGTCAGTTTTAGGGTCTCTGAAGGTGAGATAAAATAATTTTGCGATTTGAGATGTTATATCGTCAGAGTTGGTCTCTAGAGAATAGGATTAGAAACAGTGTATAAGATGCCAATGGCTACATATCTACTCAGATGTTGACTCGCTTCGTGTGGACAGAGATTGTGAAGATCGATAGACAATTCAGTAAGCGCACTAGGTGTGCAATACACTGTAACAGTAGGTCCGTGGGGACTTATATACCTCTCTGTTTGTGGTTGAATAGTGAATGACTCTTAAAGGGTAGCGTAATGCTATAGAATATCTCTCCTGCAGATGTGTAATTTGATGTCCTGATAGATATTATTAGAGCTACATGAGTGTAGAGCTGACTATGATCACGTGCTCTCGATTGGTCAGGGCAGACTACAACATGCTGGCAGCATTCACTAGGCACGCAACTGCGGCAAATGGACTTCCTTGTACGCAGATCTAGAGTTGAATCATTAGTGATAGATTTTGTAGTCTAGAATAAGAGCAGATATTCAGCTGAGCTGCACCGGCATAGACGCACGGCCGCGATATTTGTCAGATGCTGATATTCAGTGCTCTGTCATGAGCGTCGCATTTTTTCATCTGGATTTTCGGATCGTGTGTATGGCCCATTCTGTCTTTTTCTGTCTGATATTTACGAAGGACTTTAGATTTTAAGATAAGGTTTGTTCCGATGGGGAATTTTTCCAGATCGTGTCGTATGCAATTTGTGGACGATGCAAAAATTCTGATGCCAATGCTCGGCAAAAACAGTTGTCTACGTTACCTATCTATTTACTACGCACGGACAACCTAGTTATTAAAGTAACAAAGAGAATACCTAGTGTATTAGATGTCACGTGAAAAATACCGATTGTGTGCAGAGATATAGTTGTCTAACTTAAACTTGTACAGCTTCGGATGATAGATTCGGCGTGGTACAATGTATGTATGGCCAAGGGACAGTTTGAGCGGAATTCCATCAGAATTTCCGCACTCTAGGAGCGATATATACCATGCAGCTGCCTAACTTAGTGCTGAAGACGGAAATCGCACGATCGATGTGTGTCACGGCCCCTGGCTAGAGAATTGAAGGGCTTAGCGATACTTAAGCCTCACACGAGTAAAGAGTGGTGAATGGGAGAGTGACATTCAGAGTTGTGATCATCAAAAAAGAGACGGATGCTATAGGAGTACGATGCTTGTCTGGTCGCAAATAACATTGACACTTCTTCATTGTGTCTCGCAAGCAGTGTGTGAGAGTCTCACAGAGAATACCAGCTTAGAGTAAGTGACATTACGCTGTCAACCGTCCAGAGTTGGCACTACACATGGCCAACCTTCTCTATGGATGGTGCTTTATTGACTTTTTAAACAGCTGGTCGATATGGTGAGACGTCTGAAGTGTTGCGCCTCTGCTAATAATGGTGTTGTGACTCGTCGCAGTCAGATAGATAGGAGCTGTTAGCCGGTAAGAGACGGCATACTCTGCTCAGTCCGAGTGTAGAGTAGACCTTTTCCTTCGATTGACACGCACACCATCTGATTAATATGTCTACTAATAACCTATAGACAGAGAGAGAGAGTCAGAAATTCGGCTAAGACATAAGTCCTGATGACTCTCTCACAGACGACAATGAGAGCAGATCTAGTATTTTGTTGCAGTGACTCACCAGATGTTTGTGAAGTTGATTGTATTGCTCGCATAGTCACTGAGGAAGCGAGAACAGTGTGTAGGAGCAGTTGAGTCAAAATGCATGTAACTCTCTCGCGGAGAATGTCTACTTTACAATTCGGGGTGCATTGTAAATTTCAATATCGTCTTGACATCCATTGTTCGAAACTGCTGGACACCACTTTCCTATTCTTTTTGGGCAAGACTCGACACAAGTTCCTCTCCTTACTGTGAGATAAATCTATCACACGTGATATCCTGGCTAATCTGTCAGAGGTTGTCGGATATGTAAGGATGAGGATCACACTCTCTGACAGAAGTCTTGCGTGAAGCTAGGGCTAATTATAGACTGTCGCCTGCAAGAGCTCACACGGTCTGAGACTACTGTCGATGACAGTGCGAATTGTACTCTCAGTGTTGTGGGACATTCGCAACATGTTTAGACTGAACATACTCATCAGCGAGCATATCGGGTCTATAATATATTGTAGAGTGTATCGATATATTTTTTTTTCACGGTGAGCTCCTGTGTGTCTATCTGTGAGTGGTATTTGAGATCACTATATGAGATGTCAGACTGATCTCCTACTGTATGGTAGGGAGAGAGTAGTGCTCTAATCACACGCTAGAGCATAGAAATAACTCTCGGCACGCTAGACAGACGAGTCTCAGATCCTCAGTGTCCGCGAAGAGATCAGTAATGCAGGACAGAGGCGGAACACGGACAGCCACAAATAGCTCGCCACTATGTCATATCCTGCGCTGAGAACATTATGAAGCGACACAACCTTCTATCTAACCCTATAGGATCATTAATTCAGTGGTCCAGTGGATGACGAGTATACGAGTGATACTCTCTCTCCTATCCCTGACATCTCTCAGATGTATACGTAGCTTTTTTTACGCTGAAAATGAATTTGATCAGTTACTCTGCCGAAGGCCAGCGGCTCTAGTCACATAGATGGAGCCGGCCGTCATTCTGGGGGGTAGGAAGGGGTGGTCTAATTTTTGACACTGCACTCATGATCTGCAAGATCTCATTGACAAATTAAAGACTAGTCATACGTGGTAGCGATAAATAGTGCATACGATGTTCTAGTGAACGATTTACAATATCCAAGCATTCGTAGGAACGCTACCATTCACTCACAGCTCCATATGACGTACTGCAGTAAAGACTTCCAGTTACAATAGTGAGAGGGTATGCCAGGTTTTCAATTACTTAGGAACTGCACAGCTTACAGCTCTGACACTAATAAGATACGAGCAGAAGCCTAACGTATGCTACTGTAATCGAGACAAAATAGCAATTTGGTAAGACAAGGCGACTATACTAAAAGTTTTACTGTGACAGGGTCTGGCGTAAGGAAGCCTGGCATGCATGATAGTTGAATAACTCCTCCACCAAATTTTGTAGGTAGGATGGGAGCTCCCGAAGCCACTTGTGTAGCTAAAATCCTATGCTCCAAAGCTACTTTATTGCTTACATACTGTATACAATATGATTTGGGGCTCTAATCGTCGAAATCCGAGATGCTCAAAAAATATCGCTAGGTGTAAAACACAGATTGGTGGTGTGGTATTGGTAAGATGGTTCTCACCAGGGCGGAAGATGATGCGGTGAGATGCTGCTCCAACTTGAGACGAAGAGCTCGATGCCTCGGATGTTGGGTACTGAGGACCAATCCAGGGCTCAAATAGTATGCACGGGTGGCCTGACAGGAGTTTACGGTGAATGCAATGTAGTCGCGTGAAAGTCGCACTCGGTAGATAGTAGTAGAGTCAAGGAGAGGGGATGAAATGCTAGACACTGGGTGTGTGAGCTCTCCTGTGCGAGGGGCATGACTGTCCGAGAGCTCGACTTCACTCTGAGGTTGCACCTCGTCAGGATTATTCCACAGTGTGCGTGTTGCAATCTACGTTGATGTTCGCTAAGTGATGTCGCATCCGGGTGCTTAAGGGAACTGCCAATTCCTGATTAGCATGAGCTGGGAGTTAGTCCAGCACAGCCAAGACGAGGGGGTCACATACACAGAGCAACCTAGCGCAGTAGATGTATCCCAAAAGGCAAGGCGGAGGGTTCCAATACCACAGGTAAGTATACTCAGAGAATGTCCTGGAGGCAAGCCCGGGGGTACAAGCTTCAGGTAATCAAGCAGTAGAGGTGTCCAGATGGCAAGGCCCTGAAGGGTTCACTGAACACAGGTAAGTATACTCAGAGAATGTACAGGAGGCTGAAGACCCGGGGGGTTCAAACGCTCTGGTAAATCAAGCAGAGTAGAGGTGTCCAGGAAGGCAAGCCAGGGGTCAAACACAGGTAAGTAACTCATGTGATTGTGCCTGTAGGAAGCCGAGGGTCAAATCACAGGGTAATCAGGCGAGAGGAGAGGTATCCAGGAAGGGAAAGCTAGCCAGAGGTCAATAAAACACAGTAAGGTAAACTCTCGGAAAGGGAACCGGGTTAGACAAGCGGGAGGGTCAAGCACAGGTTAATTCAAGCAGTAGAGGAAATCGCAGGAGAGCAAGCCAGGGGTTCAAAACACAGGTAAGTAGCGGGGTGGTAGGAAAAAACACACACAACAAATAAAAAAAAAAAAAGAAAACCCCCAAAAACCACAACACACACATTTTTTTAAAAATTTAAACGTTCGGAAGCGGTTAGTCTGGTGGATTCCGGGGCGGCTACTTGGTAGCGTCAGGTAGATGCTGGGGTTCAAGGGTACAGGATACAGGGATAAAGGGATTACTGGATTAATGGTCTGGTGACAGGTCTCCAGATGAGACAAACAAACCAGCAATTTGGAAGGAAGCGGACAGAGGGTAGGATCTGTTATAGCCAGGTATAAGGGCAGGTGGGTTGCTACGAGAACGAGTGCGCATGCGCACCGCGTCATTCCGTCTCAGGCAGCGCCACCAGAGGTTGAGGCGAACTGGCTTCTGGGTTGTGACAGATAACCAGTGTGACGACTGACCAGAGCATGCGCTCATGGTACCACAGGGGGGGGCGTAACTGGTCACTACCTAGATTGCTGGCGAAGCCCCATTCAGAGCATGTGGCGCTAAAGCCCTGGAAACACGGAGGTGTGACCTTGGTATTGCCATGACTGTGAAACCAAGGGCGTCTAAGGGCAGCCTCCGGACGCCCTCTTCAGGATGTTCTTTGAGAGTTATTCACGGATCTATGCGGCGGGCATGATTGTTTGAGGATGGCTGACCAGGGAGCAGTATTCTGGGTGATAACCCTTCCATTGAAACAGCGCAAATTGGATCTGCCCTCCTTCCTTCTCTTCCCGGAGATTCAAGAATTTTATCAATCATCGAATTCTTCATCTCCTGCCGGCTTGGTGATGGTGAGGGGAAGTGGCTGTTTGCCTATTTGGGAAAGTATGTAGCAATTTTGGGTTTCAGCATAGAGGCATGGAAAAATGGGTGATAAAAATTCCATATAGGAACTGGCGGAGATCTAGTTCAAAGGGACACGGGGTTGATCACCACTCCTTTGACCTCAATAAGGGGCCGATGGTTGAACCTGAGGTCCCTAATTTTCGAGAAGTAACAAAGGGAGTTTGAAACTTAGCGAGGTGATATAACAAAACGTTTCTCAACCAATCTGGAAAAAGGCGGACATTCCTTCCCCGGCCCCGGTTGCTATTGTACATATATAACCCTTCTGGGCTTCCTTCATGGGCCTGGTTGGGATCCGGTGTGAAGTTGTCTGGGAGATTTGGACTAGGGCCTGATGCAGATGGAGTTGGGATCGTCTGGAATGGAATCTGGAGAAGAAAAGAAGGGTGTATCAACGGTGTGTAGTTTGAAACTGAAAGGGAGTCGGATTTATGTGCCTGAATGCAAAGTAGATATTGTAGGCTATACTCCGCGTAGGGTTTGTTAGCATGACCAGTCATCTTGGGAGTAAAGAGCATAATAACACCTCAGGTATTGCTCTGAGGGTTTGGATTCGTGCGTTCTGTTTGTCCGTTGGATGGGGGGTGATGTGGTGATGACAATGGGTAGGCCGGAGGTCATGCGGCTTTGCATTAGATCTCTCCAGAACATCCTAGGTGGTGATACTGTTACCCTCGGTCCTGGGTTGATGGTAGCTGGAACTCAGTTGTATCTTTATTTTTTTCCCGGATGAATGATGTCAGTGGTTGCGAGAGGAAGACGAGGGAAGTGTAACCTTTCTTGGGTAGGAAATGGAGCCAATCTTTGAGGTGACCGAGTCCAAAGTCAAACCAGGTATCGTGGTGAAGGATTCGGAAGGGGGGTATACATCCTAGAGGAAGTACATGGAATTCTACTTCCTATGGACGTTACGGCGACATGTGATTATGGACGTAACCAGGACCCTGGATTTAGTGTTGGGACCCCTTTTTGTTGAAATGTTGAATGATGAGACACGTTTTCTGACAGTCTTTTCTCCAGCCGGCCTACCAGTAAGATCGACCTACAATTGTCCACTGTGTGTCATGTACTCAAAATTAGGTCACCCCTCTCACACCAGCAACTATCATAGTAAAAATCAATGCAAATCAATTTGTTAATTCAATTTTAAAGGAAAAGATAATATATTTATGACAGTTAAATGCTCCAAATTGTGTAAATAAAATTATTTGCGATGAAAGGCGTAAAGAATTTCTAAGATTTTTATTTAACTTATCTGTCAGTGGACTTTTAATTTTATTATGGAAATAATTAATAATGCCTAAAAATATTGTTTAATATAACATGGTAATTCTTTAAAGGAATTCTCAATTGGCTAATCGGATTTCTTACCTAAGCTGAGGTGTCTCTTGAAAAAATTATAGTTTCACAGACCTTCTTTGTGTGTAAGTTAGCACTCTTCTACATCATGCTGTTTTTTTGTGGCTGTTGCCTATCAGCAGGGCATGATAGACAATCAAGAATCCGCCGGACATCTTGTGGTCAATGAAGGGTCTGCAGAACTTGGAGTCTTGACAGGAGAGGACAAGATTCGGGCGCAGGGGTCTATGATAGATAATCATGGCGGCTCTTACGCGTGCAAGAGAAGAGGCATAGTGAAGGCCCGCAGATAGAATGAGAGATCATGACGGTTGGTCTAGATCCTTGTAGTGAGACTGGTCGTGTGCGTTGAGTCAGGCTGAATGGCATGGAGAATATTGTGGTCGGTCTTGTGATATGTTAGGAGAAGGTTCTTTCGAGGAGTCTGTGTCCGGTTTCATTGCGGGATTAGGCATCCCGCCTTGCCCATTCTTGGAAGACAGGTCGGATAAGTTGTTTGTGGATAAGTAAATTGAGGGAGAAGTACAAGGCCCAGCGGGGCCTCCTGTCTGGGTCTAAATGGCGTTTTGCTGCACTGAGTGTACTCCAAATTGCCGGTGGTCTGTGAAGATCGAGGATGGGTTGGGAAGCTCCTTCAAGCAGGTTAGTCTCCCATTACTCGAGTAGCGTATTTAATCGCAAGTAATTTATCGGGCGAATACATCTTAATTCTGTTCAGCGGCGGTCAGGAGGTTGAGGCGAGGAATAAGGCGTACGACTGTGTGATGGAGGGCCTTTGGGCCACTTCTCTGCGGATAGGAATGCTTCCGAAAGCAGGAGTCTGTAAGGCTGTCCACATCGTAGGGACCGATAAGGGAAGTTAGGGGTCAGTGTGCTGTTCAAGATGGGTGCAGAGGGGAAAAAAAAAAAAAAAAGAGATTCACTGGAGCTTCGTCTTAAAGCGCTCTGCGCTGGGGGAGGCCACTGGAACTGATCTTGCTGGGGTGTCCGTTGGGTGATTGGGGACATATCACATGGCCAGATAATCAATGAATGATCCGTCTAGTGGAAGATGGAAAAGGACGATACAGAACGTTGGGCTGACAATCTTGTCCGTGGGAGACAGGCCAATCCTGGATGGCCTTCTACTTTTTGGGGATCCATTCAGGTACTCATCGGTGGTTATGATGAAGCCAGGAAACTGGGTTGGTATCAGATCTCGAACTCGCAGGTAGCTCCTTTGGAACGTTGAGCCCGTGTTTGCGGAGCGATGAGAAGAACTTTCCGGACATGTGACGGGGGGGGGGGTATGGGGCCTTCTAGGGAATCGGAGAAATTCAACGATATCATCAAGATTATATCAAATGTGGAAGTTATCCAAATTAATCACGAAAAATGTCATTTGGACAAGGTGCTGGATAGGTAGCTTGGGGCGCATTAACAACAGTACCAAACGGCATCATGACAGGTACGCAAAATGGCCGAATCTGGACCTAAAAGACGGTCTCTCCATTTCTTTCCCCAGAGCGTATTCTAACTAATTGTAGGCCCCCACCGAAGAGAAAGACCTTGGTATAATACACTTTTGGCAGTCCCTGTGCCAGTTGAAAAAAGTGAGGGATTGTGCGGGAGTGGGCGTACCTGTTCTTGATTGTATAATTTATTGAGTTCCCTGTATATCATACACAGGGTTCTTGTGGGAACCGTCTTTTTTGCAACAAAGAAGATCCCCCGCCCCTGCTGGCGAAGAAAGATGGTTTGTTGAAAATCAATTTAAAAAAACCACTGTGGCAAGATTATCGTACGATATTTACACGTAGGGCTTCAAGCTCAGGATTTTCAGGACAATGGGATAAATCCTTTCAGCAGGGGAGCTCTGCCCATCTGGTAGGTGATCAGTCGCGACAATAGTTATGAGAGATGAGGGGGAAAGAACACTAATCTGACTTTTTTTCATAGAAGATGTCAATTAAGGTTCTTGGTAGGGCTTGGTGGGACGTGTTGCTGGTCTTGGCACTGGGTTTGCAAGGCCTAAGAGGGTGTGAGAGGTACTGACGGGTTTAGCTACGGAAGGCAGTGGTCTGCAAGCAGTAAGAGGAGGAGAATATCCACTTCTCTTGTTGTACCCAGTCATATCATGAGGGTTGTGATGAGCCAGTAGCACGGGGTACCCATGATGATGGGGTAACTTGGAGTGAATGAATTATGTCCCAAAAAAGTAAGAGTGCCTGATGACCTGATTGGGTGCGGTCAGGCATGGGGACGCGGGTGC
Source organism: Lithobates sylvaticus (assembly GCA_028564925.1). Classification (NCBI taxonomy): domain Eukaryota; kingdom Metazoa; phylum Chordata; class Amphibia; order Anura; family Ranidae; genus Lithobates; species Lithobates sylvaticus. The sequence goes on along the minus strand of CM053031.1, from coordinate 216,453,433 downwards.
CTGGGGTAACCGGTCCCGAGAACGGGGTGGTGTGCCATCAGCCTAGGCTGGAATCTGAATAGGTTGTGTCATTGGTAGCTAAAGGGAGGCGTCACGGTGTCGTTGCCTCGGTCAGGGGCCATTGAAGCATACTGCAGGCTCCAGAGTCATGGATGGCTCCCTACTGGAATGACCTCTCCCGATACATGGTAAGGGAGAGGGGTAACTGACAGATGAAAAGGCGGGGCACTTAAACAGAGTGTGATACAACCTTTTGGTATGGTGGGGTCCAACGATGGACACTTTAATGAATGTCGTATGGGGCTTTTCGGTTGGTAGTGACACGGGCCCCCACAGTTAGAGCGCAGTGGGTTGGCTTGACG
>CM053031.1:216131517-216452571 GCA_028564925.1 Lithobates sylvaticus | reverse complement strand
GTTTGGGGGTTAGTCCCATCACACAGAGCTCCTATATATTCTTCCCAGAAGCACCTATAGGACTTGTAGTGTGTTAGTCCCATCACACAGAGCTCCTATATTTTCTTCCCAGAAGCCCCTATAGGACTAGTAGTGTGTTAGTCCCATCACACAGAGCTCCTATATTTTCTTCCCGGAAGCACCTATAGGACTTGTAGTGTGTTAGTCCCATCACACAGAGCTCCTATATTTTCTACCCAGAAGCACCTATAGGAATTGTAGTGTGTTAGTCCCATCACCACAGAGCTCCTATATTTTCCCCCCCCCCCCCCTTCCCAGAAGCACCTATAGGACTGGAAGTGTGTTAGTCCCATCACATAGAGCTATATTTTCTTCCCAGAAGCACCTATAGGACTTGTGTGTGTTAGTCCCATCACACAGAGCTCCTATATTTTCTTCCCAGAAGCACCTATAGGACTTGTTGTGTGTTCGTCCCATCACACAGAGAGCTCCTATATTTTCTTCCCAGAAGCACCTATAGGAATTGTAGTGTGATAGTCCCATCACACAGAGCTCCTATATTTTGTTCCCAGAAGCACCTATAGGACGTGTAGTGTGTTAGTCCCATCACACAGAGCTCTATATTTTGGTCCCAGAAGCACCTATAGGACTTGTAGTGTGTTAGTCCCATCACACAGAGCTCCTATATTTTTTGTTCCCAGAAGCACCTATAGGTCTTGTAGTGTGTTAGTCACATCACACAGAGCTAAATTTTCTTTCCAGAAGCACCTATTGGACTTGTAGTGTGTTAGTCCCATCACACAGAGCTCCTATATTTTCTTCCCAGAAGCACCCATAGGACTTGTAGGGTGTTAGTCCCATCACACAGAGCCTATATTTTCTTCCCAGAAGCACCCATAGGACTTGTAGTGTGTTAGTCCCATCACACAGAGCTCCTATATTTTGTTCCAGAAGCACCTATAGGACTGTAGTGTGTTAGTCCCATCACACAGAGCTCCTATAATTTTGTTCCCAGAAGCACCTATAGGACTTGTAGTGTGTTAGTCCCATCACACAGAACTATAATTTCTTCCCAGAAGCACCTATAGGACTTGTAGTATTTTGTCCCAAAAAAAATTTTCTTCCCAGAAGCACCTAAGGACTTGAAGTGTGTTAGTCCCATCACACAGAGCTCCTATATTTTTGTTCCCAGAAGCACCTATAGGACTTGTAGTGTGTTAGTCCCATCACACAGAGCTCCTATATTTTTCTTCCCAGAAGCACCTATAGGACTTGTAGTGTGTTTGTCCCATCACACAGAGCTCCTATATTTCTTCCCAGAAGCACCTATATTACTTGTAGTGTGTTAGTCCCCTCACACAGAGCTCCTATATTTTCTTCCCAGAAGCACCTATAGGACTTATAGTGTGTTAGTCCCATCACACAGAGCTATATTTTCTTCCCAGAAGCACCTATAGGACTTGTAGTGTGTTAGTCCCATCACACAGAGCTCCTATATTTTGTTCCCAGAAGCACCTATAGGACTTGAAGTGTGTTAGTCCCATCACACAGAGCTCATATTTTCTTCCCAGAAGCACCTATAGACTTGTAGTGTGTTAGTCATCACACAGAGCTCCTATATTTTGTTCCCAGAAGCACCTATAGGACTTGTAGTGTGTTAGTCCCATCACACAGAGCTATATTTTCTTCCAAGAAGCACCTATAGGACTTGTTTAGTGTTAGTCCCATCACACAGAGCTCCTATATTTTGTTCCCAGAAGCACTATAGGACTTGTAGTGTGTTAGTCCCATCACACAGAGCTCATATATTTTCTTCCAAGAGGCACCTATAGGACTTGTAGTGTGTTAGTCCCATCACACAGAGCTCATATATTTTGTTCCCAGAAGCACCTATAGGACTTGTAGTGTGTTAGTCCCATCACACAGAGCTCAAATATTTTCTTCCCAGAAGCACCTATAGGAATTGTAGTGTGTTAGTCCCATCACACAGAGATCCTCTATTTTGTTCCCAGAAGCACCTAAAGGACTTGTAGTGTGTTAGTCCCATCACACAGAGCTCCTATATTTTGTTCCCAGAATCACCTATAGGACTTGTAGTGTGTTAGTCCCATCACACAGAGCTCCTATATTTTGTTTCCCAGAAGCACCTATAGGACTTGAAGAGTGTTAGTCCCATCACACAGAGCTCATATATTTTGTTCCCAGAAGCACCTATAGTACTTGTAGTGTGTTAGTCCCATCACACAGAGCTCTATATTTTCTTCCCAGAAGCACCTATAGGACTTGTAGTGTGTTAGTCCCATCACACAGAGCTATATTTTCTTCCCAGAAGCACCTATAGGACTTGTAGTGTGTTAGTCCCATCACACAGAGTTCATATATTTTCTTCCCAGAAGCACCCATAGGACTTGTAGTGTGTTAGTCCATCACACAGAGATCATATATTTTGTTCCAGAAGCACCTATAGGACTTGTAGTGTGTTAGTCCCATCACACAGAGCTCATATATTTTCTTCCAGAAGCACCCATAGGACTTGTAGTGTGTTAGTCCCATCACACAGAGTCCGTATATTTTCTTCCCAGAAGCACCTATAGGACTTGAAGTGTGTTAGTCCCATCACCACAGAGATCATATATTTGTTCCCAGAAGCACCTATAGGAACTTGTAGTGTGTTAGTCCCATCACACAGAGCTCCTATATTTTCTTCCCAGAAGCACCTATAGGACTTTGTAGTGTGTTAGTCCCATCACACAGAGCTCCTATATTTTTGTTCCCAGAAGCACCTATAGGACTTGTAGAGTGTTAGTCCCATCACACAGAGCTCATATATTTTCTGTCCCAGAAGCACCTATAGGACTTGTAGTGTGGTAGTCCCATCACACAGAGCTCATATATTTTCGTCCCAGAAGCACCTATTGGACTTGTAGTGTGTTAGTCCCATCACACAGAGCTCATATATTTTCTTCCCAGAAGCACCTATAGGACTTGTAGTGTGTTAGTCCCATCACACAGAGCTATATTCTCTTCCCAGAAGCACCTATAGGACTTGTAGTGTGTTAGTCCCATCACACAGAGATCCAATATTTTCTTCCCAGCAGCATCTATAGGACTTGTAGTGTGTTAGTCCCATCACACAAGAGCTCCTATATTTTGTTCCCAGAAGCACCTATAGGACTTGTAGTGTGTTAGTCCCATCACACAGAGCTCCTATATTTGTTCCCAGAAGCACCTATAGGACTTTTAGTGTGTTAGTCCCAGAACACAGAGCTATATTTTCTTCCCAGAAGCACCTATAGGACTTGTAGTGTGTTAGTCCCATCACACAGAGCTCCTATATTTTGTTCCCAGAAGCACCCATAGACTTGTAGTGTGTTAGTCCCATCACACAGAGTTACTATATTTTCTTCCCAGAAGCACCCATAGGACTTGTAGTGTGTTTAGTCCCATCACACAGAGCTCCTATATTTTCTTCCCAGAAGCACCTAGAGGACTTGTAGTGTGTTAGTCCCATCAGACAGAGCTCCTATATTTTGTTCCCAGAAGCACCTATAGGACTTGTAGTGTGTTAGTCCATCACACAGAGCTCCTATATTTAGTTCCCAGAAGCACCTATAGGACTTGTAGTGTGTTAGTCCATCACACAGAGCTCCTATATTTCTCTTCCCAGAAGCACCTATAGACTTGGACTGGTAGTGTGTTAGTCCCATCACACAAGAGCTCCTATATTTTGTTCTCAGACGCACCTATAGGACTTGTAGTGAGTTAGTCCCATCACACAGAGCTATTATTTTCTTCCCAGAAGCACCTATAGGACTTGTATGTGTTAGTCCCATCACACAGAGCTCCTATATTTTCTTCCCAGACGCACCTATAGGACTTGTAGTGTGTTAGTCCCATCACACAGAGCTATTATTTTCTTCCCAGAAGCACCTATAGGACTTGTAGTGTGTTAGTCCCATCACACAGAGATCCTATATTTTCTTCCCAGAAGAACCTATAGGACTTGTAGTGTGTTAGTCCCATCACACATATTTCTTTTTTTTTTTTTTTTTTTTTTTTTTTTTTTTTTTTTTTTTTTTTTTTTTTTTTTTTTTTTTTTTTTTTTTTTTTTTTTTTTTTTTTTTTTTTTTTTTTTTTTTTTTTTTTTTTTTTTTTTTTTTTTTTTTTTTTTTTTTTTTTTTTTTTTTTTTTTTTTTTTTTTTTTTTTTTTTTTTTTTTTTTTTTTTTTTTTTTTTTTTTTTTTTTTTTTTTTTTTTTTTTTTTTTTTTTTTTTTTTTTTTTTTTTTTTTTTTTTTTTTTTTTTTTTTTTTTTTTTTTTTTTTTTTTTTTTTTTTTTTTTTTTTTTTTTTTTTTTTTTTTTTTTTTTTTTTTTTTTTTTTTTTTTTTTTTTTTTTTTTTTTTTTTTTTTTTTTTTTTTTTTTTTTTTTTTTTTTTTTTTTTTTTTTTTTTTTTTTTTTTTTTTTTTTTTTTTTTTTTTTTTTTTTTTTTTTTTTTTTTTTTTTTTTTTTTTTTTTTTTTTTTTTTTTTTTTATATTTCCCCCCACCCCCACCCATAGGACTTGTAGTGTGTTCGTCCAATCACACAGAGCTCGTATATTTTCTTCCCATAAGCACCCATAGGACTTGTAGTGTGTTAGTCCCATCACACAGAGCTCCTATATTTTGGTCCCAGAAGCACCTTTAGGACTTGTAGTGTGTTAGTCCCATCACACAGAGTCCTATATTTTCTTCCCAGAAGCACCTAGAGGACTTGAAGTGTGTTAGTCCCATCACACAGAGCTATATTTTCTTCCCAGACGCACCTATAGGACTTGTTGTGTGTTAGTCCCATCACACAGAGCTCCTAAATTTTGTTCCCTGAAGCACCTATAGGACTTGAAGTGTGTTTGTCCCATCACACAGAGCTATTATATTTTCTTCCAAGAAGCACCTATAGGACTTGTAGTGTGTTAAGTCCCATCACACAGAGCTCCTATAATTTTGTTCCCAGAAGCACCTATATGACTTGTAGTGTGTTTTAGTCCCATCACACAGAACTATATTTTCTTCCCAGAAGCACCTATAGGACGTGTAGTGTGTTAGTCCCATCACACAGAGCTCCTATATTTTCTTCCCAGAAGCACCCATAGGAATTGAAGTGTGTTAGTCCCCATCACACAGAGCTCCTATATTTTCTTCCCAGAAAGCACCTATAGGACTTGTAGTGTGATAGTCCCATCACTCAGAGCTCCTATATTTTCTTCCCAGAAGCACCTATAGGACTTTGTAGTGTGTTAGTCCCATCACACCGAGCTCCTATATTTTCTTTTTTTATTTTTTTTTTTTTGTTTTTTTTTTCCCAGAAGCACCTCTAGGACTAGTAGTGTGTTAGTCCCCTCACACAGAGCTTCTATATTTTCTTCCCAGAAGCACCTATCGGACTTGTAGTTTGTTAGTCCCATCACACAGAGCTCCTATATTTTCTTCCCAGAAGCACCTATAGGACTTGTAGTGTGTTAGTCCCATTACACAGAGCTCCTATATTTTCTTCCCATAAGCACCTATAGGACTTGTAGAGTGTTAGTCCCATCACACAGAGCTCCTATATTTTGTTCCCAGAAGCACCTATCGGACTTGTAGTGTGTTAGTCCCATCACACAGAGCTCCTAAATTTTGTTCCCAGAAGCACCTATAGGACTTGTAGTGTGTTAGTCCGATCACACAGAGCTCCTATATTTTGTTCCCAGAAGCACCTATAGGACTTGTAGGGTGTTAGTCCCATCACACAGAGCTCTATATTTTCTTCCCAGAAGCACCTATAGGACTTGTCGTGTGTTAGTCCCATCACACAGAGTTTCCTATATTTTCTTCCCAGACGCACCTATAGGACTTGTAGTGTGTTAGTCCCATCACACAGAGCTCTATATTTTCTTCCCAGAAGCACCTATAGGACTTGTAGTGTGTTAGTCCCATCACACAGAGCTCCTATAGTTTTTTCCCAGAAGCACATATAGGACGTGTAGTGTGTTAGACCCATCACACAGAGCTCCTATTATTTTGTTCCCAGAAGCACCCAAAGGACATGTAGTGTGTTAGTCCCATCACACAGAGCTATATATTCTTCCCAGAAGCACCTATAGGACTTGTTGTGTGTTAGTCCCATCACACAGTGCTCCTATATTTTGTACCCAGAAGCACCTATAGGACTTGTAGTGTGTTAGTCCCATCACACAGAGCCTATATTTTCTTCCCAGAAGCACCTATGGGACTTGTAGTGTGTTAGTCGCATCACACAGAGCTCCTATATTTTGTTCCCAGAAGCAACTATAGGACTTGTAGGGTGTTAGTCCCATCACACAGAGCCTATATTTTCTTCCCAGAAGCACCTATAGGACTTGTAGTGTGTTAGTCCCATCACCCAGCGCTCCTATATTTTGTTCCCAGAAGCACCGATAGGACTTGAAGTGTGTTAGTCCCATCACACAGAGTTCCTATATTTTCTTCCCAGAAGCACCTATAGGACTTGTATTGTGTTAGTCCCATCACACAGGGCTCCTATATTTTGTTCCCAGAAGCACCTATAGGACTTGTAGTTTGTTAGTCCCATCACACAGAGCTCATATATTTTCTTCCCAGAAGCACCTATAGGACTTGTAGTGTGTTAGTCCCATCACACAGAGCTCCTAGATTTTGTTCCCAGAAGCACCTATAGCACTTGAAGTGAGTTAGTCCCATCACACAGAGCCTATATTTACTTCCCAGAAGCACCTATAGGACTTGTAGTGTGTTAGTCCCATCACACAGAGCTCCTATATTTTGTTCCCAGAACACCTATAGGACTTGAAGTGTGTTAGTCCCCTCACACAGAACTATATTTTATTCCAAGAAGCACCTATAGGACTTGTAGTGGGTTAGTCCCATCACACAGAGCTCCTATATTTTGTTCCCACAAGCACCTATCGGACTAGTAGTGTGTTAGTCCCATCACACCAGAGCTCCTATATTTTGTTCCCAGAATCACCTATAGAACTTGTAGTGTGTTAGTCCCATCCACCAGAGCTCCTATATTTTCTTCCCCGAAGCACCTATAGGAATGGAAGTGTGGTAGTCCCATCACACAGAGCTCCTATATTTTCGTCCCAGAAGCACCTATAGGACATTTAGTGTGTTAGTCCCATCCCACAGAGCTCTATATTTTCTTCCCAGAAGCCCCTATAGGACTTGTAGTGGGTTAGTCCCATCACACTGAGCTCCTATATTTTGTTCCCAGAAGCACCTATAGGACTTGTAGTGTGTTAGTCCCATTACACAGAGCTATATTTTCTTCCCAGAAGCACCTATAGGACTAGTAGTGTGTTAGTTCCATCACACAGAGCTCCTATTATTTTGTTCCCAGAAGCACCTATAGGAATTGTAGTGTGTTAGTCCCATCACACAGAGCTCATATATGTTGTTCCCAGATGCACCTATAGGAATTGTAGTGTGTTAGTCCCATCACACAGAGCTCCTATATTTTGTTCCCAGAAGCACCTATAGGACTTGTATTGTGTTAGTCCCTTCACACAGAGCTCCTATATTTTGTTCCCAGAAGCTCCTATAGGACTTGTAGTGTGTTAGTCCCATCACACAGAGCTCCTATATTTTCGTCCCAGAAGCACCTATAGGACTTGAAGTGTGTTAGACCCATCACACAGAGCTATAATTTTCTTCCCAGAAGCACCTATAGGGACTTGTAGTGTGTTAGTCCCATCACTCAGAGCTCCTATATTTTGTTCCCAGAAGCACCTATAGGACTTGTAGTGTTGTTAGTCCCATCACACAGAACTCCTATATTTTCTTCCCCGAAGCACCCATAGGACTTGTAGTGTGTTTGTCCCATCACACAGAGATCCTATATTTTGGTCCCAGAAGCACCTATTGGACTTGAAGTGTGTTAGTCCCATCAAACAGAGCTATATTTTCTTCCCAGAAGCACCTATAGGACTTGTAGTGTGTTAGTCCCATCACACAGAGCCTATATTTTCTTCCCAGAAGCACCATAGGACTTGTAGTGTGTTAGTCCCATCCCACAGAGCTCCTATATTTAGTTCCCAGAAGCACCTATAGGATTTGTAGTGTGTTAGTCCCATCCCACAGACCTATATTTTCTTCCCAGATGCACCTATAGGACTTTTAGTGTGTTAGTCCCATCACACAAGAGCTCCTATATTTTCTTCCCATAAGCACCCATAGGACTTGTAGTGTTTTAGTCCCATCACACAGAGTTTCCTATATTTTCTTCCCAGAAGCACCTATAGGACTTGTAGTGTGTTAGTCCCCTCACACAGAGCTCCTATATTTTGTTCCCAGAAGCACCTATAGGACGTGTAGTGTGTTAGTCCCATCACACCGAGCTCCTATATATTCCTCCCAGAAGCACCTATAGGGCTTGTAGTGTGTTAGTCCCATCACACAGAGCTCCTATATTTTGTTCCCTGAAGCACCTATAGGTCTTGTAGTGTGTTAGTCCCATCACACAGAACTATATTTTCCTCCCAGAAGCACCTATAGGACTTGTAGTGTGTTAGACCCATCACACAGAGCTCCTATATTTTTGTTCCCAGAAGCACCTATAGGACTTGTAGTGTGTTAGTCCCATCACACAGAGCTCCTATATTTTGTTCGAAGAAGCACCTATAGGACTTGTATGGTGTTAGTCCCATCACACAGAGCTATATTTTCTTCCCAGAAGCACCTATAGGACTTGTAGTGTGTTAGTCCCATCACACAGAGCTCCTATATTTTTTCTTCCCAGAAGCACCTATAGGACTTGTAGTGTGTTAGTCCCATCACACAGAGCTATATTTTCTTTCCAGAAGCACCTATAGGACTTGTAGTGTGTTAGTCCCATCACACAGAGCGAGCTATATTTTCTTCCCAGAAGCACCTATAGGACTTGTAGTGTGTTAGTCCCATCACACAGAGCTCCTATATTTTGCTTCCCAGAAGCACCCATAGGACTTGTAGTGTGTTAGTCCCATCACACAGAGCTCCTATATTTTCTTCCCAGAAGCAACCTATAGGACTTGTAGTTTGTTAGTCCCATCACACAGAGCTATATTTTCTTCCCAGAAGCACCTATAGGACTTGTAGTGTGTTAGTCCCATCACACAGAGCCTATATTTTCTTCCCAGAAGCACCTATAGGACTTGTAGTGTGTTTAGTCCCATCACACAGAGCTCCTCTATTTTCTTTCCAGAAGCACCTATAGGAATTGTAGTGTGTTAGTCCCATCACACAGAGCTTATATTTTCTTCCCAGAAGCACCTATAGGACTTGTAGTGTGTTAGTCCCATCACACAGAGCTCCTATATTTTTCCCAGAAGCACCTATAGGACTTGTAGTGTGTTAATCCCATCACACAGAGCTCCTATATTTTCTTCCCAGAAGCACCTATAGGACTTGTAGTGTGTTAGTCCCATCACACAGAGCTCCTATATTTTGTTCCAGAAGCACCTATAGGAATTGTAGTGTGTTAGTCCCATCACACAGAGCTCCTATATTTATCTTCCCAGAAGCACCTATAGGACTTGTAGTGTGTTAGTCCCATCACACAGAGCTCCTATATTTTGTTCCCAGAAGCACCTATAGACTTGTAGTGTGTTAGTCCCATCACACAGAGCTATATTTTCTTCCCAGAAGCACCTATAGACTTGTAGTGTGTTAGTCCCCATCACACAGAGCTCCTATATTTTCTTCCAAGAAGCACCTATAGGACTTGTAGTGTGTTAGTCCCATCACACAGAGCTATATTTTCTTCCCAGAAGCACCTATAGGACTTGTAGTGTGTTAGTCCCATCACACAGAGCTCCTATTTTTTGTTCCCAGAAGCACCTATAGACCTTGTAGTGTGTTAGTCCCATCACACAGAGCTCCTATATTTTGTTCCCAAAGCACCTATAGGACTTGTAGTGTGTTAGTCCCAATCACACAGAGCTCCTATATTTTGTTCCCAGAAGCACCTATAGGACTTGTAGTGTGTTAGTCCCATCACACAGAGCTCCTATATTTTGTTCCCAGAAGCACCTATAGGACTTGTAGTGTGTTAGTCCCATCACACAGAGCTATATTTTCTTCCCAGAAGCACCTATAGGACTTGTAGTGTGTTAGTCCCATCACACAGAGCTCCTATATTTTGTTCCCAGAAGCACCTATAGGACTTGTAGTGTGTTAGTCACATCACACAGAGCTATATTTTCTTTCCAGAAGCACCTATAGGACTTGTAGTGTGTTAGTCCCATCACACAGAGCTCCTATATTTTGTTCCCAGAAGCACCTATAGGACTTGAAGTGTGTTAGTCCCATCACACAGAGCTATATTTTCTTTCCAGAAGCACCTATAGGACTTGTAGTGTGTTAGTCCCATCACACAGAGCTCCTATATTTTGTTCCCAGAAGCACCCATAGGACTTGTAGTGTGTTAGTCCCATCACACAGAGTTCCAATATTTTCTTCCCAGAAGCACCTATAGGACTTGTAGTGTGTTAGTCCCATCACACAGAACTATATTTTCTTCCCAGAAGCACCTATAGGACTTGTAGTGTGTTAGTCCCATCACACAGAACTATATTTTCTTCCCAGAAGCACCTATAGGACTTGTAGTGTGTTAGTCCCATCACACAGAGCTCCTATATTTTGTTTCCCAGAAGCACCTATAGGACTTGTATTTTTTTAGTCCCATCACACAGAGCTCCTATATTTTGTTCCCAGAAGCACCTATAGGACTTGTAATGTGTTAGTCCCATCACACAGAGCTATATTTTCTTTCCAGAAGCACCTATAGGACTTGTAGTGTGTTAGTCCCATCACACAGAGCTCCTATATTTTCTTCCCAGCAGCACCTATAGGACTTGTAGTGTGTTAGTCCCATCACACAGAGTTCCTATATTTTCTTCCCAGAAGCACCTATAGGACTTGTAGTGTGTTAGTCCCCATCACACAGAGCTCCTATATTTTTCTCCCCAGAAGCACCTATAGGACTTGTAGTGTGTTAGTCCCATCGCACAGAGCTCCTATATTTTGTTCCCAGAAAGCACCTATAGGACTTGTAGTGTGTTAGTCCCATCACACAGAACTATATTTTCTTCCCAGAAGCACCTATAGGACTTGTAGTGGTGTTAGTCCCATCACACAGAGCTCCTATATTTTTGTTCCCAGAAGCACCAATAGGACTTGTAGTGTGTTAGTCCCATCACACAGAGCTATATTTTTCTTCCCAGAAGCACCTATAGGACTTGTAGTGTGTTAGTCCCATCACACATAGCTCCTATATTTTCTTCCCAGAAGCACCTATAGGACTTGTAGTGTGTTAGTCCCATCACACAGAGCTATATTTTCTTCCCAGAAGCACCTATAGACTTGTAGTGTGTTAGTCCCATCACACAGAGCTCCTATATTTTGTTCCAGAAGCACCTATAGGACTTGTAGTGTGTTAGTCCCATCACACAGAGCTCCTATATTTTGTTCCCAGAAGCACCTATAGGACTTGTAGTGTTTAGTCCCATCACACAGAGCTCCTATATTTTGTTCCCAGAAGCACCTATAGGACTTGTAGTGTGTTAGTCCCATCACACAGAGCTCCTATATTTTGTTCCCAGAAGCACCTATAGGACTTGTAGTGTGTTAGTCCCATCACACAGAGCTATATTTTCTTCCCAGAAGCACCTATAGGACTTGTAGTGTGTTAGTCCCATCACACAGAGCTCCTATATTTTGTTCCCAGAAGCACCTATAGGACTTGTAGTGTGTTAGTCACATCACACAGAGCTATATTTTCTTCCAGAAGCACCTATAGGACTTGTAGTGTGTTAGTCCCATCACACAGAGCTCCTATATTTTCTTCCCAGAAGCACCCATAGGACTTGTAGTGTGTTAGTCCCATCACACAGAGTTCCTATATTTTCTTCCCAGAAGCACCTATATGACTTGTAGTGTGTTAGTCCCATCACACATAGCTCCTATATTTTGTTCCCAGAAGCACCTATAGGACTTGTAGTGTGTTAGTCCCATCACACAGAGCTCCTATATTTTGTTCCCAGAAGCACCTATAGGACTTGTAGTGTGTTAGTCCCATCACACAGAACTATATTTTCTTCCCAGAAGCACCTATAGGACTTGTAGTGTGTTAGTCCCATCACACAGAGCTCCTATATTTTGTTCCCAGAAGCACCTATAGGACTTGTATGTGTTAGTCCCATCACACAGAGCTCCTATATTTTGTTCCCAGAAGCACCTATAGGACTTGTAGTGTGTTAGTCACATCACACAGAGCTATATTTTCTTCCCAGAAGCACCTATAGGACTTGTAGTGTGTTAGTCCCATCACACAGAGCTCCTATATTTTTCTTCCCAGAAGCACCCATAGGACTTGTAGTGTGTTAGTCCCATCACACAGAGTTCCTATATTTTCTTCCAGAAGCACCTATAGGACTTGTAGTGTGTTAGTCCCATCACACAGAGCTCCTATATTTTGTTCCCAGAAGCACCTATAGGACTTGTAGTGTGTTAGTCCCATCACACAGAGCTCCTATATTTTTGTTCCCAGAAGCACCTATAGGACTTGTAGTGTGTTAGTCCCATCACACAGAACTATATTTTCTTCCCAGAAGCACCTATAGGACTTGTAGTGTGTTAGTCCCCATCACACAGAGCTCCTATATTTTGTTCCCAGAAAGCACCTATAGGACTTGTAGTGTGTTAGTCCCATCACACAGAGCTCCTATATTTTGTTCCCAGAAGCACCTATAGGACTTGTAGTGTGTTAGTCCCATCACACAGAGCTATATTTTCTTCCCAAGAAGCACATATAGGACTTGAGTGTGTTAGTCCCATCACACAGAGCTCCTATATTTTGTTTCCCAGAAGCACCTATAGGACTTGTAGTGTGTTAGTCCCATCACACAGAGCTATATTTTCTTCCAAGAAGCACCTATAGGACTTGTATTGTGTTAGTCCCATCACACAGAGCTCCTATATTTTGTTCCCAGAAGCACCTATAGGACTTGTAGTGTGTTAGTCCCATCACACAGAGCTATATTTTTCTTCCCAGAAGCACCTATAGGACTTGTAGTGTGTTAGTCCCATCACACAGAGCTCCTATAATTTTTTCCCAGAAGCACCTATAGGACTTGTAGTGTGTTAGTACCATCACACAGAGCTCCTATATTTTGTTCCCAAAGCACCTATAGGACTTGTAAGTGTGTTAGTCCCATCACACATAGCTCCTATATTTTGTTCCCAGAAGCACCTATAGGACTTGTAGTGTGTTAGTTCCATCACACAGAGCTATATTTTCTTCCCAGAAGCACCTATAGACTTGTAGTGTGTTAGTCCCATCACACAGAGCTCCCTATATTTTCTTCCCAGAAGCACCTATAGGACTTGTAGTGTGTTAGTCCCCATCACACAGAGCTATATTTTCTTCCCAGAAGCACCTATAGGACTTTAGTGTGTTAGTCCCATCACACAGAGCTCCTATATTTTGTTCCCAGAAGCACCTATAGGACTTGTAGTGTGTTAGTCCCATCACACAAAGCTCCTATATTTTGTTCCCAGAAGCACCTATAGGACTTGTAGTGTGTTAGTCCCATCACACAGAGCTCCTATATTTTGTTCCCAGAAGCACCTATAGGACTTGTAGTGTGTTAGTCCCATCACACAGAGCTCCTATATTTTGTTCCCAGAAGCACCTATAGGACTTGTAGTGTGTTAGTCCCATCACACAGAGCTATATTTTCTTCCCGAAGCACCTATAGGACTTGTAGTGTGTTAGTCCCATCACACAGAGCTCCTATATTTTGTTCCCAAGAAGCACCTATAGGACTTGTAGTGTGTTAGTCACATCACACAGAGCTATATTTTCTTTCCAGAAGCACCTATAGGACTTGTAGTGTGTTAGTCCCATCACACAGAGCTCCTATATTTTCTTCACAGAAGCACCCATAGGACTTGTAGTGTGTTAGTCCCATCACACAGAGTTCCTATATTTTCTTCCCAGAAGCACCTATAGTACTTGTAGTGTGTTAGTCCCATCACACAGAACTATATTTTCTTCCCAGAAGCACCTATAGGACTTGTAGTGTGTTTAGTCCCATCACACAGAACTATAATTTCTTCCCAGAAGCACCTATAGGACTTGTAGTGTGTTAGTCCCATCACACAGAGCTCCTATATTTTAGTTCCCAGAAGCACCTATAGGACTTGTAGTGTGTTAGTCCCATCACACAGAGCTCCAATATTTTGTTCCCAGAAGCACCTATAGGACTTGTAGTGTGTTAGTCCATCACACAGAGCTATATTTTCTTCCCAGAAGCACCTATAGGACTTGTAGTGTGTTAGTCCCATCACACAGAGCTCCTATATTTTCTTCCCAGAAGCACGCATAGGACTTGTAGTGTGTTAGTCCCATCACACAGAGTTCCTATATTTTCTTCCCAGAAGCACCTATAGGACTTGTAGTGTGTTATCCCATCACACAGAGCTCCTATATTTTGTTCCCAGAAGCACCTATAGGACTTGTAGTGTGTTAGTCCCCATCACACAGAGCTCCTATATTTTGTTCCCAGAAGCACCTATAGGACTTGTAGTGTGTTAGTCCCATCACACAGAGCTCTATATTATCTTCCCAGAAGCACCTATAGGACTTGTAGTGTGTTAGTCCCATCACACAGAGCTCCTATATTTTGTTCCCAGAAGCACCTATAGGACTTGTAGTGTGTTAGTCCCATCACACAGAGCTCCTATATTTTGTTCCCAGAAGCACCTATAGGACTTGTAGTGTGTTAGTCCCATCACACAGAGCTATATTTTCTTCCCAGAAGCACCTATAGGACTTGTAGTGTGTTAGTCCCATCACACAGAGCTCCTATATTTTCTTCCCAGAAGCACCTATAGGACTTGTAGTGTGTTAGTCCCATCACACAGAGCTATATTTTCTTCCCAGAAGCACCTATAGGACTTGTAGTGTGTTAGTCCCATCACACAGAGCTCCTATATTTTGTTCCCAGAAGCACCTATAGGACTTGTAGTGTGTTAGTCCCATCACACAGAGCTCCTATATTTTGTTCCCAAAGCACCTATAGGACTTGTAGTGTGTTAGTCCCATCACACAGAGCTCCTATATTTTGTTCCCAGAAGCACCTATAGGACTTGTAGTGTGTTAGTCCCATCACACAGAGCTCCTATATTTTGTTCCCAGAAGCACCTATAGGACTTGTAGTGTGTTAGTCCCATCACACAGAGCTCCTATATTTTGTTCCCAGAAGCACCTATAGGACTTGTAGTGTGTTAGTCCCCATCACACAGAGCTCCTATATTTTGTTCCCAGAAGCACCTATAGGACTTGTAGTGTGTTAGTCCCATCACACAGAGCTATATTTTCTTCCCAGAAGCACCTATAGGACTTGTAGTGTGTTAGTCCCATCACACAGAGCTCCTATATTTTGTTTCCCAGAAGCACCTATAGGACTTGTAGTGTGTTAGTCCCATCACACAGAGCTCCTATATTTTGTTCCCAGAAGCACCTATAGGACTTGTAGTGTGTTAGTCCCATCACACAGAGCTCCTATATTTTGTTCCCAGAAGCACCTATAGGACTTGTAGTGTGTTAGTCCCATCACACAGAGCTCCTATATTTTGTTCCCAGAAGCACCTATAGGACTTGTAGTGTGTTAGTCCCATCACACAGAGCTATATTTTCTTCCCAGAAGCACCTATAGGACTTGTAGTGTGTTTAGTCCCATCACACAGAGCTCCTATATTTTGTTCCCAGAAGCACCTATAGGACTTGTAGTGTGTTAGTCACATCACACAGAGCTATATTTTCTTTCCAGAAGCACCTATAGGACTTGTAGTGTGTTAGTCCCATCACACAGAGCTCCTATATTTTCTTCCCAGAAGCACCCATAGGACTGTAGTGTGTTAGTCCCATCACACAGAGTTCCTATATTTTCTTCCCAGAAGCACCTATAGGACTTGTAGTGTGTTAGTCCCATCACACATAGCTCCTATATTTTGTTCCCAGAAGCACCTATAGGACTTGTAGTGTGTTAGTCCCATCACACAGAGCTCCTATATTTTGTTCCCAGAAGCACCTATAGGACTTGTAGTGTGTTAGTCCCATCACACAGAACTATATTTTCTTCCCAGAAGCACCTATAGGACTTGTAGTGTGTTAGTCCCATCACACAGAGCTCCTATATTTTGTTCCCAGAAGCACCTATAGACTTGTAGTGTGTTAGTCCCATCACACAGAGCTCCTATATTTTGTTCCCAGAAGCACCTATAGGACTTGTAGTGTGTTAGTCACATCACACAGAGCTATATTTTCTTTCCAGAAGCACCTATAGGACTTGTAGTGTGTTAGTCCCATCACACAGAGCTCCTATATTTTCTTCCCAGAAGCACCCATAGGACTTGTAGTGTGTTAGTCCCATCACACAGAGTTCCTATATTTTCTTCCCAGAAGCACCTATAGGACTTGTAGTGTGTTAGTCCCATCACACAGAGCTCCTATATTTTGTTCCCAGAAGCACCTATAGGACTTGTAGTGTGTTAGTCCCATCACACAGAGCTCCTATATTTTGTTCCCAGAAGCACCTATAGGACTTGTAGTGTGTTAGTCCCATCACACAGAACTATATTTTCTTCCCAGAAGCACCTATAGACTTGTAGTGTGTTAGTCCCATCACACAGAGCTCCTATATTTTGTTCCCAGAAGCACCTATAGGACTTGTAGTGTGTTAGTCCCATCACACAGAGCTCCTATATTTTGTTCCCAGAAGCACCTATAGGACTTGTAGTGTGTTAGTCCCATCACACAGAGCTATATTTTCTTCCCAGAAGCACCTATAGGACTTGTAGTGTGTTAGTCCCATCACACAGAGCTCCTATATTTTCTTCCCAGAAGCACCTATAGGACTTGTAGTGTGTTAGTCCCATCACACAGAGCTCCTATACTTTCTTCCCAGAAGCACCTATAGGACTTGCAGTGTGTTAGTCCCATCACACAGAGCTCCTATATTTTGTTCCCAGAAGCACCTATAGGACTTGTAGTGTGTTAGTCCCCATCACACAGAGCTCCTATATTTTGTTCCCAGAAGCACCTATAGGACTTGTAGTGTGTTAGTCCCATCACACAGAGCTCCTATATTTTGTTCCCAGAAGCACCTATAGGACTTGTAGTGTGTTAGTCCATCACACAGAGCTCCTATATTTTGTTCCCAGAAGCACAGATAGGACTTGTAGTGTGTTAGTCACATCACACAGAGCTATATTTTCTTCCAGAAGCACCTATAGGACTTGTAGTGTGTTAGTCCCATCACACAGAGCTCCTATATTTTCTTCCCAGAAGCACCCATAGGACTTGTAGTGTGTTAGTCCCATCACACAGAGTTCCTATATTTTCTTTGCAGAAGCACCCATAGGACTTGTAGTGTGTTAGTCCCATCACACAGAGCTCCTATATTTTCTTCCCAGAAGCACCTATAGGACTTGTAGTGTGTTAGTCCCATCACACAGAGCTCCTATATTTTGTTCCCAGAAGCACCTATAGGACTTGTAGTGTGTTAGTCCCATCACACAGAACTATATTTTCTTCCCAGAAGCACCTATAGGACTTGTAGTGTGTTAGTCCCATCACACAGAGCTCCTATATTTTGTTCCCAGAAGCACCTATAGGACTTGTAGTGTGTTAGTCCCATCACACAGAGCTCCTATATTTTGTTCCCAGAAGCACCTATAGGACTTGTAGTGTGTTAGTCCCATCACACAGAGCTCCTATATTTTGTTCCCAGAAGCACCTATAGGACTTGTAGTGTGTTAGTCCCATCACACAGAGCTATATTTTCTTCCCAGAAGCACCTATAGGACTTGTAGTGTGTTAGTCCCATCACACAGAGCTCCTATATTTTGTTCCCAGAAGCACCTATAGGACTTGTAGTGTGTTAGTCCCATCACACAGAGCTATATTTTCTTTCCAGAAGCACCTATAGGACTTGTAGTGTGTTAGTCCCATCACACAGAGCTCCTATATTTTGTTCCCAGAAGCACCTATAGGACTTGTAGTGTGTTAGTCCCATCACACAGAGCTATATTTTCTTTCCAGAAGCACCCATAGGACTTGTAGTGTGTTAGTCCCATCACACAGAGCTATATTTTCTTTCCAGAAGCACCTATAGGACTTGTAGTGTGTTAGTCCCATCACACAGAGCTCCTATATTTTTGTTCCCAGAAGCACCTATAGGACTTGTAGTGTGTTAGTCCCATCACACAGAGCTATATTTTCTTCCCAGAAGCACCTATAGACTTGTAGTGTGTTAGTCCCATCACACAGAGCTCCTATATTTTGTTGCCAGAAGCACCTATAGGACTTGTAGTGTGTTAGTCCCATCACACAGAGCTATATTTTCTTCCCAGAAGCACCTATAGGACTTGTAGTGTGTTAGTCCCATCACACAGAGCTCCTATATTTTCTTCCCAGAAGCACCTATAGGACTTGTAATGTGTTAGTCCCATCACACAGAGCTATATTTTCTTTCCAGAAGCACCTATAGCACTTGTAGTGTGTTAGTCCCATCACACAGAGCTCCTATATTTTGTTCCCAGAAGCACCTATAGGACTTGTAGTGTGTTAGTCCCATCACACAGAGCTATATTTTCTTTCCAGAAGCACCTATATGACTTGTAGTGTGTTAGTCCCATCACACAGAGCTCCTATATTTTCTTCCCAGAAGCACCCATAGGACTTGTAGTGTGTTAGTCCCATCACACAGAGTTCCTATATTTTCTTTGCAGAAGCACCCATAGGACTTCTAGTGTGTTAGTGGCATCACACAGAGCTCCTATATTTTCTTTTGCAGAAGCACCCATAGGACTTCTAGTGTGTTAGTGGCATCACACAGAGCTCCTATATTTTCTTCTCAGCAGCACCCACAGGACTTCTAGTGTGTTAGTGGCATCACACAGAGCTCCTATATTTTCTTTGCAGAAGCACCCATAGGACTTCTAGTGTGTTAGTGGCATCACACAGAGCTCCTATATTTTCTTTGCAGAAGCACCCATAGGACTTCTAGTTTGTTACTGGCATCACACAGAGCTCCTATATTTTCTTCTCAGCAGCACCCACAGGACTTCTAGTGTGTTAGTGGCATCACACAGAGCTCCTATATTTTCTTTGCAGAAGCACCCATAGGACTTCTAGTGTGTTAGTGGCATCACACAGAGCTCCTATATTTTCTTCTCAGCAGCACCCACAGACTTCTAGTGTGTTAGTGGCATCACACAGAGCTCCTATATTTTCTTTGCAGAAGCACCCATAGGACTTCTAGTGTGTTAGTGGCATCACACAGAGCTCCTATATTTTCTTCTCAGCAGCACCCACAGGACTTCTAGTGTGTTAGTGGCATGACACAGAGCTCCTATATTTTCTTTGCAGAAGCACCCATAGGACTTCTAGTGTGTTAGTGGCATCACACAGAGCTCCTATATTTTCTTCTCAGCAGCACCCACAGGACTTCTAGTGTGTTAGTGGCATCACACAGAGCTCCTATATTTTCTTTGCAGTAGTTCTTTCTAGTGGATGTGGCCGTGGCCGTGGACGTGGTCATGCATCGTCATCAGCACGTGGCCATGGGACACGCGCGTCTTTGTTTTCGGCAGCTGGACATGTGGAGCCGCATCATGCTGAAGGCTTGGTAGAATGGATGACCAAGCCCTCCTCATCCTCCTCATCCTCTCTCACCCAGGCTCAGGGTACTGGCAGAGCAGCTGCCAACGCGTACTCAATGGCATCATCAGCCACCCCTTCCCTAGACCCACCATGTCCTCCTGAGGAGTCCCCCGAACTCTTTGAGCACAGTGTTGGGTACATGCTCCAGGAGGATGCCCAACGATTCGAAGGCTCGGATGATGATACCCAGCTTGAGGAAGTCAGTAGTGTGCGTGCAGAGAGAGGGGATGCTGAAGGACAGCAATCTGGCAGTACTGTTCCACCAGCTGCAGCTTACTGCCAGGTTTGCTCTAGTGGTGAAGAGGGAGGGGATGATGAGGTCACTGATGCCACGTGGGTGCCTGGAGGGAGAGAGGATGAGGAGGAGGACGAGGAGGTGGAGAATGCGGCGTCACATGTCCAACGAGGCAGGATGCCCCCTGGAGGCCAGATAGAGGCCAGCACAGCAACTGTACAACACCGCAGAGCTCCGCCTGTGCAGGGCGCTGCCTCTGCACGTTATCAGAAAAGTTCTTTGGTGTGGGCCTCTTTTGAGACGAGTGCATCAGATCGCACCACTGCTATTTGCAATATTTGTCTCAAGCGTATCTCGCGTGGCCAAAACATCAGCCGCTTGGGCACCACAAGCATGACCAGACATATGTCGACCTGCCATGCAGCTCGTTGGCAGGCACACATAAAAGACCCACACCAAAGAACTAAGCGGACCTCTCCTTGCTCCTCATCAGCTGGGATCTCCATCCCCACTACATCTTCAGTCCTCTCTGAAAGCTGCTGTGAGAGGACTGAAGGTGTAGAATTAGGTGTGTCACAACCAAGTACTTGCAGTACACCGACGTCCGATTGTAGCAGGCAAATTTCCCTGCCCCAGCTGCTGGACCGTCGAAAGAAGTACACTCCCAGCCATCCACATGCCCAGCGGTTGAATGCTAGCTTGGCTAAATTGCTAGCACTTCAACTGCTGCCTTTTCAGTTGGTAGACTCGGCCCCCTTCCGTGAGTTTGTTCAATGTGCGGTTCCTCAGTGGCAGGTTCCCAAACGCCACTTTTTCTCACGGAAGGCCGATTCCGTCTCTCTACCGGCATGTGGAAGGCAATGTCCATGCCTCGCTGGACAGGGCGGTCAGCGGTAAGGTGCATATTACCGCTGACTCATGGTCCAGCAGGCATGGACAGGGACGTTACCTTTCTTTCACGGCCCATTGGGTCACTCTATTGGCAGCTGGGAGGGATGCAGGACAAGGTGCAGTAGTGTTGGAGGTTGTTCCGCCACCACGCCTCCAAAACGCTACTACTGCTACTGGTTGTGACACACCTCTCTCCTCCACCCCCTCCTCTTCTTCTTCCTCCAGTGCTCTGTCCTCGGAACCAGCGGTGCTCCGTAGGCGTACAAGGGGCTACGCAAGTACGCAGGCAAAAAGATGCCATGCCGTGCTTGCGCTGGTGTGTTTGGGGGACAGGAGCCACACTGGGCCAGAGGTTCTGGCAGCTCTGCAGGGGCAGGCCGAGAGGTGGTTGACGCCACGTCAGCTTAAGCCAGGAATGGTCGTTTCTGACAATGGCACCAACCTCCTCTCCGCCCTGTGACAGGGGCAGCTCACCCATGTGCCCTGTATGGCTCACGTCCTCAACCTGGTGGTGCAGCGGTTCTTGGGCAGGTTCCCAGGCTTACAGGATGTCCTGAGGCAGGCCAGGAAAGTCTGTGTGCATTTCCGCCGATCTTATAATGTCAGTGCTCGGCTGACTGAGCTGCAAAAGGAGCTGAACCTGCCCAAGAACCGCCTAATATGTGACATGCCCACCAGGTGGAACTCAACGTTGGCCATGCTGCAGCGACTGCACACGCAGCAGAGGGCCATCAATGAGTACCTTTGTGACTACGGCACCAGGACAGGGTCAGGGGAGCTTGGTTTTTTTTCCCCACGTCAGTGGAGCATGATCAGGGATGCATGCACTGTCCTCTCACCATTTGAGGAGGCCACGAGGATGGTGAGCAGTGACAGTGCATGCATCAGTGACACTGTACCTCTTGTCCACCTGTTGAAGCATACGCTGCGTGGGATAATGGACAGGGCACTTGAGGCAGAACAGAGGCAGGAAGAGGAGGACTTCCTTGCCTATCAAGGCCCCCTTTATCCGGACAGTGTTCCTTCTGTCCCACCCATCACACAGGAAGAAGATGAGGAGGAGGAGGATTGTGTGAGCATGGAGGTGGAGCCTGGCACTCAGCATCAGCAGCAGTCTTTTAGGGATGATGTACAGTCCCAACAAACCAGTGGACTTGTACGTGGCTGGGAGGTGGTGGCTGGCGATCATGTCATCCTCAGTGACCCAGAAGACTCCGGACCGAATGCCTCAGCTAACCTACGCTGCATGGCCTCCCTGATCCTGCAAAGCCTGCGGAAGGATCCTCGTGTTCTTCGGATCAAGGAGAGGGACCATTACTGGCTGGCCACTCTCCTTGATCCACGGTACAAGGGTAAGGTTGCGGACCTTATCTTGCCGTCGCAGAGGGACCAGAGGATAAGACATCTCAGGGAGGCCTTGCAGAAAGGTCTGTGCAACGCGTTCCCAGAAACTGGGAGGTTACAAACTCCTGGTCCTGGGCGACGAGTTGCTGAGGCTTCGGTCAGTAGCAGAAGGAGCGGTGGGGAAGGTGGACGTCTGACCGATGCGTTCAGACAATTTTTTAGTCCGCAGCCCCAAGGTATGATCGGTTCCAGCAACCATCGCCAGCGTCTGATATACATGGTGCAGGAATACCTTGGGGCAAGGTCAGACTTGGACACCTTTCCCACCGAAAATCCTCTGGCTTACTGGGTCCTGAGGATGGATCACTGGCCAGAGCTTGCACAGTATGCAATTGAGCTACTGGCCTGTCCTGCCTCCAGCGTTCTTTCCGAACGCACATTCAGTGCTGCTGGAGGATTTGTCACCGATCATAGGGTGCGCCTGTCCACCGACTCGGTTGATCGACTGACCTTCATCAAAATGAATCAGTCTTGGATCACCACCAGCTACCAGGCACCTGAAGCGGATATAACGGAATAATTTTATAATGTCACATCCCTTCAAGACTGCCTATGCTGATGCTGAGTGACTGTCCTCTTATGTTCACTGACTATCCTCTTCCTCCTCCTCAATGATCCATGCCACCACACCAGTGCCTAAGGCACAATTTTTTAGCCCCTGTATAACAGGGGCGTGTACTTACAATTTTTTTTAAAAAAATGCTTCGCAACACGTGTGACTGCTGTACTCCAAGTACAGTATCTGTGAGGGGTTGCAGTGTTGTGGCACCAGCACCAGTGCCTAAGGCACAATTTTTCAGCCCCTGTTTAACAGGGGCGTGTAATTACAATTTTTTTTAAAAAAATGCTTCGCAACACGTGTGACTGCTGTGCTCCAAGTACAGTATCTGTGAGGGGTTGCAGTGTTGTGGCACCAGCACCAGTGCCTAAGGCACAATTTTTCAGCCCCTGTTTAACAGGGGCGTGTAATTACAATTTTTTTAAAAAAATGCTTCGCAACACGTGTGACTGCTGTGCTCCAAGTACAGTATCTGTGAGGGGTTGCAGTGTTGTGGCACCAGCACCAGTGCCTAATGCACAATTTTTCACCCCCTGTTTAACAGGGGCGTGTAATTACAATTTTTTAAAAAAATGCTTCGCAACACGTGTGACTGCTGTGCTCCAAGTACAGTATCTGTGAGGGGTTGCAGTGTTGTGGCACCAGCACCAGTGCCTAAGGCACAATTTTTCAGCCCCTGTTTAACAGGGGCGTGTAATTACAATTTTTTTTTAAAATGCTTCGCAACACGTGTGACTGCTGTGCTCCAAGTACAGTATCTGTGAGGGGTTGCAGTGTTGTGGCACCAGCACCAGTGCCTAAAGCACAATTTTTCAGCCCCTGTTTAACAGGGTCGTGTAATTACAATTTTTTTAAAAAATGCTTCACAACACGTGTGACTGCTGTGCTCCAAGTACAGTATCTGTGAGGGGTTGCAGTGTTGTGGCACCAGCACCAGTGCCTAAGGCACGATTTTACAGCCCCTGTTGGGGCGTGTAATTACAATTTTTAGGCAATGCTTTGCAACAGGTCTCATTGCTGTGCTAAGAGTACAGTATCTGTGAGGGGTTGCAGTGTTGTGGCACCACCACCAATGTCTAAGGCACAATTTTTCAGCCCCTGTTTAACAGGGGCGTGTAATTACAAATCTTGATCTAATAGTTCACAGCAGGGCCCATTCCTGCGCCCACCAAGAGTAACTATGAGGCCTACAGTCTTGTGGCAACACCGTCCACCACCACCGCCAAAGGCCCAATTTTTCTGCCCTGTTCATCAGGTGCTTGCAATTACAAATCTTGATCTAATAACTCACAGCAGGGCCCATTCCTGCGCCCACCAAGAGTAACTGTGAGAGCTTACAGTCTTGTGGCAACACCGTCCATCACCACCACCACCACCGCCAAAGGCCCAATTTTTCTGCCCGGTTCAACAGGTGCATGCAAGTACAAATCTTGATCTATTAACTCACAGCAGGGCCCATTCCTGTGCCCACCAGTCTTGTGGCTACACCAACATCTAATAGGGCAAATTTCTGCAGAGTATATACGCCAGGCCCCTACTTTCAAACATCCAACTTACAAACGACTCCTACTTGCAAATGGAAAGAGAAAACAGGAAGTGAGAGGAAATCTACCCCTAGGAAGGGAAATTCTATCCTGTTAGATTTAATTTGGGAAAAAGGTATCTCCTCTCTACTGATACTTTATCACCAATCCTTGTTTCAATTAAAACCCCACTTTTCCAAAAACATTTGTCATTGGGACGGAAAGTGAGGTGACATGTTCTGAACAGATGTGCAAAGACAGCAAATGTTACAGGGGTGATAACCCCTCCCTATGTTCTCCAAAAAGCTTAAAAATAGATTTTTTTGGGATGGAGCTACACTTCATAATGTACCTGTTCAGATTCTACTTAAGAACAAACCTACAGTCCGTGTCTTGTTTGCACCACCTATATACTGCTGTTCAGAGTATATAGGGTTGTAGGTATAGGGTTTTATTTTGGGTGCGGGTCCCCCTTAATATCCATACAAGACCCAAAGGGGCTGGGGTGGGGGGGGGTGATGGGGTAGCCATGCCATTTTTCTCAAGGATTTTCAGCCATATGGCGGCCAGGACAAGACATGACATTAAAGCCGCAAGTGGTTTTAAATGCCTTCTTTTTTTCCTTTACAAATGTCATTTTGTGCAAGGACAGTTCTAAACACGGGAAACACATGCCACTTCACAGGCATACTTTAGACCAGGTACCATATTTAAAGGAAAATTTCACTTTTTTTTTTTTTTCACTTTATGCATCATTAAAATGACTGCTCCCGAAAAAACGTTAGTTTTTAAAAGTTCTTTTTGCATTGATATATGTCCCCTGGGGCAGGACCCGGGTCCCCAAACCTGTTTTATGACATTAACATGCATATTGGCCGTTGTAATTAGCACTTTTGATTTCAAACGTTCGCGTCCATTATAACGTATAGGTTCGAAAATTCGCGCAAACTTTCGGTCCGTTCGAAGGTTCTGGTTCAAACCGAACCCGGGGGTGTTCGGCTCATCCCTATTGTTGAGTATAAAATGGAAAATTGTATCAAATACTTACCGTAATTTTCCTTTCCTGACGCCAGACCATGCAGCATACTAGTGATAGAGCTCCGCCTCTTGACCACTCCCTCAGGACCAATGAATAGCATAAATATAAGGCCTAGTTAGGCCCACCCCATTCTCTGTAATTAGCTACATACCGAAACATATAAGGGTGGGACCATATGCTGCCATGGTTTGGCGTCAGGAAAGGAAAATTACGGTAAGTATTTGATACAATTTTCCATTTTCCTGACGCCAACATGGCAGCATACTAGTGATAAATAACTAGCTGACAGGGTGGGATCTACTTGTCAAACCAATCTTCCAATTAGAATGAGACAGAGGACTGAATAGTCCTTCCTACAAAGTCCCCTGATGACAAGGCCCCCGGGTCTATTCCGTCAAGTTTGAGTAGGAATGTTGGAGCGACCGTGTACCCCTGTACAGATGGACACCATAGATTCTCTTGAATGTATTGCCTATGAGGCTTTAACTGCTCTGGTAGAGTGCTCTGGCGCCGCTGACGGAGGCTCATGACCTCTATCCTATACACAACCAAGCCTGCTAGGATCCAGGCAGTAACCTCTTTCCCTTGATGATACCAAACTGGAATGACAAAAGGTTTATTTAGATGACCTGAAAGGGACAATTGTGGAGAGATTCTGAAAACGAACAGTACGTGTGACTTTCCTGTGTGAGGTTCTGGAAAGTTAGGCAATGTCCAGCTGTCTGTTAAATAGCAGTCTGTTGCTATGTTTGATGCAGAATGATCTACAAGATCCAACTCTACTCTTTCTGGAAAGAAAGGTATATATTATATATAATTTTTTCTTTATTTTATTTATTTATTTATTTTACTTTGAAGCTCCAAGATGTATCAATGTTCAATAATGTTGATAAAGTTGGCGAGGTTGGTGTGGTCCTCCAGAGAGAATGTATATTTGATTATATACAATATGGCTGTGGTGGCCAATCACCATGCTTCTTGCTCTGGGCCTCTAGCTGCCAGGAACCGGCTTACGTGATCTTACAAATCCTTTGAATTCGTTGTTTTTGTTGCTTTAGCTTATTTTTATTCTAATTTTATTCTTATTTTGATGTTTAGTCTACATCGATCTCCCGTTGTCTGGCTGACACTGGTAACCTTGATCTCTTAGTTTATGGCCATCTATAGGGTGATTGGTTATCATTGTCCAACATTCGGGATGCAATGTGGACAATGTCCACCAGATGGCTCAATAAACAGTATTCAGAGTATGACCCCCATTTAAACTTTGTAGTCTTTTCCGGTCTATTTAGTGAACTGACGACCGTTTTTATTTATATTTTTATTCAAGTTTTAAAATTTGGGCTTCTCATTGCTATCTCTGCTATATTGCCTACTTATTTTAGGTAATGTGGAGATTTTAGCAATAAGTATGTCTCTGTCATTCAGGTCTTCGGGTATTTAAGGGGCTCAGGCACCCAAAAAGTTAACCACCTTGTTCCCATATTCAGGGGGACAAGGGCCTCTTCCACACAACCCTAGATTGGGGTTGTGGGGGGCTGAAGACAGGGGGCTTTACAGAATGTGGAAAGCCCCTTTAAACTAGTGGGTGCAAGGTGCTTTGTGGTTGGTATTGGGCTGATCCCAACATGCTCCAAAGGCAGCCATCTATGTTAAGTGCATGTGGCCTTGTATGGTTATGGAGGGGGGTTGGGCGATTGCTCTTCTCGCCCCTTTCCTAGCTGGCCCTGTTGTATGCTCTGAAAAAGGATGTGGTTTGGATTGGTGAAGGCGGCTCACAGCCTTTTGAGAATGGAGTGGAGTGCGGAGTTCCCCTTTAAAAGCAAAAGTTAGCCCATGGAAATCCGAGGGATTAGAGGGGGGTGACAAGAGCATTGGAGAATGGAGTGTGGAGTTCCCCTTTAAAAGCAAAAGCTAGCCCAAGGAAATCATATGCATTAGAGGGGGAAGGTTAAATGACATTTTAGGAGGAGTTAGAGGAGCAAGAGTCTTTTTGCATAATTTTAACAAGGTGCGTGTCACATGTTGGCAATGTAACATGCTAACATGACCTGTGTACAAATCTCCTTAAAAAAAATACATAAAGGTGAACCAGCATAAAAAAAATGAATTGTCAAGATTAGAGGTGCGCCCGTTCAACCCATGCAATTGCATGTACATTGCTTAACATTTACCAAGATTTTGGCCGTGCAGTGAACAAACTCATGTGAACGAGCGCAAGAGCTGCTTGCGCACACGCACTGCTTACATTGATCTCACGCAGTTCTAAACATACTTTCAGGCACAGCAGGCTTTCTCTGAAAAAGTTACTTTCTCATTCTATTTTGGGCATATTTGTTATTTGGGCAGTTGTTACTAAACTTCCTCACATCCCCCTATAATATTGGCACATCCATCTTCTGTCAATATTGAATTGGAGATGCCGTGTGCCATGTCCATAGTGGCACACAGATTGCATTCTCCCGTGCGCTGAGATCGCTATAGTAAATGGAGGATTCAAGCTCTGTTACCGGTGCATCATTTCGTAAATATGGAAATGTGCGTTGCGACTCGCTGTGCCCCTTTACTGATGGTGCACGGCTTTGGTAATCACCCCCATTATGTGTATAAAAATTGTGGCTTCCACTTTTTTTTTTTTATGAATGTAAGTTTCAAAGTAATCCAAGAAAAAATACAGAAGTTGAAAGAATACATATGATCCCAAATGTTATGCCCATGTCTTGGTTTTTTAAACTTTGTAGTTTTTTTAGCATGATTTGTAGCTCCACAAAGATTCATAATACAGCACTGGGTCAGAAAATAAGAGGCAGTAGTTTCGTAGCAGAATGATTGGTCTTTGGCATTGGCACAGAAGATCCCAGGCACAAGAACTGAATATGCAAAAGTCATTACATTTACATATGGCGCAGTTAGTTTTAAAGTTTATGAGATAGTTAGTGTAATGCCGCGTACACACGATCTGACTTTCCGACAACAAAGTTTTGTTGGTGGAAAATTTGAGAACCTGCTAGCCAACATCTGTTGGTGGAAAGTCCGACAGCAAATGTTCAATAGAGCATACACACCAAACCCCCTGAGGAAGATACGCCACACCCTGAGTATCGACACACGTAGGGGAGGGGCCAGGATAGAGCGAGAGACAGTACACCTGCCTGGAGGGGATACAAGCCATACCCATACTGTTTACAGTATTTTATTGAGTCTTATGAAGTATGGTGCACTGACGCACCTTACACATGTGAGTACCCCGGCGGGGGAATGTTTTTTAACTTGTCTATTAAACTTTGTAAAACGGTATTGCACTATTAGTCTTTTTCTTTTTTCATGTGCCTCTGAGATCATTGCACTGAGGATACTACTGATCCAGTGAAACAGCTGAGAACCCTATAGTGGTTCATATGCGTGTTTTGACTCAGTGTAAAAGCTGGTCACACGCTCTGAGGTGTTCCCGGATTTCACCTATGCATGATTCAGAGCCACGGTTGGATGTAAGAAAGCATGTCAATAGTATGATCACCGGAAATCACATCACCTGCATCTAGTCTCACATCAATCAACATTTTGTGGTTCTTATCACAGCCTAGGACAGGCTGCCACAAAGAACAGTTTTTTTAATAATATAGAGACACTTGTGTGGTTTATGCACTTGCATTTTTTTATAAATCTTTTATACATGTTTGCTATCACATATGTATGCATTTAGCACTTTTTTCATCTAATATTATTATTGTTGATATTTTATTTTATTTTTTGGTGTGTTATTGTGCATGGCACCTTGTAAGTCTAAAGGGTCCATATAACCTCACAGAGTTTTTTTGGCACTTGTGCACTTTATATTTATCTATGCGTTTTAGTTGTGCGTTTACAGATTTTGTGCACATTATTGTTTTTTGCTATATTTTGCACTTGCACTTTACACCAGTTGTATGTTTACTATTTTATGCATATTGTTATATTCTTGTGGATCTATAACTATAGATTAAGATACAGATTATCTAGTGCATAGCCATTCCAGCGCAGCGTATATTTAATTTTGGAGCATACACACTGTCAGACTTTCCGACAACAAGCTCACATCCAACATTTCCCGTTGGAAAATCCGACTGTGTGTACGTGGCATTAGAATTTCAGGCAGATCAGGTTAGTGTGCTAGTCAGTAAGTAGGGCATCACACACTGATTTGGGCCATCTACACTGCGACCAGCCCTACCTTCTTGGTGCTAAAATAATCCACAGAAAAAGACCCTATGTGGATATTTATCTGTATATATAATTAATTAGTAAGTGTAAAACCTCAGTGATTGTAAAGGTAGAGTTTCATTTATCAAATACAGTGATTGTCTCAGTTCGTTTCATCAGTGTCCCATAAAAATACTTGGCTTTAGACACAAGTTTTTTTCTGTAATTATGCATTTTCCTATGAATTGTGGCTTATAATTAAAAATGTGAATATGTCCTTTTGCCTTTTTCCAGTTATACCTCAGTGAATTGCCAGCAGGGATAACAGTTGCTTGGTTCAGCTTATCTGTACTTCACAGAAATGAATCTGGGAGATGTCCAGGGTACTGAACCTCTACATGCTACTAACTCATTAGCAACTCTTGATGTAACGGTTATACTTGCTTCACTACGCTAATCTGCCTTTATCGCAGCAAGAGTCAAGAAATCTGGACATTCAATGTTTTTTTAAAGTGACAACATTTTTTTTTTTTTCATAAAACATGTAATGCGATTTAAGCAGTTAGCAAGGAAGGTGCTTCCTAAATTTTCTGATTGCAGAGGATATTGGTAATGCTTGCCCTTGGAAGTTTGAGGGCTAGTTTGTTTAAAGGGTGAGATGCTTAATAACTTTGAATTTAAAGGCTAACATGATTCAGTAAACAACCACAGCTTTGATAAATCAAGCTGTTGGCTTGATTTACTGAAATAGCAATAGAAAAATCAATGTAAATATATCATGTTTGCTGTGCTCAGGAAACAAATTGATCAATCAAGATGCACTCATTTTATTTCTTTGCCCTGTATGGAATATTTTACACTTGCCAGACCAATAATGGCGTGTAGTTATTTCATAAATACAGTTATGTTAGGAAGAAACATGTTCTTTGCAGAAATTGACAGCCACTTAGTTTTGATAACTTTAGTTAACCAAGATAAAGTAAATAACTCTTTCATTTTAATCTAAGCGAATGAAGATCTTCAGACAATTTCAGGTAAAGGTAAAATTTCTTGTGAAGGATTACAACAAAAGACTACTTTTTTAGACTAACTTAGTTACATAGTAAATATAAATATATATATATATATATATATATATATACACAGTGGTGTGAAAAAGTGTTTGCCCCCCTTCCTCATTTCCTGTTCCTTTGCATGTTTGTCACACTTAAGTGTTTCGGAACATCAAACCAATTTAAACAATAGTCAAGGACAACACAAGTAAACACAAAATGCAATTTGTAAATGAAGGTGTTTATTATTAAAGGTGAAAAAAAAATCCAAACCATCATGGCCCTGTGTGAAAAAGTGATAGCCCCTCTTGTTAAAACATACTATAACTGTGGTTGTCCACACCTGAGTTCAATTTCTCTAGCCACACCCAGGCCTGATTATTGCCACACCTGTTCACAATCAAGGCATCACTTAAATAGGAGCTGCTTGACACAGTAAGGTCCACCAGAAGATCCTTAAAAGCTACACATCATGCCGAGACCCAAAGAAATTCAGGAACAATTGAGAAAGAAAGTAATTGAGATCTATCAGTCTGGAAAGGGTTATAAAGCCATTTCCAAAGCTTTGGGAATCCAGCGAACCACAGTGAGAGCCATTATCCACAAATGGCGAAGACATGGAACAGTGGTGAACCTTCCCAGGAGTGGCCGGCCGCCCAAAATTACCCCAAGAGCGCAGCGACGACTCATCCAAGAGGTCACAAAAGACCCCACAACAACGTCCAAGGAACTGCAGGCCTCACTTGCCTCAGTTAAGGTTCATGCCTCCACCATCAGGAAAAGACTGGGCAAAAATGGCCTGCATGGCAGAGTTCCAAGGAGAAAACCACTGCTGAGCAAAAAGAACATCAAAGCTCGTCTCAATTACTCCACAACACATCTTGATGATCCCCAAGACTTTTGGGACAACATTCTGTGGACCGATGAGACAAAAGTGGAACTCTTTGGAAGGTGTGTGTCCAAGTATATCTGGCGTAGAAGGAACACTGCATTTCAGAAAAAGAACATTATACCAACAGTAAAATATGGTGGTGGTAGTGTGATGGTCTGGGGCTGTTTTGCTGCTTCAGGACCTGGAAGACTTGCCGTGATAAAAGGAACTATGAATTCTGCTGTCTACCAAGAGATCCTGAAGGAGAATGTCCGACCATCTGTTCGTGTACTCAAGCTGAAACGAACTTGGGTTCTGCAGCAGGACAATGATCCTAAACACACCAGCAAGTCCACCACCGAATGGCTGAAGAAAAACAAAATGAAGACTTTGGAGTGGCCTAGCCAAAGTCCTGACCTGAATCCTATTGAGATGTTGTGGTATGACCTTAAAAAGGCCGTTCATGCTCGAAAACCCTCTAATGTAACTGAATTAGGACAATTCTGCAAAGATGAGTGGGCCAAAATTCCTCCAGGACGCTGTAAAAGCCTCATTGCACGTTATCGCAAATGCTTGGTTGCAGTTGTTGCTGCTAAGGGTGGCCTAACCAATTATTAGGTTTAGGGGGCAATCACTTTTTCACACAGGGCCATGATGGTTTGGATTTTTTTTCACCTTTAATAATAAACACCTTCATTTACAAATTGCATTTTGTGTTTACTTGTGTTGTCCTTGACAATTGTTTAAATTGGTTTGATGTTCCGAAACACTTAAGTGTGACAAACATGCAAAGGAACAGGAAATGAGGAAGGGGGCAAACACTTTTTCACACCACTGTATATTGTAAAGTTCGAGGAACCAGCTAGATCACAGGACACAGGCTTTGCAATCAAAAGAAGGTTTATTAAACTTAAACAGCTTCACAGCAGCAAAAACAACAGAAGGAAATATCTGTCTCCTCGACTTGCGCAGCTGTTTAATCTGGAATAACTTGCAGACATCGGTCATAACCCTCGACATAAACGGGGTGTCCTGGTCTGTGAGTATTTCCTTAGGAAAACCAGTCCGTGTAAATAACTGGAATAATTCCTGGGCAGTAGCCTTAGAGGAGGTATTCCACAGGAGTAGCGCCTCAGGATATCGGGAGGCATAGTTGAGGATCACCAGTATGTAGGAGGAACCTAGAGCCGACTTTACCAAGGGACCCACTATATCCATGGCTATCCTTTCGAATGGGAACTTAATTATGGACAGAGGGACCAAAGGGCTCTGGAAGTGAGTCACTGGGTGTCAGAAACCATGAAATCAGACCGAGACAGAAGTGCAGTTAAATCACACTTGTTTAATAATAAAAAGTAAAAAGAATAAACATAGTCAAAACATAGCCAAAGTTCAGTAACCCAAATGGAGCCAGAAGTCAGGGATCAAAGAAGTGGAACAGCAAGCAGGATCTGAAGCCAGAAGGGATGTCAGCAAAGCCAGTTTTGAAACACGAATGTAGGAGATAGTTTCTTGTGATGTGACCAAGGGGAAGGCAGAGCCCCTCTGGACTGGATGGCTTAAGTAGGCAGGACTGACAAGTAGGATCATCAACAGCTGAGTAACTGTGGAGAGAGATGGGAGCTGGCAATTAGCCAACAGCTGAGCGGCCAGCCCAGAGAAGGAAGGGCTGAGCCCAGCCCTGACAGTACCCCCTCCTTAATGACCCCTTTCTCCTTGGAGGACCACCAGGCTTGAGTTGCAGACCAAAGGTTTTAATAAGGAGACATGAACACCATTTGAAATACGCATATTAGAAGGAAGGTCTAATGCGTAAGCCACTGGGTTAATACTGCAAAGAATACGGAAAGGTCCAATAAACCGAGGTGCGAACTTCAGTGAGGGAACACAGAGTCAGAGGTTGCAAGATGACAGCCAGACCCTGTCCCCAACCTGGTAGGAAGGCGCAGGCAGGCGTCTGCGGTCAACATGGAGTCTGTACCTATCATTAGCATGACGCAAAGCCTCCTGGACTTGTGCCCAAGTGTAACGAAGACCACAGAGATGCTCTAATGCAGGAATACTCTGTGTAATAGGTCTGACCAGTTGTTATGATGGTCAGAAATATAGCAACGCAGGAATTGCTCCAAGGACTGATTGGACCTATTAAACTGCGGGTGATATGCAAAGGAGAAAGAAAGCTGAATTCCCAACTCTGCACAAAAGGCTTGCCAGAACCGGGACACAAACTGACTACACCTGTCAGAGACAATTCACTCGTTGGTAATATTTTTTCCAGATTGGATGAGCAAGACCACCGCAAAGATCAGTTTGCTATAGCGTTACAAACACTCCTGAGTCACGTGGCTCACCTGGAATCTCCCTCTGTGGATTGACTGTATCTTATGAATTCATGGCCTTCGCCTACTGTCAGAAACCATTTAATCAGACCGAGACAGAAGTACAGTTAAATCACACTTGTTGAATAATAAAAGTAAAAAGAACAAACATAGTCAAAACATAGCCAAATTTCAATAACCACAACGGACAGTCAGCCAAGCCAGAAGTCAGGGATCAAAGGAAGGACTGAGCCCAGCCCTGACACCGGGGCAGTCAACTGACAGGTGGGACAAGAGGTACACCTCACTTTCAGACCTGGCCAGTAAAACCGGTCAGTGATCCGTGCCTTCGTTTTCTCAATTTCCAGGTGTCTCCCTAACACATCATCATGGGCCAGGTCCAGAACCTTTCATCTATACTGTTTTGGTACCAACAATTGCTCTACCACATTTTCTCTCACTTTGTTAACCCGATAAAGCTCATTACATACAGCGAAGTGTGGCCATCGCTCATTCGCACCTGGCTCTTGGGAAACCCCATTTACCACTACAACCTTTTGCAGTTGGTCTGTACCAAATCCCCCCTGGGGAACACCCACATCCGGCAGGGCAGGGGTAGAGGCCACTTCCTCATCCTCTTCCCCCAGCATTACCTGAAGTGGAGAAGGTTCCCTCCCCTCAGTATTCAGGTAGGTCTGTGAACCACATGTTTTGACATCCTTAACGGTATCACCATTAACCAAATCATTAGCAGTTTCATCATCTGTATCATCATTTATAACATTTGGCAGTTCAGGGTCAACAGCAGGAACAGAGGGGTTAGTTTCTCCCCAGTCTCTGGACCATTCATGTAGTTCTCCTTGTTCCCACAGTTTTGCAAATAATGGACAGTCTCGTCGTATTATAACATCATGCACCAAGCTCTTCACCACCCCCACCTCTTAAGTATCAGTGCCACAGGCTGTGGAAATGGTCACCGAAATGAGAGGGTACTCTCTAGTGTCCCTGTGAATGCACACAACCCATAACATTTTGCTTACCAGACCGATCCTCCCAATTACTCTGGAATGAACCAGGGTTACCATGCTTCCGGAATCCAACAAAGCCCTGGCAGGGAGGGGGTTCACTCGAACTTCACACTCAAATTTCCCATCACCAAGGTCAAGATGTGTGGTGCATGCTTTATGGGCATAAAAAGACCCCCTCCAGAGAACCCCGCATTCCATGGGCTCCTCTTGCAGTGGGCATTGCCAATATTGTACACCCCTTCCTCTCGGAACAGGAACAGAACACTGAAAAAGTACCGGGAGTGACTCTTGACCTTCCGGGGTGTTTGTGGGACATCCTTTCGAAGGACAGCAGTTGATCAAATAGGACATGACAGACTGGACCCTTGGTGCTTGGTAGGGCCAAGCAGATCCTCCACCACTGTATATCGTTCCAATTTTATAATTGTTCATCTGACTAATTCACTAGGGATGAGCCGAACACCCCCCCGTTCGGCTCGCACCAGAACCCGCGAACGGACCTAAAGTCCGTGCGAGCTTTAGAACCCTATTAGTTATAATGGATGCGAACGTTCGAAATTAAAAGTGCTCATTTTAAAGGCTAATATGCATGTTAATGTCATAAAAAGTGTTTGGGGACCTGGGTCCTGCCCCAGGGACATGTATCAATGCAAAAAATTTTTTTAAAAACGGCCGTTTTTTCAGGAGCAGTGATTTTAATAATGCTTAAATTGAAACAATAAAAGTGTAATATTCCTTTAAATTTCGTACCTGGGGGGTGTCTATAGTATGCCTGTAAAGGGGCGCATGTTTCCCGTGTTTAGAACTGTCTCTGCGCAAAGTGTCATTTTTGAAAGTAAAAAAGCTATTTAAAATCACTCGCGGCTAATGTTAATTCACGGCTCCCGTAACACAGAGAACAGTGATTCATTGAAACTCATTCATAAAAAAAAGTCATTGATAAAAAAAAAAAAAAATGAAAAAAAAAAAGCGTAGGGGTCCCCCCAAATTCAATAACCAGGCCCTTCAGGTCTGGGATGGATATTAAGGGGGATCCCAGCCAAAAAAAAAAAAAAAAAAAATGGCGTAGGGTCCCCCTCAAAATCCATACCAGACCCTTGAGGTCTGGTATGGATTTTAAGGGGAACCCTAGCCAAAAAAAATGGCGTGGGGTCCCCCTCAAAAATGGCGTGGGGTCCCCCTCAAAATCCATACCAGACCCTTATCCGAGCACGCAACCTGGCAGGCCGCAGGAAAAGAGGGGGGGACGAGAGCGGCCCCCCCTCTCGCCTGAACCGTACCAGGCCACATGCCCTCAACATTGGGAGGATGCTTTGGGGGTCTAAGACCCCAAAAGCACCTTGTCCCCATGTTGATTAGGACAAGGGCCTCTTCCCCACAACCCTGGCCGGTGGTTGTGGGGGTCTGCGGGCGGGGGGCTTATCGGAATCTGGAAGCCCCCTTTAACAAGGGGACCCCCAGATCCCGGCCCCCCCCCTGTGTGAAATGGTAAGGGGGTACAAAAGTACCCCTACCATTTCACCAAAAAAAGTGGCAAAAATGGTAAAAAGGACAGGAGACAGTCTTTGACAATTCCTTTATTAAAATCTTCTTTCTTCTTTCTTCATCCTTCGGATTCTTCATCTTCTCCTTCCTTCATCTTCTTCCATCTTCCATCTTCTTCTTCCATTTTCTTCTTCCTCCGATCCGCTTCTTCTTGCGCTGGTCTTCTCGTCCTTCTCGTCCGGCATCTTCTTCCGTCGGCGTCGGCGTCGGTGTCGGTGTCTTCTTGGGCCGCTCCGCGCAATGGGAGGCTCCCGCTGTGTGAGGCTCCGCTCCATCTGACAGGTCTTTTAAAACGGAGGGCACCTGGTGACCCCGCCCCCCTCTGACATCATGGGGAAAGCCATCATGGAATTCCCCATGACGTCCCTGTGCGTCAGAGGGGGCGGGGTCACCAGGTGCCCTCCATTATAAAAGACCTGTCAGACGGAGCGGAGCCTCACACAGCGGGAGCCTCCCATTGCGCGGAGCGGCCCAAGAAGAGACAGAGACACCGACGCCGACGCCGACGGAAGAAGATGCCGGACGAGAAGGACGAGAAGACCAGCGCAAGAAGAAGCGGATCGGAGGAAGAAGAAAATGGAAGAAGAAGATGGAAGAAGATGAAGGAAGGAGAAGATGAAGAAACCGAAGGATGAAGAAAGAAGAAAGAAGATTTTAATAAAGGAATTGTCAAAGACTGTCTCCTGTCCTTTTTACCATTTTTGCCACTTTTTTGGTGAAATGGTAGGGGTACTTTTGTACCCCCTTACCATTTCACACAGGGGGGGGGGCCGGGATCTGGGGGTCCCCTTGTTAAAGGGGGCTTCCAGATTCCGATAAGCCCCCCGCCCGCAGACAACCACCGGCCAGGGTTGTGGGGACAAGGTGCTTTAGGGGTCTTAGACCCCCAAAGCATCCTCCCAATGTTGAGGGCATGTGGCCTGGTACGGTTCAGGCGAGAGGGGGGGCCGCTCTCGTCCCCCCCCTCTTTTCCTGCGGCCTGCCAGGTTGCGTGCTCGGATAAGGGTCTGGTATGGATTTTGAGGGGGACCCCACGCCATTTTTTTTGGCTAGGGTTCCCCTTAAAATCCATACCAGACCTCATGGGTCTGGTATGGATTTTGAGGGGGACCCTACGCCATTTTTTTTTTTTTTTTTTTGGCTGGGATCCCCCTTAATATCCATCCCAGACCTGAAGGGCCTGGTTATTGAATTTGGGGGGACCCCTACGCTTTTTTTTTTTTTTTTATTAATGAATGACAGCTCTCTGTGTTACAGGAGCCATCAATTCATTAGCCGCGAGTGATTTAAATAGCTTTCTTCCTGCAAAAATGACACTTTTTTGCAGGGAAAGTTCTAAGCACAGGAAACCTGCCCTCCTTCACAGGCTACCTATAGACACCCCCCAGATGTGATACTGCAATGCTGTTCTAACAGCATGCACACACATATCCCCAGAAATAAAGAACATATTGTTGTCAGCAGTCAGCAGCACACTGACACGCTGACACTGTGAGTGAAACATAATATGCGAGGCCGCCGCCGCGGCGGCCTCTTATACCGTGGGGCGTGTATTAAAGCCCCTGAGCTATAATTGGCTACAGGCATCCTGCCTGTAGCCAATTATGGCTCTCCTCGCTGCCGGCGCTGTGATTGGCCAAGCATGCGGGGTCACAGTGCATGCTTGGCCAATCATCAGCCAGCATTGCACTGCGCGGGCCGCAATGCATTGCGGGGCCGCTCGCATCACACGAATTTGATGCGAGCGGTCCCAATAGTTCTGGGCTCGCCGAGCGAGCGAACACCCGGTGCTCGATTCGAACATGGGTTCGAATCGAACACCGGGCTCATCCTTAATATCCACTATACTATAACCATACTGTATTGTGATTTTTTTCTTTATCCCCCATTTGGCCTTTAATAGTTATATATACATATCTTTTTTATATTTATCTCTAATATAATAGTTCTTCTATCATGCTTCTATAATTCATTTTTAACCCAATTTTATTATTCATCTTTATGTCCATATTAATTATACATTATTTAATTTATTTTTAATCCATGTTTATTTTTTATTTTTATTAATTTTAAATAAATTTTTATTAATTCCCTCAACCAATATAGTGACTTCATTTTTTAAGCAGATGTATACACTATCACTATACTTTTATATATAACAATTATTTCAGCATTAAACCTCATGCAATAGTGACACCGCAAAGAACTAATGTTTTGTAACATTTTTATGTCCTTATCATATATGCCTCTATCGATTATAATGTCATTATTATTATTTTTTTAATTCTCTTTAATCAATGTGTATATATATGTAGCTGCCCCCCCCCCCCCTTCCCTATTCTTCTTCACTTCCTTTTCTTTACATCAATTAAGCTGTCACTCTATAAGATGCTAGTGTGAATTTCTCACTCCATCCACTAGATGGCAGCTCACCATTGCATGTCCCATAAACTTGAGAAAGGAGCGCGCCTGTCTTGTTAGCTAGAGCACATGCTCCGAAACGTCGCTGCGACCACCAGTGACATCATCGCGCCCAGCGCCTGCTTTTCAGCACTGAAGTACAGCTTCTATCAAGCCTCGGTTTCAGCTCTCCAGCTCCCCGGAAACCCTGCTGGACAGGATTCTCCTTCACTGGAAGAGCCACAGTAACGTCAAAGCGCTGGACGAATGCCACATCAGCGTGGATAGGATTGTGCCGGATCTCCCTATTTTAGATGTAAGTGGATAATTTTACCTGTAATCTATTAAACGCTATTAGCTCTAACGTGGAGGTGACTTTTTTTTTCTTTTGTATATCGTTCCACCATCACAACAAGGAGGTTTACTGTTTTGGGGTCTCCATGGCTGACCCACTATTGAAGGTCGTCTGGCAGGGACCTCAGGTATCGTCCAGCACGATTCACTCCATGAATTGGGGGCCAGACAACACCTCGGGCTGCAGTCATTTTTTTACCAGTTGCACCAGGTCATGCATTTGAGACTGGGGTGGCCCATCTGGACAATACTTCCATTCTTGCACTCATTGTAGTCACCCCAGACGAGCCAGAATTTCTGCCGTTAGTTTTTGATAATTTCGAAGTAGGCTTTTTGAGGATCTCCAGTGAGGAAAGGAGCAATGAGGCCGGCCCAATGGTCCTGGGGCCACCCTTCTCTCTCTGCCGTCCTCTCAAATGTAGCAAGAAATGCCTCTACATTATCACTAAGGGACAACTTCTGCAGAAAATGGCTCACCTCACGGTTGCCAGAGGCAACAGCCGCTTGCTCGCACCCCTGAGAAAGCTGCTCCACTGCTTCTTGTAAGGCAGTCACCTGAGACTGCATAACCCCTGGCTGGGTCGCCTTCAGCGCCTCTTTGTGATGAGTTTGTTGTAGCTCCAGCTGGGTTGCTAAGCGCCGATTAGCTTCTTCGTGGAGAGTCTGCGCTTGCATATTAGCCAGGGATAGCTGTTTAATTAGCTCCTCTATTGGTTCAGCTTTCAGGGTTTGTGCACCTTTAACCCAGGACATAAATCCAATGCACTGTCTCTTTAAATGTCAGTTTTTAGTCAAATGCCTGTTATTCTGTCCTGCCCACATTCTCTACCAGTTGTAAAGTTTGAAAACCAGCTAGATCACAGGACACAAGCTTTGCAATCGAAAGAAGATTTATTAAACTTAAACAGCTTCACAACAGAAGAAAATATCAGTCTCACCGACTTGCAGAGCCCAGGACTGCTATCGCAGTTAAACAGTCCTTGATTTGTGTTGCAGGTAACTTCCACTGCTATCAGGTTTCAGGCAGGACACTGCCGTGCACTTTCACAGCTGTACACCAATTCACCATCCACAGTCTCCGTTATACTCCTCCATACCCACCTACAACTTCCTGTCTTTTTTTAAACCCACTTCCTCTGACAGGTCAACACTTTTGTTCCCATAAAGGGACCACAGTCCAAACAGAGGGGAAAAATAGCGTCCTTCCAGGACCCGGCCATGGCGTCCTGTACTATATATATATATATATATATATATATATATATATATATATATATATATACAGTATATACAGTGCCTTGAAAAGGTATTCCTACCCCTTGAAATGTTCCACATTTCGCAACCAAAAGCGTAAATGTGTTTTATTGGGATTTTATGTGATAGACCAACACAAAGTGGCACATACAGTAATTGTGAAGTGGGAGGCAGATAATAAATGTTTTTTTTTTTTACAAATAAATATGTGGAAAGCATTTGTATTCAGCCCCCCTGAGTCAATAGTTTGTAGAACCACTTTTCACTGCAAGTACAGCTACAAGTCTTTTTGGGGATGTCTCTTCCAGCTTTGCACATCTAGAGAGTGACATTTTTGCCCATTCTTCTTTGGAAAATAGCTCAAGCCATGTCAGGTTGGATGGAGAGTGTCTGTGAACAGTCTTGACACAGTCTTGTCACAGATTTTCAATTGGATTTAGCTCTGGACCTTGACTAGGCAATTCTAACACATGAATATGCTTTGATCTAAACCATTCCATTGTAGCTCTGGCTGTATGTTTAGGGTCATTGTCCTGCTGGAAGGTGAATCTCTGCCCCAGTCTCAAGTCTTCCTAGTCTCAAGTCTTGCAGACTCTAACAGTTTTTCTTCTAAGATTGTACTGTATTTGGCCCCATGCATCTTCCCATCAACTCTGACCAACTTCCCTGTCCCTGCTGAAGAAAAGCATCCCCACAACGTGATGCTGCCACCATCATGTTTAATGGTGGTGATGGTGTGTTCAGGGGGTTGTGGAGTGTTAGTTTTCTGCCACACATAGCATTTCCCTTTCAGGCCAAAAAGTAAAATTTTGGTCTCATTTGAGCAGAGCACCTTCTTCCACATGTTTGCTGTGTCCCCCACATGGCTTCTCGCAAACTGAAAAGGGGACTTTTTTATGTTTTTCTTTCAACAATAGCTTTCTTCTTGCCACTCTTACATAAAGACCAGATTTGTGGAGTGAACGACTAATATGTTCCTGTGGACAGATACTCCCACCTAAGCTGTGGATCTCTGTAGCTCCTCTATAGTTACCATGGGCCACTTGACTGCTTCTCTTATTAATGCTCTCCATGACCAGCCTATCAGTTTAGGTGGATGGCCATGTCATGTTAGGTTTGCAGTTGTGCCATACATTTTCCATTTTGGGATGATGGATTGAACAATGCTTCGTGAGATTTTCAAAGCTTGGGATATTTTTTTATAACCTATCCCTGCTTTAAACTTCTGCACAACTTTATCACTGACCTGTCTGGTGTGTTCCTTGGCCTTCATGATGCTGTTTGTTCACCAAGGTTCTCTAACAAACCTCTGAGGGCTTCACAGAACAGCTGTATTTATAATGAGATTAAATTACACACAGGTGGACTCTATTCACTAATTAGATGACTTCTGACAATTTGTTCCACTAGATTTTAGTTAGGGGTATCAGAGTAAAGAGGGCTGAATACAAATGCATGCCACACTTTTCACTTATTTATTTAACATTTAAAAAAATTTGAAAACCAATTATCATTTTCCCTCCACTTTACAATTATGCCCCACTTTGTGTTGGTCTATCACATAAAATCCCAATAAAATGTGTTTACGTTTTTGATTTTAACAAGACAAAATGTGGAAAATTTCAAGGGGTATGAATACTTTTATATATATATATATATATATATATATATATATATATATATATATATATATATATATAGATAGATAAAGAGAGAGAAGATTTTTCTTTCAATTTAAAACAAAGTATATAATCCTGGTAAATGTAAAAAAGATAACTGTATGAAAAAAGACTTGGCCCATCAAAGGAAGTTTCACACTGATACTAGCTAATTTTCTAACTCCATATTGCTCTTCTACTAATGACCGGTAGCTTCTTGTCTAGTATATTGTGGCCCCAAATGGGAATACTATTTATGTTAAAGGGTTACTTCACTCATTCAGAAAATATTAAAAGGTGAACTAACACCCTACCCTCCATGACCTTGCTGGCTAATCAGAACCATTCTGATCCATCCTGGTGTCTCTAGGGAATGGAGAGGAAGAACAAACTCCAGGACCACTGCACTGGGCTGTATGGGTGGTGAAACTGTATGACCCATTTTTGATGAAAAAGTGAATTTGACCCATGTTAAGTTTTATTTTATTTTTGTTTTATATATGTAGATAAACATGATCAGTTTGATACTTTGATTTTATCAATAAGTGATATGCTTTTAAAAACCTTGTTTGTATTTGTATTTTATAATTATATTATATATGAACTTAGGAACATCCATGTTTTCCAGTTACATAAACAGACACTTTGTAGTGCTGCACTGCAGTTGTGCTTTTCTACCCTTTCTCGCAATGCAAGCCAATAAGCCAGTTAATCTACTAAACTCAATGCACTCCCTTTATGGCTTATATATTTTCTCAACAAACAGTTGTTACAGTAAACAGGGTGAATAAGTGATTGCAGTGGCTAACCTATTCAACTCTAGTGACTAAAATAAGAGCCTATATTTAATAGAATAACAAAAATATGGAACAACAAGCAATGTAAACTATATGGTTCTAATGCTCATTTAGTCTAAGGAGATGTGACAAAGACATACTTACTTTATTCCTCGCTATCCTAGAAGCCAG
Source organism: Lithobates sylvaticus (assembly GCA_028564925.1). Lineage (NCBI taxonomy): Eukaryota > Metazoa > Chordata > Amphibia > Anura > Ranidae > Lithobates > Lithobates sylvaticus. Next base: position 216,409,549 of record CM053031.1, on the reverse strand, counting down.
CCTCTCTACTTCCCTTACAGTCTCTGAAGCGAGTAGGTGTTTTGTAAGAAAAGCCCAGTATGTACCATAATAAGAACTCTTTTGCATGCTCAAGCGCATGCTCAAAATTCTGAGCAAAGGCTAACCTCAAGATGTATATTAGCATGCATGTGCAAACATATTAGTGTGCACAGTAAGCAGTGTATGTGTAGGCAAATATGCATCCTAAGCACTGTCACTGGTGCCAGATGCCTATTTAAGCTGAATTGTGAAATTAACAGATTGCTAAGTGTTTTTTAACCAGTTCCTGCTTTATCTGTGCCCTGACCTGCTTGCTACATTTACTTCCCTGTGCACGACCTGGCTTGTCTTTGACTTGTCCTACGATTCCTTGCTACCTGTTGGGACCTCGGCTTGTACCCTGACTTTTTCTCTGCCTTATGTCTTTGTACTTTGCTTCCTTGTATCCTGACTCTTCAGGATGTTCCTGTAACTCACTGATAGATTTTTGATGATCTTTTCACTTGTGCCCTCTTCTTCAGGTGTCACAATGTTTTGGCTTCTTGTCCTTGTCTGGTGTCTGGTGATCCACAGTCATCTGTATCCTGCAACCAACAGCTGGCATTTCCCACTAAATTGACCCTTGTGTCGTTCTGTGTCCCCATGTCTCCTGCTACCACTATCAGGGTTGTTGGACATAAGGTGCAAGAATAGCCCCTTCTCCAGGCCGATCTCCACCAGGTACATGATGGGATTCTTGATGTTTTTATATTTAACATGAAACTTCATTGTACATAATGACATTAGCAAAGGAGTACCCCACTAACAGCCAAGAGGAGATGCTCCATGCTTTCGATAATCTGGTAAGGTAAGCAATTGTGACTATTAAATGCCCCTAGACTAAAGATTACTAGATCCTTATTATATGGGAAGGGAGGCTGCCAAAGGGGGATTTTTATGAGCTGACTTGAGTTCATCTTTAAAGTAAATATTATGGTAATTCAAAATATTCTCTCGTTGAAACTAAACTCCCTTCTATGAATATGCTCAAAGTTTAGTTTGAACAGAGGTTGGGGTTGAACTTTGACTGTTTAGACATTTGTCCAAACACCAAATTTTTAACACATTCAATGGGAACCAAACATATTGTATAGTAGCAGTAGAAATTAGTGTGATATCACTGACCAAATATGGCCATCACCATAGCATTTTTGGTCAGTAAAATTAAGAATACCCAGCTATTAATCCTAGCAGCTGTCAACCTTGGAAGATGCTTTCTGGCCCAGAACTATGCACTACCAAGGTCAGTCTGCACTGCATTAGTTATGCCCAGGCCTTGCAATACCAATGCTTTGTAAATGGGGGCCCACCAGAGCATTGCATTCAACTTGAGAATCCAATGGTTGAATAAGTCCAACTAGGTATAGAACAGTTCTTTGGCCCGGAAAAAGATTACACTGTAATATCTCCACCAAAATCATAAAGTACACGTGCAATAGGGTGTGTTTGGTCAGAAGGCAAATAAACAACAACATTGTTTTTATTCATAGGGGATAATATATGTAAACAACAGGGAGATCATGCAAACTCCTGGCATCTAGATATTCTAAATGCTAGCCACTTAGCCAGCTTGCTACACAATCCAAGTTTTTTTGAGCCTAATGGAATAATCCAAATGTGAGAAATGGTATCTTAGATACCAATTTCCTTCTCTACCATCACTAACCTTCTTGAATACCAGCTTCCTGCTTTCTTATGTATTTAGTACTTCCTTAATCACTAACTCAGAACAGGCACACAGCTAGTCGGAATAAATTCAGAATTCCAAATCTACATACTTGTTCCAGGTCTGTGCCACAGAAAGTATGGAAGCCATTGGATCAGAATGGCAGCTAGGCAATTGACAAGTAAATGACAACTCTCCAAGCTTGAGGTTTCCTTTAAACCCAGATAAAGTATTTTTAGCAACGTGGTATGACTAAATAATTATAAGCTAATTTGAGCAAGGTTTGGAGCTGGGAACAACTTGTTTCTCACGGACAAAATTTCCCGTATTTATTACATATGCTGAACTTCTTCAGGCTGCAATGGTCGCCCTATTACATTTCCCCTTTCTTAAAAAAAATTTACTTCTTAATCAAAATGTTATATGTGTTTTTTGTGTGCACATTTATTGGAAATGCACTACATTTAAAAATTCCTGGAAAATGTGTCAGAAGCAGTAATTTACTGGCCGTTGTTTTGCAGTGATTATCTGCTTCAGGGAAATGGGCGTGGCTAGGCCGAGCGAGGAGATGGCCGCTTGAGAGATCAGCTCCCGCCGTTGCCTCTCCTTACACAGCTTTAACGGAGTTTTTGACCTACCCAAACCTCGCAAAACTATGGGGACAGCCTCACGCCACACATCGGTTTCCAGATCCCGCTCCCCCAGAGAGCCACCGAGCACCGGGACACAGAACATCCCTGATATGTTCCGCTCTCAGAGAAACAACATGGTGCCGTCCCGCCACACCACCTCACAACCTGAGACACCGCTGGTCACGGACCCGACGCTGACCCTCCATCCTATTCCCCAAACTAGGAATGAAGACCGAAATTCGCCTTCCCAACAACACCTCAGCCTGCATGATATGAGAATGATAGCGACGGACATTAAAGATACTTTGTCTTCCGCCATCGCTGAGCTGAGGCAGGACATACGCGCCCTTTCTGACAGGGTCCTAGATGTGGAGAAGAAGACCTCTCAGCACGATGTAGTCATCCGTAAGGTGACTAGAAAAGTGGATGCCCGCACCCTGCAGTTGAGGGAGGCCAATCGCCACATCGAAGAACTCGATAATAGGGGTCGACGCCACAACCTCAGAATCAGAGGACTGCCGGAAAGCATTGACTCCAATCACCTCACGGCTGAAGTGTCGGCGCTGTTTAACACGCTTCTCTGCAAACCGCCTGGTGCCCATGTCGAATTTGAAAGAATTCATAGGGCACTACGCCCCAGGGGAAGAGAGACGGACCCCCCTAGGGATGTGATCTGTTGCGTGGTGGATTTCCACTTGAAGGAAGAGACACTCCCCGGCTGCAACACTAGGGCACCCCTATCCAAATATTCCAGGATTTATCGGCAATTACTCTACAACACCGCCGAAATTTGAAGCCTCTGCTAGCAACTCTCCGCGCTCAAGGCATACAGTACAGGTGGAAGTTTCCCTTCTGCCTGTCTGCAACTCGTCTAGGCCGGACGGCCTTCTTGAAAGTTCCAGAGGACCTCCACCTGTTCTGCCGCACCCTGGATATCCCCGAGATAGACGTCCCTGAGTGGTATGCTGATTACCGCCCGTACCCTACCAGACGTCAGTCGCCCTCGGATGACCGGATGGAAGTTCAAGAATCCACACACCAACGTCGCAGATCCCCTTGGGGCTCAAGAACGCGTTCCTCAAGATACCTGGATCATGGACGTGGCCCGGCAGACTCTCCCAGGTCTCGGGGACATCGCAGAGAACTATACTGAATCCTACCACCGTTACTTCCCCAACAGAGGCTTCTGCTGGGACTCTAGTGCTTCTAAGTCTGCCTCGATTTTTGTTTTTATTACTTTTTTTTTTTTTCTCGCAATCCTTTATGTTTTTATCCCACCGGAGATGCTCTCTGCCTCACCTCCATCCAGTGACGTTTGCAGTGCCGATCGGCTGAACTGGTATCCACCCTATATTTTTGTTGCCCCCACGGCTTTACTTGCCTAAAGTTAAAATGGTTAAGCTGTTATTGATAGCAATGTTCGCCCAGTATATCTTATTAGTGCATGTTCACCCACCCTTTCTCATCCACAAGTAATGCAGTAGTGTGGTTATGTATGGCTAACTTGTCTTCTCCCCGCTAGACTGTATGAGCTCCACGTGTTTGGAAGATGACACACTTGCATGCGTGAGTTGGCCTGTTCCTCCCAGCCTCTGTTACTCCGCACGTCCGCGGTAGATCACACCATCAGCACACATTCTAAATAGGTAATGTACATATATTACATTAGATACTGATCTGCCTAGTTACAATAGGTTATAGGATATAGGTCTAACGCTAGGGGGTGGGGAGCCGACGTACACTTGAGGTTACCAATATCCGTCTGTTGAGGACAATATTTTCGTTCCTGTATCTCCCACTATATTTAACAACACCCCCCTCTCTGCCCTCACTGGCTTAACCGGACCCCCCATCACGCATTCCCCCTGCTAATCCTGCAACTGGTTTATCACAGCCCCCAGTATAGCTCCTTCACTGCTTGTACATGTTAATAAGTGTTCGACTGCTCTGGCAAGCGCCCCCTAGAGGGTATCTCATTTAACACACTTGCATTACAATGACTAAGGATGTATACTATACTTTCTTTTTACCCCTCTTTACTCGAAGGGCTTTGCCCCACCAGGACTGGAAACCCTGTATTGTATCATAAATAGTAGTACCTACAGGGCTTATTATGAATCTCTCTACGCTATCACTTAATGATAACTGCTGTTGGTAATTTTATGTCTGCCAGAATGTGTTTAACGTTTACCCCTCTTCCATGTGATGTATACTGGTTTATTACGAGAATCCTACCAAAATTAGGGGTATAGAGTGATAGGATTAGGCTCTTTACTATTTTTCTTATACTATGACTCCTCTACTTATTAAAAATACATACTAGACCCACGTGCTTTCTACCTGCATCTATCACCCCACCCACTGCACATCCACCACTACTCCTTATCGGTTATAGGTGCATAAAAATGATGTCTTTTCTATGTCTTACGTTTTTGATAACATCCTTGCACACTGCTCCTATGTATACACTTCTATGAGAGGCAACGGCGGTGCCACCGTATAGATTTGTATTCACTCACGACGGTATCGTGAGGTTCTAGCCAACCCCCACACAGCGCAGTTTTCTGATATATAGTATACCTTCTAACTCGCTAACTGTCCGCTGTATCTCCCTAACCTACACCTCCTCGGAAAGGTATAAGTTAGTGATTGCCTGGTCATTCCCTATTAGACCTACGGTTGTTTGTTACTAACCTCTTCCCCCTCCACCCCTTTTTTTTTTTTTTTCTCTAGACCCGCTTATCATTCGATAGCATGACGGATACACAGACATCCACATCCCCCTTACATTTCCCTCAAGTAAAACTTTGCTCAATCAATATTCGTGGCCTGAATATCCCTGAGAAACGATCGCAATTACTATATAGCTTACAGAAGGATAGGGTCCACATTGCTTTTTTGCAAGAAACCCACTTTCGCTCAGATAATATCCCCAAACTGCATGACCACCACTTTCCTAATGTATATCATGCCACTACAGATGTCTCCAAATCGAAAGGAGTCTCCATATTATTGTCCAAACACTGCCCGTTGAAAGTTTCTGACACTAAACACGATAGCAATGGTAGGTACATATTCATTAAAGGAACACTACATAACAGGCCTATCACATTGGCGAACATATATGCACCCAACATACGGCAAGTCCCTTTCTTCCGGGAAACACTACAGTTACTTACGGAATTCCAATCAGGCATTCTGGTGCTAGGTGGGGATTTCAACGTTACTCTTACACCTGCTTTAGATTAATCCAACGGATCCTCCACACTACCCTATAGAGCCTTATAAGATATCAAACAAAGACTCCAGGAACTGACCCTCCATGACACCTGGCGTACTTTGCATCCTAATGACCGCGATTTTACGTTCTTCTCCCCACCGCACAACAAATATTCAAGACTTGACCACTTTTTCCTCTCCCAAGCTGATTTAACACTCCTAACCAAAGCGACAATTGAACCTATGTTGTTATCTGATCACAATCCCATCTCCATGATACTTTCTGTACCATTGGATAGATCTCCTAACCCCATATGGCGCCTTGACAATTCCTTATTGACTGACTTACTTAACACACAGAAACTTCATACCCGCCTTACACAATTCTTTCAAGAAAACCCCATGACTGACTGTTCCCCCTCAACCACATGGGCTGCGCATAAGTGTGTGATCCGTGGTGAACTTATATCAATGACCGCCCACCAAAACAAATTACGACGACAACGCATATCCGATCTCACAAATAAAATCAATTCACTGGAAAGACTGCACAAAGCTTCCCTCGCCAACCAAACACTAAAGGAACTTGTACAAGCTAGGGAAGATCTTAAAGAAGAATTGCATATTAGAATAAAACGCAAATATCTCTTAACACAGAAACTGTTCTATGAGTTCGGAAATAAAACGGGAAAATTACTGGCTAGGGCTCTACAACATAAAAAAGCTTTGACGACCATACACAGAATTATTGACCCTGCTGGTAATCCTCATGTATCCGTAGATAGTATTACTAAGCAATTTACCACCTACTTTTCTGCACTTTATAACCTATCCAGCACTGACACTCCAGACAGACTTTCCCATAGACAGGATTTGATCTCCACCTTTCTTACACAGTATGGTATTCCTCCGATTTCTGCAACGCATTCAGAAGCTCTCAACATCCCCATCACTGTCGATGAACTTAAGACTACCCTACAACAGCTTAAGACGGGCAAGAGTCCCGGCCCAGACGGGCTAACTGTAAGTTATTACAAAACATTCCTCGATGTCCTAGCACCTCCTCTTACTACCACATTTAATTCATTTGCTTCCCCTGACCCAATTCCCGACGATCTTTTAGAGGCACATGTCGCTCTCATTCCCAAACCAGGAAAGGATGACACGATTGTCTCCAACTATAGACCTATATCCCTTCTGAACGTGGATATAAAACTATATGCCAAAATACTCGCCAATCGCATTCTTCCACTTCTCCCAAACTTAATCTCCCTAGACCAAGTGGGCTTTATTCCTGGGAGGGAGGCCAGGGATAATACCATTAAAGCCCTCAACATCCACCGCTGGCTCTCGCACAAGTCTTCTCAATCGGGTTTTTTCCTGTCGCTCGATGCAGAGAAGGCGTTCGACAGAGTGTCCTGGGACTACATGTCCGCTACGCTGAAAGCCCTAGGATTCCCACCTAGATTCCTACAAATGATTCTCACGTTGTACTCAAAACCCACAGCTCGGTTACGGATCAATGGACGCCTGTCGAGCGCCTTCTCTGTCTCGAATGGCACCCGTCAAGGTTGCCCGCTATCACCTATCATATTCATTCTCATCCTAGAACCCCTTCTACGCAAGCTCAGAGCAAACCAAGACATCACAGGAATAGAGATTCGAGATAGACATTACAAAATAGCAGCATATGCGGACGACATCCTCCTCTTTCTTTCAAACCCACTTACTTCCTTGCCTAATCTATTGAAAGACTTTGCCCTTTTTAAACAACTGTCTAACCTCCAAATAAATTTCTCTAAATCAAAAGCTCTTAACATATCCCTCCCTTCACAAATTGTGTCCCAATGTCAGCTAAACTTCCCTTTTACCTGGGAAGCTAAGGCCCTCACATACCTGGGTATTCAAATACCTACAGACTTGACCGACCTATATGGACAGAATTACCTCCCAATATTGCGGAACATACAAACGGACCTTCTCAAATGGTCATCGGGACAATTCTCATGGTTTGGACGTATAGCTATTTTAAAAATGAATATCCTACCCCGCATACTATACATTTTGCAAGCTGTACCAATCAGTCTCCCCACTTCCTTCTTCACTTCCTACAAACGGTTGTGCCGCAACTTCATCTGGGCAGCAAAATCACCTAGGATCAGCTGGAACACACTTACTCTCCCAAAATCCAAAGGAGGGTTGAGCCTCCCTGACGTTCAGAAGTATCACTTTGCATGTCATCTTACCAGAATAATTGACTGGCATGCCCACGCCCTGACTAAAGACTGGGTTTCTTTAGAGAGCTCCTTTGACATCATTCCACTTACCCACTTACCATGGATCCCACTACCCAAACTTCCAGAAGCCTATTCCTCACATCCGCTTACTGGCGCTACTATGTGTGCCTTTAAAAAAGTTGTACAGTCACTAGATTGGACGCCCTCTCCAGGCCCACTGACCCCATTACACGGACACCCTGACTTTCCTCCAGGGATACCTTCTAGCATCCATTTAAATGCTCACAATCTTAACACTATCAGAGCATCACACCTTTTTCAAGATGGTGCCCTGCTTTCCTTTCCAGAGATTTTATCACACTTTCCCGACCGTCCCATACCATTTTACAGTTTCCTGCAAATCAGGCATTTCCTTACCACTGTTCGCCCGATAGATCTCTGGATCAGAGACCTCACACCTTTTGAAATTCTATGTACCACTGATTCCCCCCAGAGACATCTCATATCCACCACGTATGCACTCTTGTTTGCTGGAATTACCCCTAAACATAACACGATAGTCAAGGTATGGGAAAGAGAACTTAACATAGACCTCACTGATAAGGAATGGGAACTCATCTACCACCGTATACATAAGAGCACCGTTAATGTCTCAGCTCAGGAGAACTCATACAAAATGTATGCGAGATGGTACAGGACACCTGACGTTATTCACAAATATCACTCAGAAGTATCACCTCTTTGCTGGAGATGCGGTCTCGACATAGGCACACCACTCCACATATGGTGGAATTGTGCCCTACTCAAACCTTATTGGGAAAACGTACACAGAATCGCCTCGCTCATCTCGACCTATACTGTGGACTTTACACCTTCTCAACTTCTATTACAACACCTCTCTCTTCCACATTCAGTTTATAAAAAATCCATCCTTCCACACATGCTTAATGCAGCTAGACAATGTATACCAACTCTATGGAAGACCACAACACCTCTAACAGTACTGGACTGGTTCCGACGCATAGATAAAATATCAGAGATAGAAAATATTATCCATCAGGCCAAGGACAATCCGACCACCTATACAAATATTTGGTCTAGCTGGCTCCATTTCAAGACCTCTCAGTCTTATCAAGAACTCACCCGCACTTTGTAATTATTCAACCAAATACCCATATCCTGATCCCTAATTGCAACTCTCAAATAGGCTTAGTATCCGTCATGCTATCTACACAGCTACCAGACATACTATCCGACTGTATTATATAATTAGGATCGATATTCTTCCCTTCTAAACCCTATGGGTCCCTTACCAGTTTTTGCTCAACTTTAGAGGTGTTCCCTCGGTTTTTCTACTCCAAATATCCATATTGCTGACGAACGATCTACTATGCAACAGGCTTATAGCTTGTTGTCTCCTATGTTTCTTGCACCTACTAAGTCAGTGTATTCCCCCATCTTCTAAAAGGTCTTCCGCGCCATCCATATAGGTCCGACACTTTCCTTTTATTACTCACCATCGACTTTCCTCCACCTCGGCACAGTGTGTTCCCATGAGGGGTGCTGAGGTAGGGAAAGAAATGACTCGGATCTATTTGAGGATTCTTATATCCCTACTTGTATCAAACACTTATAATGGATCGGTATTCTGGCCACACGTTTCTATCTACAATTACTGACCTATCTCATCCTACACCCTTGCCAATACTCATCTTAAGCTCACCATTATTCTACTCTCATCTATTGTGTCTTCATTAAATGCTACACATAATAATTCGATCGCTGATAGTTTTCACTGAATCCCCGATATATAAATCTTTGTATGTGATCTATATCAGTTGTAATACTGAATGTTCAAGTTGTAATAATCCATTTGCTGTATATGTAGAATGTTTTGCATTTGACACATGTTTGGTGTCCATTTTGTTACCTTACATTTCTCAATAAAACTTTTATTGTGAAAAAAAAAATGTATTTTATTTGTGTATTCAGATATTTTCCTGGAGCTTTAAACTGCTATCTGTTGTTGCTGGCTTTGTGTTTATGTTTTAGCAACCATACAGGTATATGACACCTCAATTAGCTTGTAAAATGTTGGCAAGCGTGTGGACTCCTAAAATTCAGGCTGTAGACACTTCAAAGATGATTCAGATTATGCGTCTTTTAAAAGTTCTCAAATGTCTTGGTCCTACCTATGATTTATGGTAGTTTCTGCAGTGTACACACTACTCTCTGCTAGAAGCCCTGTTGGAGCACTGTACACATGATAGAATATGCCTCCTTGCTCACACCGGGCATTGCAAACCTAAATACAGTGGTGTGAAAAAGTGTTTGCCCCCTTCCTCATTTCCTGTTCCTTTGCATGTTTGTCACACTTAAGTGTTTCGGAACATTAAACCAATTTAAACAATAGTCAAGGACAACACAAGTAAACACAAAATGCAATTTGTAAATGAAGGTGTTTATTATTAAAGGTGAAAAAAAATCCAAACCATCATGGCCCTGTGTGAAAAAGTGATTGCCCCCCTTGTTAAAACATACTATAACTGTGGTTGTCCACACCTGAGTTCAATTTCTCTAGCCACACCCAGGCCTGATTATTGCCACACCTGTTCACAATCAAGGCATCACTTAAATAGGAGCTGCTTGACACAGTAAGGTCCACCAGAAGATCCTTAAAAGCTACACATCATGCCGAGACCCAAAGAAATTCAGGAACAATTGAGAAAGAAAGTAATTGAGATCTATCAGTCTGGAAAGGGTTATAAAGCCATTTCCAAAGCTTTGGGAATCCAGCGAACCACCCACAGTGAGAGCCATTATCCACAAATGGCGAAGACATGGAACAGTGGTGGCCGGCCGCCCAAAATTACCCCAAGAGCGCAGCGACGACTCATCCAAGAGGTCACAAAAGACCCCACAACAACGTCCAAGGAACTGCAGGCCTCACTTGCCTCAGTTAAGGTCAGCGTTCATGCCTCCACCATCAGGAAAAGGCTGGGCAAAAATGGCCTGCATGGCAGAGTTCCAAGGAGAAAACCACTGCTGAGCAAAAAGAACATCAAAGCTCGTCTCAATTTCTCCACAACACATCTTGATGATCCCCAAGACTTTTGGGACAACATTCTGTGGACCGATGAGACAAAAGTGGAACTCTTTGGAAGGTTTGTGTCCAAGTATATCTGGCGTAGAAGGAACACTGCATTTCAGAAAAAGAACATTATACCAACAGTAAAATATGGTGGTGGTAGTGTGATGGTCTGGGGCTGTTTTGCTGCTTCAGGACCTGGAAGACTTGCCGTGATAAAAGGAACTATGAATTCTGCTGTCTACCAAGAGATCCTGAAGGAGAATGTCCGACCATCTGTTCGTGTACTCAAGCTGAAACGAACTTGGGTTCTGCAGCAGGACAATGATCCTAAACACACCAGCAAGTCCACCACCGAATGGCTGAAGAAAAACAAAATGAAGACTTTGGAGTGGCCTAGCCAAAGTCCTGACCTGAATCCTATTGAGATGTTGTGGTATGACCTTAAAAAGGCCGTTCATGCTCGAAAACCCTCTAATGTAACTGAATTAGGACAATTCTGCAAAGATGAGTGGGCCAAAATTCCACCAGGACGCTGTAAAAGCCTCATTGCACGTTATCGCAAACGCTTGGTTGCAGTTGTTGCTGCTAAGGGTGGCCCAACCAGTTATTAGGTTTAGGGGGCAATCACTTTTTCACACAGGGCCATGATGGTTTGGATTTTTTTTCACCTTTGATAATAAACACCTTCATTTACAAATTGCATTTTGTGTTTACTTGTGTTGTCCTTGACTATTGTTTAAATTGGTTTGATGTTCCGAAACACTTAAGTGTGACAAACATGCAAAGGAACAGGAAATGAGGAAGGGGGCAAACACTTTTTCACACCACTGTACATACAGTACAGACAGCAGTCAAAGTTCGGTAGTCTTGGTCATGTTCCATACATGTGCTGCGCACTCCCTGGTGCTAGGAGTGAAAAAGGTGCAATGAGCCAATGGTTCCATGCATACATTAGCTTTCTAATTCTTATTGGCACTGAACTACATATGGCTGTAGGGTCTGTGAGAACTGACAGTCCATCTGTTGTTCTTGTTTCCTGGGTTTGATGCCTTCCTTTACACCTATACAGTGCCTTGCAAAAATATTCACCCCCCTTGGCAGTTTTCGTGTTTTGTTGCCTCACAACCTGGAATTAACATGGATTGTTTGAGGATTTGCATCATTTAATTTACAGAACATGCCCACAACTTTGAAGATGTTTTTTTTTATTTTTCATTGTGAAGCAACCAACAAATAGGACAAAATAACAGAAAACGTCAATGTGCATAACTATTCACTCCCCTAAAGTCAATACTTTTTAGAGCCACCTTTTGCGGCTATCACAGCTCCACGTCACTTTGGATAAGTGGTGCCTCTTGTTTAGGAGTTGCAGCCTCTGGGGCCTTTCAAAAAGATGTGTATATGTAATGACACATCATTTGATACTTCCATAGATAGATACTACCATAGATTGCACACAGGTGGACATCATTTCACTAATTATGTGACTTCTGAAGGTAATTGGTTGCACCAGAGCTTTTTATGGGCCTCATAATAAAGGGGGTGAATACAGTACATACACACATGCCAATTATCATTTTTTTTTTTTTTAAATAGTTTTATGTATATATATTTTAATTTTTACTAACTAATGCCGCGTACACACGGAATTTCCGATGGGAACAGTCCGATGCTTTTCATCGGATTTTCCGACCGTGTGTATTGCCCATCGGTCTTTTCTTTTTTCTTCCGACACGCAAAAATCCGACGCATGCTCAGAAACAATTTGACGCATGCTCGGAAGCATTAAACTTCCCTTTTATAGTGCCGTCAAACGTGTTGTATGTTGCGGTGTTATTAACCGTCGAAATTTGGTGTGACCGTGTGTAGGCAAGACAGTTTCAGCAAAATTACGTCGGAATTCTGACGGGAAAACCATCAGAGCTTTTTCCGACGAGAATTCCGACCGTATGTACGCGGCATTAGACTATTGTGTTTTGATCCATCACATATAATTCAGATTAAAAAACATTGAACTAAACGCTGTAATGTAACAAAATAGGTAAAAAGCCAAGGGGGTGAATACTTTTGCAAAGCACTGTAGTTCCTTTGTACACGGCATAATTTTTAATGAGTACCAGGCTCTCAAAGTCATACAGACTGTATATAAGGCACTTATAAGGTTACCAATTCATTATCTTGTAAAATGTATAAGTGTAACATGGTAAATGGTTCACCTAAAGATAAAAAAAAAGTGACATTGAAAAGTGCTACTGACTACGCCCGACCCCCCTTCCCCATGCACAATAAATCATGTTTCTTTCTAATACAGCAATGGTTGTTCTAACAATTATCCACATTTCTCTGTGTAAATGCTTTCCACTTGTCCTTGGTTTTCTCGTTGCTATTTCCCTCATGCATATAGATAATCCAGAGGAATACTTTCCATTTGAGTCGTAGTTACTTTACTGAGCAGGATAAAAGAGGAGTGTTTTGCCTCCTGACTAGTAGAGGCATTCTAGGAATACTAAACCATCTGACGTTTGTCACTGCTTACAATATGTATAGAGATGGTTGTGCCTAGTAAGAAATGTATTTTGCCCTTTTAAGACCTTTCCCTTTGTGCTTATCTATGCATAATTTATCTTTGAGAATTTCTGTTTGCAATGAAATGTTTATGATTTCTGCAGGTTAGATAAAACACACAAATGTTTAAAGGGAACAGACAAAATCTAAACTGTTGTTTCTAACAGTAAACAGCAGGGGGGCTTCTTATGTTTTGGCATGTTCACTTCTGATAAAGTCCTCGTATACAAGGGCTTCAAAGAGGGTACATCCATTTCTAATGCCTGCAGAGCACCCCTCCAGTGCTAGGTAAGAAAAAGCATGATAATCCGAATTCTCTTTTTTTTTTTTTTTTTTTTTTTTTTCTTTTTTTTTTTTTTTTTCCACTTCAGAAAGAATATTCGTGGGTGAGTGTCAGCTATGCCCGCATCTCCATCCCTCTAATTGTCTTAGCATCATTAGTGGATTGTTTCATTCTCCCCCCTTTTTTTTTTTTTTTCCCCCTGGAGGGGAAAGGGGTCCTGAGTCGGGCATCCATGATATTTACAGAGCCCAAACATACATATATACATCTGAGATCCCACCCGGCCTCCACTCCCACCCCGCTTCCTTTATCCTAAGTCCCGTTCCATCACTCTTCCAGTTAACCCCCCTAGGGGTTTTTATTTTTATTTCCCCCCCCCCCCCCCCCCACACCCCCCCCCGTCCCCCCCCGTGCCCCGCCCTCCCCATCCACGTCCGCTGTTTTGTTGTTGTAAAGTGGCCCTTTCTCCCCAGTGTCTTCTCCTGCCCTTAGGGTCTGCCTTTCCGCGGCAAGATCTCTTTTTGGCTTCACCCCCCAGGGATCATCGGTTGTCACGGCTGCACTCGCAAAGCTTCCCTGTAGCTCCAAGACCTCTTGAATTTTCTCCAACTCTCCCATCTAGCCCTCGTGGCCTCTCTGTCCTCCTCCCCGATGTACAACACACATTCCATCATGTAGGTGGATTCTACTGCATCCACCCATTCCCATAAGGGTGGGCTTTCCTTGTCCTTCCACCTCCTTGGAATTACCCTTTTAGCCGCGTTAAGCAGATGGGGAATCAATGAGCCTTTACAGTGGTGTGAAAAAGTGTTTGCCCCCTTCCTCATTTCCTGTTCCTTTGCATGTTTGTCACACTTAAGTGTTTCGGAACATCAAACCAATTTAAACAATAGTCAAGGACAACACAAGTAAACACAAAATGCAATTTGTAAATGAAGGTGTTTATTATTAAAGGTGAAAAAAAATCCAAACCATCATGGCCCTGTGTGAAAAAGTGATTGCCCCCCTTGTTAAAACATACTATAACTGTGGTTGTCTACACCTGAGTTCAATTTCTCTAGCCACACCCAGGCCTGATTATTGCCTGATTATTGCCACACCTGTTCACAATCAAGGCATCACTTAAATAGGAGCTGCTTGACACAGTAAGGTCCACCAGAAGATCCTTAAAAGCTACACATCATGCCGAGACCCAAAGAAATTCAGGAACAATTGAGAAAGAAAGTAATTGAGATCTATCAGTCTGGAAAGGGTTATAAAGCCATTTCCAAAGCTTTGGGAATCCAGCCAACCACAGTGAGAGCCATTATCCACAAATGGCGAAGACATGGAACAGTGGTGAACCTTCCCAGGAGTGGCCGGCCGCCCAAAATTACCCCAAGAGCGCAGCGACGACTCATCCAAGAGGTCACAAAAGACCCCACAACAACGTCCAAGGAACTGCAGGCCTCACTTGCCTCAGTTAAGGTCAGCGTTCATGCCTCCACCATCAGGAAAAGACTGGGCAAAAATGGCCTGCATGGCAGAGTTCCAAGGAGAAAACCACTGCTGAGCAAAAAGAACATCAAAGCTCGTCTCAATTTCTCCACAACACATCTTGATGATCCCCAAGACTTTTGGGACAACATTCTGTGGACCGATGAGACAAAAGTGGAACTCTTTGGAAGGCGTGTGTCCAAGTATATCTGGCGTAGAAGGAACACTGCATTTCAGAAAAAGAACATTATACCAACAGTAAAATATGGTGGTGGTAGTGTGATGGTCTGGGGCTGTTTTGCTGCTTCAGGACCTGGAAGACTTGCCGTGATAAAAGGAACTATGAATTCTGCTGTCTACCAAGAGATCCTGAAGGAGAATGTCCGACCATCTGTTCGTGTACTCAAGCTGAAACGAACTTAGGTTCTGCAGCAGGACAATGATCCTAAACACACCAGCAAGTCCACCACCGAATGGCTGAAGAAAAACAAAATGAAGACTTTGGAGTGGCCTAGCCAAAGTCCTGACCTGAATCCTATTGAGATGTTGTGGTATGACCTTAAAAAGGCCGTTCATGCTCGAAAACCCTCTAATGTAACTGAATTAGGACAATTCTGCAAAGATGAGTGGGCCAAAATTCCTCCAGGACGATGTAAAAGCCTCATTGCACGTTATCGCAAACGCTTGGTTGCAGTTGTTGCTGCTAAGGGTGGCCCAACCAGTTATTAGGTTTAGGGGGCAATCACTTTTTCACACAGGGCCATGATGGTTTGGATTTTTTTTCACCTTTAATAATAAACACCTTCATTTACAAATTGCATTTTGTGTTTACTTGTGTTGTCCTTGACTATTGTTTAAATTGGTTTGATGTTCCGAAACACTTAAGTGTGACAAACATGCAAAGGAACAGGAAATGAGGAAGGGGGCAAACACTTTTTCACACCACTGTATATTGTTTAATTTTCTTGGATGTGGCATGCATAAGTGCCACCCAAGGGTCGTTTTTTACCTCGATCGTTGTTATTTCTTTTATGTATTTTAGGATAGTCTCCCAAAATGTTTTGATTTTAGGACACCCCCACCATAAATGACCCATCGTGCCCCTTTGATCACACCCCCTCCAACAGTTCGCAGATGTGTCCGCCTGGTAATTGCTGACCCTGTCCGGGGTTCTATACCACCTAGCCATGCACTTAAAGTTTGTTTCTGCAGTTCTCGCATCTACCGCTGACCCATGTGCTAATTTTAAAATTTTCTTACTTGTGCCTATTTCTAATTGTGTTCCAAGTTCGCTTTCCCATTTGGTAAGGTATGGCGGCATCTCCGGTCTATCTCTTTCTAATAACAGTTTATATATTCTGGATATTCTTTTTTTTTGAGCATTCTGCCGTAAAGATTTTCTCTAATTTTGTTAGATCCTTAGCCTCCCTTAATGGGCTAGGGAGAGAGCCCACAAAGTGGGTTAGCTGGATATGCCGCCATCCATCTATGGAAAAAGCCTCATTATTCTGTAACTCGTGCAATGTCATAACCTTTCCCTTACTAATAACTTCCCCTAATCTCGTGCAGTCCTTTCTGATCCAATCACCTCCTATTTCCTTTAACCCTGGCGGGAAAAAAGGATTTTCTTTAAGTGCTATAAGTGGCGATAATTTTTATTGAATATTTTATATATTTTGTCCCAGATTTTCAAAGTCGTGATAGTGATTATGTGTGTTTTTTCTCCCAGTGTCCGGCTTTTCGGAGGATTCCACACAATCTTCCCCAGCCTAACTTCACTCAGTGCTTCCTCCAAACTAACCCATCTTTTAGTGTTACCTGTTTTACCCCATTCTGCGATTCTCAATAGTGCTATAGCCTGGTAGTAACTTTCTATGTCTGGGACCGCAAGACCGCCCTGGCTTTTGTCTTGTTTTAGAACTTGGAGGGAGATTCTATGTTTTTTGTAATTCCATATGAAGTTCATTATGATAGCTCTTAGTTTACCGAGGTACTGTTTTGGGAGAGGGAGGGGGAGCATCTGGAATTTATATGTGATGACTGGTAAGATCATCATTTTTACCGAATTAATCCTGCCTATCCAGGATAGAATTTTTCCCTTCAGCTCTTGGCATTTTTTTTTTATGTCTTCTAGAAGTGGGATATAATTTATTTTGTATAATTTCCTCGGATTGTTGGCCAGTTCTATTCCTAAATATTTTATCCTTTTTTTCCAGACGAAACTAACTATTTTCTGTAGGTTCTGTTTCTCTATTTTATTGAGGTTAATATTGAGGATAAATGTTTTTGAGGCATTGATTCTAAAGTTTGTTAGTTCCCCATATTCCTTTAAGGTTTTAAGCAATATAGGGACTGACTTCTGGGGTGAGCTTATGTAAAAGAGGACGTCGTCCGCGAAGGCCGCGAGTTTGTGCTCTTCGCTGCCGACTTTACAGCCTTCCACCTCTGGATTTCCGCGAATTGTAGCTAACAGCGGTTCCAAAGATAGAATAAAAAGGAGAGGGGAGAGTGGACAGCCCTGCCTGGTACCATTAAACAGTTCGAACTCCGCGGAGGTCGTTCCATTAACCTTGATGTTAGTTTTCGGATGATTATATAGGGTTTTAATTTTTTGAATAATTCTGGGTCCAAAACCCATCTTCTGTAGAGTGTTGAACATGAACCCCCAGTCTACCCTGTCGAATGCTTTTTCAGCGTCTATCGAGAGAAGTAGACTGGGGGTTCTCGAGTCTCCCATCCTCTGTATGGCTAGCAATGTCCGAATCCCATTGTCCCTCCCCTCTCTGCCCGGGACAAACCCGACCTGGTCCGGATGGATCAGTGTGCCCAGGAACCCCTTTATTCGATCCGCCAGTATCTTTGCGTATAATTTTGTGTCGAAATTTAATAAGGAGATGGGTCTGTAGTTCGAGCACACCGATCCATCCTTCCCATCCTTCCTCAAAAGAGTGATCGTAGCTTTTAGAGCCTCTTCGCTCATATCGTAGTCTATCCCTAGTCCATTCATATATCGCAACAATCTCGGTATAAGAATCTCTTTGTACGTTTTATAATATGAGGCCGTGAAGCCATCCGGGCCCGGGCTCTTCCCTATTGAGGAGTTGTTGATGGCTGCTAAGATCTCCTCCTCAGTTATTGGCCTCTCAAGCTCATCTCTCTCCTCCTCCCCTAGAGCCATTAGCCCTGCCCTCTCTAGGAACTCTGATGTTTTCTGGTTATTTCCAATGCTGTCGTTGTTTCCCTTGGTTTTCACCTCGTAAAGTTCTTTGTAATAGTCTCTGAATGTAGAGGCTATTTCACTAGAGGTAAACTTCATCTCCCCGTTTCTTGTTTGAATTTTTTCAATAAAATTTCTGGTTTCCTTTTTTTGTAATTTCCTTGCTAAATATTTCCCTGGCTTGTTGCCCCATATATATTGTTCCCTGGCCAATTTATTGAACTTCTGTCTAACTTCCTGTTCAGCTAAATCTTTCAATTCCTCTCTCTTATCTGTAAGCTCCATGTATATGCTCTGGCTAAGTGCCCCCCCCGATTTGTGCTTTTGCTCCAGGGTTTTAATCTCGGCCATTAGAGCCTGCGTTTTTCCCACCCTCTCCTTTTTCTTCCATGAGGCTTTAGCTATCAGGAGCCCCCTAATGAACGCTTTATGAGCGTCCCACAGTTGTGCCTCTGAGACCTCTCCGTTGTCGTTGATTTGAAAAAACCATTCTAGCTCCTTTTTGATATAATCCCTAATTTCTTTGTCATATAACAATTCTGGATTAAGTTTCCATCCGCTAGAGGGTTGTTTGTGTTCGGGGAACCTTAGCCTCATGGATACCGGCGCGTGGTCCGAGAAGGAAGCTATTCCGATTTTGGTTTCTTTGACCCTTTCCAGTATGCCATGGTCTATTAAAATATAGTCCAGGCGAGAATACATCTGGTGGACCGGGGAGAAGAACGAGTAGTCTCTCAGCTGCGGGTGCTGGATCCTCCACACATCCAACAGTTGGTCCTCCGATAGTTTTTTTTTAATCCGCTTCAGTTGTGTGTTGCCCCTCCCCGTGCCACCAGACGTACTGTCCTTCGCGGGGTCCATCACGAAATTGAGGTCCCCCATTAGGATCAAATATCCTTTCCTGAAGGCCCTTAGCTTACGCAGAATTGCTTCGAGGAATAAGATCGGTTTGGCGTTGGGGGCATAAACATTGGCCAGTGTAAGTTGTACCCCTAGGAGGGAACCCCTAAGAAACAGATACCTCCCCTCAGGGTCCGTCATTCTCTCCTCCACCGTGAAGTCAATGTCCCTCGCAATCCCAATAGCCACTCCTCTTGCCCTGCTCGAGATAGTATCTCCATAAAACCAATTTGGGAGGGCTGGAGAAAAAAGTCTAATATTTGAGGAATGTGCCAGGTGAGTCTCTTGCAAGAACACTATACCTGCGCCATATCTTTCTGCTTCCTCCAAAATTTTGGATCGCTTGCCGGGAGAGTTTAAGCCTTTCACATTATATGATAAAAATTTGATTTCTATGTCCTTCATTTATTTTTTGGGATTTTGTTTTTTTTTTTTTTTTCCCTCTGAGGAATTGATGGTGATAACAGCCCCGCAGCGGACGTGGTTTCCCTCCCCCTTGCCCCCATCCCCCTCCCCTCCCTTCCTCCCCCCCCCCTCTCTCCCCCCCCTTTCCCCACCCCCCCCCCCCCTCCCCCCCCTCTCTTACCCCGACTAGGGTCCCCGGGTCATTGGGGGCCATCTTTTGTGGCTTCCCTTAGACTCCAGGTTCCTGGTGAGGTGGAGTCTGTTAGGCCCTCCCCTCCCCCTCCGCGGCCCGTACTCGGGGCGCAAAGGGGGAGGGGGGCAGGGCCGATTTGAGCAGAATTTTTTTGAAGCTATACGTGGGCATTCGCCCCTCCTCCCTCCCCTCCGCCCCCCCCCCGGATCCTCCAGTCCTTCCATTTCAATCCAGCCCTGCAGGTTCGGGACTGAAATCCAGAGTTTTGTACAAAATCCCTGCACTTCTTCCGGATACCTCAGCCTGGCCATGCACCCCTCTTTTGACCCTATTAAGCATGAGGGGAAGCCCCAGTTGTATCTTATGTTTTCCCTTTTCAATATTTCCAGCAGGGGTTTCTGACGTCTACGTCTTTCGAGGGTTCGGGCCGATAGGTCAGCGTATACTTGAATCTCAACGTCCTTATATAGTATAGGAGACTTGTTTTTTATTTTGGCCCACAGGTCCTCTTTGTCTTTAAAGTGGCTGAATCTGACAATAATGTCCCGGGTCCGCTCAGCTCCCCCCCTTTCAGATCTTCCTACTCGGTGTATCCTTTCTATGTGGGGGAAATGGTCTGGATCCTTGCCACTTGTGGGGCCCAAGATTTCCCATAGTTTTCTTTCTAGGTCTTCCCCTCTTTGTTCCGGTACGGAGCGCAGCCTCAAGTTTTGCCTCCTGTCCCTATTTTCTTGGTCCTCTATCTTGTAGAGGGTATCTCTCTGAGTGAGATAGGCGCCTTTTAATTGCGTTTTCAGCTTCGCAATTTCCAGATCTATAGAGTCCGCTCTCCCTTCCACCACTTCAACCCTGGACAGCAGATGACCCATATCCTCCCGTAGAGCGTTAATTTCCAGTTTAATCACGTTTTCCAGGCGTAATAGCATCACCTCCATTTCTAACTTATTGGGAATGTGGGTTCCTGCTTGTTGATCCTCCCCCCTGCTAAGCTCAATCTCGGTCTCCATTGAGCGTTCCACCCTGGAGTCGTTGATCTCTCCTTCTGCCCCGCCCCTGCTCTCCGGGGAGGTTCCGGCCCGGGTTTCTTTTCCCGATGTTTTTGGGCTTGCGCCCTGTCTTAAATAATGTTTAATTGTGCTTGTCTCCCCTTTGCTGCCTTTTGTAGTTGTTTTCTTAGGTTGTTTGGCTGGGTCTTTGCTCATGTTGGCCTTCTTAGTGGGTCTGATTCTCTTCCCCAGTCTTGTTGTAGACCTAGGCCTCCTGGGCCCTTTTCCGCCTCCTGTCTTTTAATAGGGTCTTTATTTTAAGACTGTCCTGTACCCCTTAGTAATTTAGGGTTTTTTGGGTTCTCAATCTGTCCCGGGGCCTTCTGGAATTCCTGAGCTAAGCCCCTCTCTGTATCTCCCCGTCCCAGCGTTAGTTTCTAGTGGTGGTTAAGACCAATTTGCCCCTTTGGGGTCTGTTTGGACTGTCCGGGCTTCTTGGGGGTATTATTTATTGCTTGTGTCCCTCTGGGCTTTGAAGCCCGGGGCTTCCTTCTGGATGTCCCTTTAGTGTATATAGTCAAGTTTGTGAAGGAGGGGACCTTTTCTGCTTATGGGATCTTTCGATGAGGCACGAAACACTTACGCAATGGCTCGATCTGTTGTATCTAAGTGGAGGGGTTTGTTCGTCCCTCCTACTAGTTCGCTTCAGATTACTTCCGCGATGCGCAGTTTACGCCTTTTTAATGTCCTACCGAATGGCTCTGCTAGTAAGGTCAGCAGGACTTTGCTATATTACAGGGGGTCGCTGGTCTTAATGGTATGGGCAACATGCAAACATGTGATTTTATAGTTTATCCATAATTTCATATTTAAGAGGCGCATTCCACAATAAAACGTTTGGTATATAGTCGTATGTCTTCATAGACCCCACTCAGAGTCTCGTTTTCATTCCGGAAATGCACCTCTTAAAGTGTGATAATCACTCTTCCTAGGCTCCGATCAGAATCCTGCTTTCATTCAAGAATGTAGTTTTCAGAGTGAAAAAAATAGAACTTCACAGGCACCAATCGGGGTCACACTTACAATCCTAAGTGCAGCTTTTAATATATGTAGTGTCAGTGAGGCTGTGAGGCGGATTCAACCGTTTTCGTTTCAGGCAATTTTCCCCCATTAAGGGCTATGATGACCATTATCTTCCCATAATCGTGGATTTTAGAGCCTGTTTACACCCGTGTGAGTATATCATACTCCAGGCTATCACTTTAGAGCTCCAGTTCTATCCGGGCTGCATTTAAAGGGAAAGGGACCAGAGCACCTTAATACAAAGATTGTCAGCTCTGGGGCTTAGAACGTATCCGCGTCTACCTGGTGCGATTAGGTACATGAGCCACGTTATACTAAAAGAGACACAACTAAGAAGCAATGAGGGACAGATGAATTTGGTTCCAAAAGAGGGACATTCCCTCCAAATTTGGAACTTTGAGAAAGCTAACTTTCTCTATAGGTGTGTGTTTTTTTTTTTTTTTTATATATACATATAGGAGTCAATGAAATTATTGGCTCTTTTACATAATGTTCTCTTTTTTCATTATACGTGTTAACATATAATAGGGGTCTTTTAAGTTAAGATTTCATATTATAGATGGCTGCATTTTGACAAGTAAGGAAATGTGTACCCTGGTTCCATGCAAAAGTATCAGAAGAGATGTAGTCACAACATTACAAAATTCAGTCTCACTTAATATCATTTTTATAACTGTTATAGAGCTCTAATATCTATATATAGCTGAGTCTAGTTATAAAAAACATAACATAAAATATGACAGGTCATTCAGTAGTTACCTGTTAAATTTGGTAACTTCATTAACCAGTAAAGATGTTTTAGCCTTAAAAAGGTTGTAAACCTTAAAGAGGTTGTAAACCTTATGAAATACTTAACTTAGAACGATGCCCTGCAGTGCTGCTCGCATTCCGTTCTTGCGGGCCGACATCTTTCCAGGAGTTATTTGCAGGTGTGCTGTGATTGGCCAGCGCTGGTCGCGGCACGGGTCCTGAAGAATTGGCACAAGCGGCCTGTTCCTTCAGTGCGCATGCGCCAATGACATCGGTGGCAGCTTATATAGTAAATATCTCCTAAACAGTGCAATTTTAGGAGATGTTTATGGTACCTACAGGTAAGCCTTACGATAGGCTTACCTGTAGGTACAATTAAAGAGGAAGACTTTACTTCCTCTTTAAGGTAACACAGTATTTATTGCAGATAGCCCTAAATGTTTTCTGATCCTAATATCTTTCTGACTGATAATATTACATTTAGATAATGTGCAAAAACATAATTTTGTTCAATTGGATCTGGTACTTGAAACAGCTAATGAGTGTACAGTCTAGTTTCTTACAAGGAAATTGGGAAAGAGATTGTTACGTATAGCAGTCAACAAAGTATGACAGAAGTATAGCAAAATAAAAAAGAAATAGGTAAGCTATACAAACTTTGTCATACTATTGGTGTAGACTCACTTTAATTAAGTGAGTGTTCCGAAAACATATTTTGAAAAAAAAAAAAAAAAATGCTCAAAAAAAGAACAGTTTGGTTCCTACCCCTTTTCTGGGCATTTGTTTCACAAAGAAATAGTACCTTTGGTATAACATAGAGGAGCTGATGCGCAAACGTTGCAAAGTACAGATGTGTGAAAAAGCTTAAATATCAGCAACAACATTAAATGAATATACAGTATTTGGTGGTCAGGTGTGAACTGTGTATATTGACTTGAGGCTAAGAAACACTCACCATTGGACAACTACCTATAAATACTAATAATATCAAACACAGCAGTCCTGCTGGCCAGTGTCAGAACTGCAAGACTGCCAGTCCATATCTGCTCGCCTTAATTATGTCCCTAAAACTAAGCAGTATTGCAGTTGTGGAATTAATTCTATTCCATTCAACAGTAATATCTTTGTTTTTGTAAGAAAAATGTTAATTTACTAAAGATATCCTCCAATGCCCTTATAGTTGATAATGTGGCTTTAACAGTCTCCTCCTTGACAGACATGCCAACCACCTGGCTCACCTCTGGATATATTCACTGTAGCATGTTTTTACCTGTTTAGGATCTGTAGTACAAATCAATGCAAATCATTTTGTTAATTCAATTTTAAAGAAAAGATATATATATTTATGAACATTTAAATGCTCCAAATTGTGTAAATAAATTATTTGCAGATGAAGGGTAAAGGAATTTCTAAAGATTTTTATTAAAACTCTATCTGTCAGTGCTGCTATTTAATATTATATATGAAATAATTAATAATTCTAAAAATATTGTTTAATATAACATGGTTAATTCCTTTAAAGGAATTCTCCATTGGGCTAATGATTTCTTACCTAGCTGAGTTGTCTCTTGAAAACTTCTAAGTTTTCACAAGACCTTCTTTGTGGTGTAAGTTGCACTCTTCTACATCATGCTGTTTTTTTGTAGGCTGTTGCCTATCAGCAGGGATAGACAATCAAGAATCCGCTGTAGAAGACCTGCAATAGCAGTGTGCTTTTCACAAGATGACTTTTACTTGTTTCAAGAGTTATTTTTGCTGAAAGAACTGCTCAGTGGGCATCCCTGTATTAGTTTATATTGATCAATCTAAGTCATATATTGATCAAAGCTAATGAATAGTAATTGAGTTACTAATAAATGAACATTTGCAAAAACTATAGAACCCACGTAGATAATAACTTAGGTCAGGGTCTCCAGAAGTCTCCCAAAATGTGTCTAATGCACTTCCACACTGCAAATGTTTCACTGCAAACGGCATAATTTTGTTGAACAGACTAGGTCAATGGGCTCATTCTACGGTTATTACCAGTCAAAGGTGTTAGAGGGAGCAGATGATTCACCTTCCAGACTGGATAAATGCAGGGTTGCCTGGTTCATTTTGAAGATGGCAGGTGAAAAGTACACATATACTCTAGTAACATTTAACAATATAGATGTTACTCAGGTGGCACTGCAGAGGTTGAAATGGTGGCAGACAACTGGGCAAAGCCTGAAAAACAGTGGCCAGATCCTGTTATATATTATCCTGGTCATAGCTAATGCATGTATTATGACAAATAGTCATGGGAAATGCACTTGTGCACTTGTCCTTTTTACAATCTATACTCTATTGAGTTTAAGGTGATATAACCATAAGCAGAGTGGGTCCTTGAAACAAACTATTCTTCCCCAGTTCAGCCTCAGTAGCTTTAGAGCAGTAACTTTTTATAAACTCGTACTACAGTAATGTAGCCTCAATCCAGCAACACTAAATGAAAACACTGATGAGTTCTTATGAACTGTACAGCTAAAATAATTTGTATTGTTTTGTCATATCCATTGCTTGCCGTATTCAGCCCTTCTTTGTACTGTCAGAGCTGTGTGTAAGAATGTGCACCTAATGCAATGTTTCAGATTGAATTTAAGGAACTGTTACTACATTGGCCTACCAGGATGAAAAAATACATAGAAAACAATGTAAACTATCCCATGTAAACTATCTTGTCTGCTAAATGATCATTTGGTTTTATGTGTGGAGCACTCACAAGATTTGTGTTTAAACTGTGTACAAACTCTTCAGGCTGGGTGGATGATACTGGTATGATCATGATATCTTTGAGAGGAACATTTCTAGTGCTGGCTACCACCAACTCACTATAAAAAAACACCAATGCCAACTGATTTACCCATCTTATGAGAATTATCATATGCAGTTCTGTCCAAACTCAATAAGATAATCAAATAGATATTCAATATGACAAGGCAAAAAGCAATGATAATGTGCAGTATATTGTAACCCATAAACCAGAGCCACCAATCAGAAATATCCCCAACATATGAAGCTTTTGTTGCATTTAAGGTTGTATTTACCTGGTAACATGTTGCTTTTCATTTGTTCCACTACACAAATCTGTGTAAAAACACTGGGAATACATGGTAAAAGCATCTCAAAACTATATTAAACATATCACAAATGCATCGTAAAGGACATTTTATCTGTAAGCTTGCTGCATTTACAGTAACCTACATCTTGGCCTGACACCTACTCTATGTATTCTAAGCCTGAACCTATGATTGGTCTCATATATGAAAAATGATTGTGTTGCTCTCAGCAATTGATTTGATTCCTTATCACATCATCATGGGTTGTATCAGAAATATTAATGGTAAGTGTTTGGTTGCCATAGGCAACAAAAGGGAATATTGTTTTAGACACTTTCCAATATATGGCCCATTTGCTACCTTAAAGACTGCAAAAACTAATGATTTTACAACATTTTTCATACAAGAGACCCAACAAGTCTCTATGAAAACTGGAAGTTCCATAGTTTTATAGAGCTGTGCTGTGCTTCATACATAAAAATGTCTGGAAGTGTCTACATTAGGTATAATAACCAACCAGGTTTTGCTTTTTTAGTGCAGATGCAAAAATGGGAACAAATATTATGAGCAACATATACAATTCTTTCAGACCCATTTCACGCAAAAAGCCTGCAAAGCCTAAATTCTAATTTTGTGATATCTTTCTGTTATTGTTGTATTGACTACCTTTGCTAAAAAAAAAACAAAGAAAAAAATAAGATGCAGAGTGTAGCAAGTTAAAATTGATTCGGACTTCGGTTTAAGAATGAAAAGTGTCTGAAAAAGGAGTGTATTTGTTATATTTATTTTTCATGCACACTAGCAAAATGACAGTTCAAAACAGGCTGGTTTGTCAATTGTCTAGAGCTGTGCCTCTTTCAATTCACATTTAGCTTAATGCTTCTTGCAACTATTTTTACCTTTCTACCATCTGAACTGTATTTATGTGGTTTATGAATTGATATTTTTTCTGTAAAAGGTCCATGATGAGCCAGTGCCAAAGTCACATGATGCTTTCTGCCTAAAAATATGTACATGCTATAGTTTCCATAAATAATAGCAACATGGTTAATCATTATGGGGTCACTTTGTAACTGGTTGGTATTTCGGGGTGCTAGACCAGGTCTGGGCGACCTATGTCACATCAGCTGTTGAATTACAGTATCGATTCCAGCAGGAAGGACTGTAAAGCCCCAGACACACGGTC
This sequence comes from Lithobates sylvaticus, assembly GCA_028564925.1. Taxonomy (NCBI): domain Eukaryota; kingdom Metazoa; phylum Chordata; class Amphibia; order Anura; family Ranidae; genus Lithobates; species Lithobates sylvaticus. The sequence goes on along the minus strand of CM053031.1, from coordinate 216,382,541 downwards.
GGATTTTCCGATGGATTCTGTCCTATCAGACAATGTTGTCGGAAATTCCGACCGTGTGTAGGCACCATCGGACAGTTTCCATCGGATTGTCCGATGGACAAAGTCCTATCTCCTGCTGGATAGATTTTTTGACAACAAAGTCCGATCACACCAAATCCGATCGTGTGTAGCGAATTCCGACGGACAAAGTGCCACGCATGCTCAGATCACATTACAAGACCAAAGCTATTGGCTACTAGCCTCTACGTAGTCCCGTCGTAGGCAACAAACGTCACCACGTTCAGAATGATCGGATTTTCCGACAACTTTGTCCGACCGTGTGTACGCAAAACCAACATCGGACAAAGTACGATGGACATGATCCAACGGACCTGGTCCTCGGATAATCCGCGTGTGTGTATGGGGCTTTACTCAGCATATGAAGTCTCATTGGTTATTCTTGCCCATTATTGTGGACAATGTGGTGGTCAATATGGTGCAAGTAGTACAAAGACACTACAAACATTAACACCCAAGCATTTGTTAGCTTTGAGCAGTAAAGAATGCATGACAGGCTATGTCTGATTTGTTTTTTTGTATTTACCTTTGGGGCCCTGGCGACTTTTGCTTATGGGTTCTCCACCATATCTCCTCCATTTTACTTCTCCAACAATAATCTGTGAATATTTAAGCAGGTGTCAGATCGTCGTTGTGTAAATAGTTCATGACTTGGGATTCTGCTATATTTATTAGGGCACCAGCCATATGTGGAAATATGCAGATCATGTAGACATGCATCTGCATGGAAAAAGAAAACAGGGTACCATCAACTTTGATAGCCATGCCATTGTTTGCTGGAACAATAGATAATGTATTTTGCACCATGCCATTAAAAAAGCCATTGATTTATAATATTAGGTGTTACAGTTATGTGTTTTTATTTTTCTCTTTACAAAAGGGACAGCTTATGCTGAAGAGTGAATGTGTTAAAATTGTAGAGGGCAACTTACCTGTCAGCATTTATTATAACACCATATCAGCTTATTTTCCAACTCAATGCATCTAAACTTCCAATGAAGTATGAGATCTTTTTTTTTAAAGATAATCAGATTTTTGGAAGCTTTGGCCAAAAAAGTAGCTAAAAACAAAGGGCTAGTCACCAGTTTTGCTTGTTGTCTCCATCCAGCAAATACTTTCCCAACTACTAACTTACCATGCCTTGTTCTACACTGTGTAATAGGGGCCATCTAGTAGAGGGCATTGCTTTCTCATGTCAGAGTTTCCCACCTGCTGACTGGGGATGTAATTAAACTAGCAGTCACAGTACAGTGTCTCTTACACAGCAGATATACAGGTATGAGTTTGCAGAACAGAAGTGCCTAGGCACACTCCTATATCAGGCAGTATACTGCTATTTATTCAGAGGGATTTAGGGTGGCTACAGTTTCAGAGTATTGCTTAGGTGCAATTAACATTTCTAGATATTCCCTATAATATGGCAAAAATATCACTTTTTGAGTTCAGGTCTACTTCAGTTCATTTATGTTGGACTGCTGAAAGTTGCCTTCTGTAATATGAATAGAGAACAATGGAATACAGAAAGATGTCATCCAAGATGAGCAAGTCAGAAAGGGGTTTGTCACAAATTTGGCATTGGACCAATCCGATATCCAAAAAAATTGAAGTTTGCTGTTTCTTATGATTATGCATATGCTGGGATTTGCATGATCTTTGGCAGACTGTGTGTTATGCAGAGTCAGTAAAATATTTTTCAAGATCTGCATTGGTCCATCAAGTCAATGGCAAATCACTAACAGATTATTTGATCTTTAGTAGCAGGCACAAAGGAAATATGTAATATGTTATATATATTTTTATTATATGTAATGGACACTGATCTACAACAGAGGTAATCTGTGTATGTAAATTTAGGTCCAATTTTATAACTGTAATGAAGCCTATCTTCATATGTTTTAATTAAAAATGCACTGTGTAAGCATTGTGTTTTAATTGTGTGCTGCTAACTGTACTGAAATATTTGCTCTTACATAATACCACATTTGAAAAGTGATTAGTAGTAGTAATTCATAGATTTTATTATTTTTCTGTTAGCTCTCTGCAGGTCCTTATTCTACTGAGAGTTTAATGCGATTTATATATTCTCATGACTGACCTGCATGCACATCCCATTAAATATTAATGCTCATGCATATGTAAACCTCCACTCATCCTCATACTTGGGGATATTTTCTGGCTGTCTCAGTTCAGAAAGCAGCAGGAAAAATTCACCTGATTCAGATGAGTTCTTGAGTTCTTCTACATTGTACACAGCTCTCATAGGCCTGATTTACCATAACTTTACATACCTTAGACAGGACAAAAAATGAATGAAAAGGTCGAATAACCCAACAAATATTCTTTTGCTTTAAAATATACCATATGACATACCTTCATCAGCCAACGTGCCATTTTCCTGCCATCAAGGTACATGTGCAGATATTAGAATCTTAGTTCAGGTTTATGGCTATTGCTCGTCAGAACATTACATTGTGTTAACCAGGAACAATATCACCATCCATAACACAATAGGAGCCTTACTTTATAATCTGTTCCAGAATAAATTGTGCTGTGCAGTCCATATGATATAGTATATTGGAGTGGCACAGGCATTACTTCTGATATTTAAAGTAATCCTGTTATGGATCAATTCAAACTGAGCACATAATGAAAAAAATGTATAAGCAGTATTACAGCCTCCCTGTCACTGACAAAAAAAGAGCTATTCCAGAATCTTCACATCCAACACCCTTCTGGAAGTATATATGTAAAATGCTCAAGCGCTGCTATGTGTGGTGATGCTTGTGTTCCATGGAAGTGTTGGATGCTTGTGTTCCATGCCAAACTATGTGGTTCCCCACCACCAGCCCCTCTGTCAGTGGTACACAGGACACAATAGTGATTCCCAGGCCAGCTTGAGCAACCACAAAGCAGGCATCTGAAACATTTTTTATTTTCTACGACAGGGTCTCTTTAACCCTTAATTAACCACATGCCAAAATGACCAGTAGATCCAAAGATAAAGACAGTCAAAGTTATATAAAATGTGTCCTGTGATAGCTTTTTCCTTCTTTCTCTTGGCCTTGTATACTGTTCAATTAAAAAGATAAAGAACAATAACATGGAGTAATTTAGAGCAATCAGAAAAAAAGTTCATAAAGATGATTAAACAATATAGGTAAATATTAAAACTGTACAGTTGGTGTGAGATGTACAAGCATATTATGTCTTTGCATAGTGGCCTATTACACTTTTTTACTTTTTTTATTTAGGTTATAACTGCTTGTGCAATGACTAAATGCAAGGTGCAGGAACTCAAACTAACCTAACCTAACTAACAGAATTCATCTTATAGGTTGTCCAGTTTCAATGATTACAACAATTGAATTCAATATAGTTATTAAACTATAATGCAGAATTAAAGCTGCACTTTATGCAACCCTCTCACTCAGAACAACACTGTCCAGTAAGGAAGAAGACATGGCTATTCTCTGCTGTAGTTAAAGCTTGACTAAGCCTTCCTATCCTTTACAGCCACGGAAGCTGCTATCTTAACCTTTGTTTGATGTGCGGTTGACATCAAGCTGCACATGTGCTCAGTTGTTACATCAGCCATTTAATGAATTAACAGTTTTGATGAAAACAGAAGCAACTGTGACAGTCATCATTTATGACATGCATTGGATGTAACTATTTTGGGAAACAGTTAAATTTATGTTTTTTTCCACTTTAAATTTTCACTAAAGGCAAAAGCTATTTTTTTGTTTTGGTTAGAGTGGAGTGGGATTGAAACGCCTGTCAGGTTTTTATCGTTGTCTGTGTCCCCATTAGGGAGATTTGCTGTCTCTATTTGTCCTGTTTACTGTTATTATCGAAAGTTAAAGTATAATCCAAAAGTTTGGGTTTGCATCAGAACACTAATAGAGGGCTACTCTTCTAATGGGGCCACTAGCTCTGGTTACCCTGGTGATACACCAGGATTACTTCACTTTAGAGAGATTTCCTCTGACTTCCTGTTTTGGCTACAGAAAGTGAAGGGAAATCTCCCCAATAGGACATTAGATGGCAAAATTAAAATCTGACAGGGGTATAACCCTCCCTTACTCTATCCAAAATGAAAAAAAAAGAATTGCCTTTAGTTACACTTTAAGTGATGCTTATCGGTCTTGCCCCTTCCTTAGCCTGATACTGGAGCGTGCTCATAGGTACATGAGCTCATCTCTTTATCTCTCTGCTTGATTATCCCATCAGCATGTCCCTTGTTAGCACTACAGCACGCCTTACTAGCTCCTTCTGTTGATTCTTCCTTTCAAAGTCTGAGCTCTGCCGTAGAGGAGGCTGATACCAAGTCATATTCAATTACTTACACTGCTTTCTATTACAATATACATTACATGGTGTATTAATGATAACAGAGCTGCATTTATTAGTGTTGTTTGTATCTTAACTGTAGCTCATCTTTAAAATCTCATAATGCACATTATAAAATCACAGTAAGTTCATAAAATCTTACTTGACACCCACATTGGAGAAAATATCCCAAATTTAAACTGCAACAAAATACATTGTGTTTACTACTACATATGTACATTATATACATAGTGCATAGTGCATTTGACATAGTGTATGAATCTGAAGGGACTCTTCATTCAAGATTAATTTACAAGTTTTATTTGTGGGTTAATTTGTGGTTTAATCATATCAGGTTTAATTTTTGGTGACCCAAACCCATTATTAATCTTACTGAATGCCAACTGCTGTTTCTAAAAGAAAGACTCATATTTAACTACTTCCCACCCGGCCACTGCACATAAACAGGCAGGTGGGATCCTTCTACTTCTGACTGGACGTTCCTGAACGTCCTTCAGAAGAAGGGGGATCGCACGCGCACGTGCCCGCGCACGTGCCCGCGCAGCGGCGCAATCCCGATGCGTTCGTGTCCCCCGGACATGGCGCATCTTGGATCGGCAGGAGGGCTCTGTTATTGGCCCTCCTGATCACATGACGGCTGTGTCCAATCACAGCCGTCATGTGATGTAAACTAACAGCCGGTTGCTAGGCAATCGGCTCTCCTCACACGGAAGTCACCGCTGAGGAGAGGAGATCGGATCACTGCAGCCGGCTGGTGATCAGTGAGTATGGGCTGTTTTTTACAGCGTTTTACTCACTGATCACCAGTCTAGTGTAAAACAGTGTAAACACACATGTCCCCACACATGTCCCCACACATGTCCCCCCACATGTCCCTAAATAATAAAAACACATGTCCCCAAATAATAAAAACACATGTCCCCCACATATATCCCACTAAAATCACATGCCCCAATGATTATCTGCACACATATGTCCGTGATCACCTGCACACATCTGTACATGATCATTTGCGTACATATGTCCATGATGACACAAAACAATTATTATACACTTAACAGAATTTTTTTTACTAAAAATATGTAGCAGAATAAATTTTGGTTTAAATTTATGACAAAATTCGATTTTATTGGATTTCTTTTAAAATAGAAAGAAGAAAATGTTGTTTTTTTTCCAAATTTCCGCAATTTTTTCGCCTATATCGCAAAAAATAAAAAAACGGAGTCTTGAATAAATACCACCAAAATAAAGCTCTATTTGTGCAAACAAAATGATAAAAATGTCATTTGGGTACAGCGTAGCATGACCGTGCAATTGTCATTGAAAATGCGAGAGCACTGAAAGCTAAAAATTGGGCTGGGAAGGAAGTATACTTTTATATACCTGATGGGTATTCTACCCCTTTTAGCTTAGTGATGCTTCTTACAAATAAAAGGGAAAATTGTATTTGGCTTTATATGACATATAGCCAATAGCCTTTCTAGAAACTTTATTCAGGGGCCAGTTGTTATTAAATAAAGTTTCTGAACTAGATGTGACTTATAAAACTCTAGAATTCCTAATACAATGAAGTTTATTTTTGTTAGCGCCCTTTTAGTCTCCATAAACTGGAACTTTCTTTTTCTAATATTGCTACAAGAACCAGCTTGCCTTGTGGCAGAGAGCCATCAATCAATCGCAGAGATAGCTGCTGTATAAACTGGCATGTGAGTGACAGTATTGTGTAGCAGAAGTATTTAGAAGAGCTGTGTCCTTGGGGAGCAGTTTTCGTTTCAATCAAATGGATGCTGTTGGAAAGCTGTGGTTGGAAATGTAATAGAGAAAAGGTATCCATTCCCCTGTCCCCATCCTGTTAGAAGAAGGACAATTACTAGCAGATCAAACAGCAGACAGATTCCACTGACTGCTATGATATACAGTATATACTATATAGTGATAGCACTGTAACAGACTCCTACAGAAAAAAACTTTAGGATTTGATAATTTGAGTGTTGATGACACCAAGACATGTCTGCAAAAGAAGAGGCAGATAATCAATGGTGAATTCTTAAAATAGATGTTCTAGAGTTTCTTTTTCAATTGGAATACCATCTTACATCAAGTGTTTTAAAACAATACAAAACTATAAGCACTATCTGAAATATATACAATATTTTTTGCAAAACAAAGTTAGATACTAGAAGATGTTATTTTAGATTACACAACGATAAAACTTTTGGTGTCTGCAGGATAATGACTTCTGCATTCCACAGCATGAGATGTTTTATGTTATATGATGTTATCACCATAAAAGTAGTTTGTGACCAGCTATATATTGCTTATGTGTAAGAGATAACCTCAGGTTAGCAGGGGTTTATCTATACAGTATCTAATAGCATGAAAAGCTGAATCCTGCAGGACATCTTTTTAAATAAAAATTGGTTGAATAAATCTACAGGTAAAGCTGAAATTCCCTTTAACCACTTCAGCCCGGTAAGAATTTACCCCCTTCCTTACCAGAGCACTTTTTGCAATTCGGCACTGCGTTGGTTTAACTGACAATTGCGCGGTCGTGCGACGTTGCACCCAAACAAAATTGACGTCCTTTTTTTCCCAAATTAGAGCTTTCTTTTGGTGGTATTTGATCACCTCTGAGGTTTTTATTTTTTGCGCTATAAACAAAAGAAGAGCGACAATTTAGAAAAAAACACAATATTTTTTACTTTTCGCTATTATAAATATCCCATTTAAAAAAAATAAAAAATTCCTCAGTTTAGGCCGATACATATTCTTCTACATATTTTTGGTTAAAAAAAAAAAATCGCAATAAGAGTATATTGATTGGTTTGCGCAAAAGTTATAGCGTCTACAAAATAGGGGATAGATTTATGGCATTTTTTTTTTTACTAGTAATGACGGCGATCTGTGATTTTTTTCATGACTGTGACATTGCGGCGGACATATCGGACACTTTTGACACATTTTTGGGACCATTCACATTTAAAAAAAGCGATCCGTGCTATACAATTGCACTGATTACTGTGTAAATGTGACTGTCAGGAAAGGGGTTAACACTAGGGGGTGTTGCAGGGGTTAATCATGTTCCCTGGGAGTGATTCTAACTGTGGGGGGAGGGGACTCACAAGGGGAGGAGACCGATGGGTGTTCCTCTGAACTGAGAACACACCGTCGGTCTCCTCTCCTCTGAAAGGACGTGGATCTGTGTGTTTACACACACAGAACCACAGTCCTGCTGTGTTCCCGAGCAATCGCGGGTGCCCGGCGGACATCGCGACCTCCAGGGCATGCGCACCAGGTCCCGAGCAATGCGGCGGGCGCGTGCACGCGCCCCCTAGATGGCCAGGAATGGGAGGACGTCATATGACGCCCACCCAGGAAGGGAGATCCTTCTTGTGGATGTCATTTGACAATGGGCGGGTATTGAAGTGGTTAAAGTGAACCTGTAGCCTGGCTATGGGCATTCAAGTATTTACATATACTGAACAAGCAGATTCAGTTCGCATTGTAGCGCAATACAAATTATTCATACATTCATTCATTCAGTAAATGATTTTTCAAGCTGAAGGTTAATCTGCTTATTTTTTGCCTTCCCCTGTCCTTTCTATCCCCCTCATCAACTGCTAATGAAGCTCCCAAATAACAATTTGAATTTTCGTTAGGAGTTATGCTGGTATTAAAAAGCCTTGATGGGTGGTTGCCAATCTGGAGAAGTTGGCATATTTAGGCAGGTGGCATCTGTCACTGATACTAACAGATTAACATTTTCTGGTCCAAATACTTATGTGCAAACATAAACTACATTTTGTAAAATAAGACATGTTGTTAGCCACTTAATCTTGTCTCAGGAACACCAATTCCATACAAACAGCCCTGGTGAAGACTGCAATTCACTGTAATTGCTCTCTAATGCATTTGCACTGACCTCTGTGAAGTTAAACAGGTAGGAAGTACTTAGCTATGTCTATCAGCAGCTTCTTGATGTTTTACTGAGCCTCCTTCAATTCTTCTGTCTCCTGTAAGGCTGCTAATCTGTTGGGCACAACAAGAATTGTAGTTGAGTTGGAGAGGCTAGGATTAAATACTGGATGATAACTAGTGTTTGTGTAAATTGTACTTGGGGAAGTGGAGCTGTGTTTAGAATTGTTGTAGGTGAATTGATAGATAGTCCTCATAGTCATGCAGAAGATAACTGATAAAACACCAAAGGTGTTTGATTGGTCCATTCAGTTTAACTGTTAGATTGAGGGTGAAAAGCAGAAGACAATTATTTGGAACACCCAAGGCTAACTCTTACAAAATTCTGAGTTAAATTGTACCCTTCTTTCAGACATTGCATTTTCTGGGATTCCATGCAGTCTAAATATTTTCTTAACCATGCAGTTAACACTAGGGGGCGCTGCAGGGGTTAATTATGTTCCTGGGAGTGATTCTAACTGTGGGGGGAGGGGACTCACAAGGGGGGGAGACCGATCGCTGTTCCTCTGTACTGAGAACACACCATTGGTCTCCTCTCCTCTGACAGGACGTGGATCTGTGTGTTTACACACTCATATCCATGGTCCTGCAGTGTTCCCGGGCAATTGCGGGTGCCCAAAGTACATCGCGGCCTCCGGGCACGCGCACCGGGCACATGCACCGGGTCCTGAGCAATGCCGCGGGTGTGCGCGCGCGCCCCCCTAGACGGCCTGGGAATGGGAGGACGTCATATGACTCCCACCCAGGATGGGAGATCCATCTTGTGGACGTCATTTGACAATGGGCGGGTATTGAAGTTGTTAAAGTGAACCTGTAGCCTGGCTATGGACATTCAAGTATTTACATATACTGAACAAGCAGTAAATGATTTTTCAAGCTGAAGGTTAATCTGCTTATTTTTTTGCCTTCCCCTGCCCTTTCTTTACCCCTCATCAACTGCTAATGATGCTCCCGAATAACAATTTTAATTTTCGTTAGGAGTTATGCTGGTATTAAAAAGCCTTGATGGGTGGTTGCCAATCTGGAGAAGTTGGCGTTTTTAGGCAGGTGGCATTTGTATGCAGATTGCCCTAGGTAGTGCCCACATGTAATTCTGAGCTTCCTAGATTGAAAGTTTGGGGAGACCAGAGCTAGGTGATGCTGGAAGCAATCCAGACAGGAAATTAAGTGGGCTCCCTTCTAACATGGTGCAGCTTCTAATGCACACTGTGAGAAATTTACAACATACAGATTAATCAAAGTAAACAATTTCTGTACAAGAGGAAAGGTAAGGTGTGAGTTCCCACTGATCTCAGTAGCTGTAGAAACTGTGGTGTTCTTCCAAGTTCACAACAGATGCACTGTTCAAGTCAGCAGCTCTGATAACCTTGCCCCCCATCCCAAAGCACCTGCTCAATGTCTAGATTAGAAATTAGCTGTCAGGAATTCAATCAAGTCACTGCTGAAAGGGGAGAACAGGGTTAGCTGAACTAAGCTAGGGTTGACTTTAGTGCTTCTGCTGTGAAATGTGTGGATGAATTGCTCCACAGTGCATGCAGCTACAGAGTCATCTGTCACTGATCCTAACAGATTAACATTTTCTGGTCCAAATACTTTGTTCAAACATAATACCATACAAAAACAACATTTTGTAAAATAAGACATGTTGTTAGCCACTTAATCTTGTCTCAGGAACACCAATTCCATGCAAACAGCCCTGATAAAGACTGCAATTCACTGTAATTGCTCTCTAATACATTTGCCTTGACCTCTGTGAAGTTAACCAGGTAGGAAGTACTTAGCTATGTCTATCAGCAGCTTCTTGTTGTTTTACTGAGCCTCCTTCAATTCTTCAAATTCAAAGTCTCCTGTAAGGCTGCTAATCTGTTGGGCATAACAAGAATTGTAGGTGAGTTGGAGAGGCTAGGATTAAATACTGGATGATAACTAGTGTTTGTGTAAATTGTACTTTGGGAAGTGGAGCTGTGTTTAGAATTGTTGTAGGTGAATTTAAAGATAGTCCTCATAGTCATGCAGAAGATAACTGATAAAACACCAAAGGTGTTTGATTGGTCCATTTAGTTTAACTGTTAGATTGAGGGTGAAAAGCAGAAGACAATTATTTGGAACACCCAAGGCTAACTCTTACAAAAAAATTGTACCCTTCTTTCAGACACTGCATTATCTGGGATTCCATGCAGTCTAAATATTTTCTTAACCACGCATTTTGTTCAGCAGTGGGTACCCCCTTTGTTAGAATTTAATGAGCCATCATAGTGAGAAGGTTGATGGGTGCTAAGACAGTGGACATCACTTTAGATGGAGGTAGATCAACCATAAAGTCTACATAAATTGATCTCCAAGGTCACAAGGGAACTAGGAGTGGTTGGAGTAAACCAGAGGAGAAGATTGGGATGTCTTATTATGTGCCCACATCAGACATAAGGCATCGTTTTCACAAATGGGCAAACAAAGGAACATTATAAAAGTTCCTTATTCTTTGTGGTCTCAAAATGCTCTGCGAGTTTGGACTATTGAACCAACATGGGGACTTCCACTTGAGCAGATTCCAAAACATAGAGGTGATGGAAATTAATTTGGCAAAGTCATTAGGGTAAGATACTTACATTTAGATAAGTTCCTAAGTGGGTGGTTTGGAAGTGACTAATTTTTAATGCAGTCTTTAGGTAGAGTTAGGAATGCTTTGGAAATCATGGCTTCAAAGGAAGTTCTTTTGAGTCAGGATGGTATAACCAGTGTTGCTTTCCTGATGGGACTTAGACAAAGTGCTTGATAAGGTATCTGCCTTGTCATTCCTCAATTCAGGTTGGTATGAGGTAATAAAGTTTAAACTGGAGAAAGACAAAATTGCACCTGTAAATTTGAAATCTTATGATTAGTGAGAACATTCACAAGCTGAATGGTCCATTTCAGGTGATTGTCTCCATTCAGAAAAGGCATAATTGAACATTTATTTCCAATTCTTTTCAGCTTCAAACATCAAACAAGAAAAGTAAGTACATGGGTAAAGCTGCATTGTATCTTCCTTTGTCTGAAAAAGAATAGCTGCCCCAGCAGGATTTGAAGCATTCAATTCCACAATGAAAGATAGTGAGAACTATGAACATGACAAGAGCTCCTATCGGTAATTAGTGCTATTACTTTTGAGAAATCCCTTATGAATTCTCTGTAAAAGTTAGCAAATTCAACAAGCCTTTGAATTTCTTTAATGTTCCATGGGGCAGGCGCCTCTACAACTGATTTTATCTGATTGGGGTCCATGCATAACCCTTCTGAAGAAATTATATAACCCAAGAACTGGATATGGGTTTGTTCTAACATTTCTCCAATTTGATGTAAATCTGTTTCTTCCTCAGTTGTTCAAAAGTGGTGCAGATATGCTTGCGATGCTCCTCTAGATTATCTGAAAAGATAAGCATAGCATCCACGTAGGCAAAAACAAACTGAGCTAAAGGAATACGCAGCACATTATTGATTAGATATTGAAATGTTGTGGAAGCATTACAAAGGCCAAATGGACTGACCAACAACTTAAAATGTCCATATATGGTTTTGAAGGTAGCTTTCCAATTTCCCCCTGGACAAATGTGGATGAGGTTGCATGCCCTCCAAAGATTTTGTGAACATCTTAGCACAAATGAGTCTAACAATTCAGGAATTAATGGAAGTGGTTAATGATTAATTTGCGTGGACCTTTCTTATTTGTTTCCTATAGTCAATATATGGACACAAAGTTGAATCCTTCATTTTAATGAAGAATAAGGCTGTCAGGGCAGGACTAAATGTTTTAGATTTTCATCCAAGTATTCTTTAATGACTTTAAATTCAGGCTTAGACAAAGAGTAAATATGAACAAACAGCAGTTGATCAGCATTCTTTTTATCACAGCTGTCTTAAAATTTGCTGTTCTCTGTACTGCCAAAGTTGTCAGGTTTGTATGATCTTTACACCCGGAAGTGTACATGTGTCACAGCTAGAGGATGCTGAGGGACCTCCCGGCCTCTCCAGGTTCAAAAACAAAGGCAGTTTGTCTTCAGATGCAGAGATCCTCTGGCAGAAACAGTGGAGGCTCTGGTGACTCTATGGAAGCTGTACAGCCTGATCAATGCCTTCTTTCCTCTAAAACACCTCTCTGTCTACTACAAAGATTAAGATGGAGGGCATTTTGATGATCCTCCTAGCTCCAAACTCGCCCAAGTGGATAAGGTACTCCGAACTGATCAAACTTCTGGCAGGCTCCCTGTGAGCTCTTCTTCATCAACCAAATCTCCTGTCTCAGGGATCAGTTTACCATCTTGCTCCTGTTAGTGACTTTGATGGCATGGTTGTAGTAGCCAAGGTCTCTTAGCTTTGGTATTTCCCATGCTGTTAAAAGCAGGGAAGTCTACTGGAATGCTTACTATTCTTGGTGTGAGTAGAGACAATTTTTCCTTAGAAAATATTCCATTGGAAGAATTCTAAATAATCCACAATCAGGATTGGATCAGCAGTTGGTACCAAATACCATTAGGTGGCAAATTTATACCCTTCAATTTTGTTTCAAAGACCACTAGCCTCCAAATTGTTGGTCAAAACTTCTAAAAAGAGTGCGTCTGAGGTAGCTCCACCTGGAGCTACCTGTGACTCCATGGAATTTGAATTTGTTTGTTTAACCACTTCCGGACCACCGCACACCAATGTACGTCCCTACTTTGGGGATGGATATTGTTGTTATGGCAGCAGCTAGCTGCCATAACTACGGTATCCCTGTGTTCAGCCGGCGGTCCAGTACAAGATAAAAGTGTCTCTGTGGCGGATTCACCGCAAGATCACTTTTATCTATGGCGGGAGAGGAATAAGTGAATCATACGTCCCCTACTGAAACAAAAAAAAGGGAATTTCGCATATACCATACAAAAAATTTTTTAGGTTCATTATAGAACATGGGTTCCACCTCTCTGTGTTTGTAATTGAGTCCTAATACTGCTTTTATACAAAATTGGAGCATACTGTGAGTGAGCAGAATTAAACCTGGATGGCCAAATTCGCTTTTGTTTACCAGTCCCCATTCTTCCTGCAGGTAGTAGTATAACCCGATTGTCTAAGAATGTTAAACTATACCGTACATATAGAACCATTTCCCTATATACATACAAACCCAAATAAAATAAATCTGGAATTTTTAAGGTGCTACATCTCTCAGCAACAAACAAAAATACTTACTGTAGATAAAAGCACTTAATTTATTATGTGTGTTTTTATTTAAAATTTTCATAATAAAAGCACACTCCAAAAATAGGTGATATTGGCACATAAAAAAAGCAGTCATGCATGACATATATAGCCCCCCCCCCCCCCCTTTTTTTTTTTTGTGCAGTAATTGTGAACATATAACTTAGAGTTATATGCATAATGGTAAATGCAAAATACAGAGTACCTGATGCTATGTTGACAAGGGGTGTGAAAACATATCTTTTTGGTTGAACTAGATGGACTTGTGTCTTTTTTTAACCTGACTAACTATGTAACTATGTAACTATAACTCAAGGTGTTTCACGGGAAAGCTTCTTTAGGAGGCCATTGTCTAAGAATAACTGAATCCTGTGCCCCTTTATGAACTCCAAGACACAGATTTTACAGTAAGTACACAAATCCTGTTTTCTCACTAAGCACAAATCATCTCTACACATGTTATAAGCAGTGATAAACATCAGATCATTTATAATTCTGTAAAAAAGTAGATAAAAGCAGAGGGCACACTGGCCTAGTGCATTATCCAACAACAATTTTTATTAAGGATAACGTTTATAAAATAGCTACACACATAAGCATAGGTAGTAAAAGCGTTCATCCAGCCACTACATGTGGCTACAATCTTTCATGTTTGCTGATACCTATAGCATAGGGGGGACCTCACCAGGGTCCCTGCTGGCTGACATGTTTCAAAGGTATGTCCTTCTTCAACAGAGCCCTGATGGAACTCTGATGTCTGATAATGCATTAGGCCAGTGCACCTCCTGTTTTTATTTATTTTTCACAGTGTTCTGAGGACAACACCTCTTCTAGAGGGCAGCAAGACTGCAAAAGTATTATCCAGTTCTGACTACAGAACTATTTTCTGATTTGGACCACCACACTTATGCACAGGGGATTATCGTTGTGGTTTATAATTCCTGGAATGCCTCTACAAGTTAGGAGGCAAAACACTCCTATGTTTTATTGAGCTCCATAAAGGGAAAGTAACTACAGCTAAAATGAAAAGTATTCATTTGGTGTATCTACAGTATATTCATATAATAAATTAGGAATCCAAGGACAAGTGGAAGTTCAAATGGAGACGTGTTTCACAAACCACTTTTTCAATGCCACAAACATTAGATTTACAGTGTGAGAGCAGAAAAAGGAACCAGCTAAGGTGGTAAAAAAAATGGTGTTTAATGAGATAAATTAATGATCAAATTAATCTTCCAACAGGTAAGGTCTAACTCCTTTCAATACTTTTTTATTTGGATTGACAGAAGGAGAGTTAATCAACCATCTTTTTTTTTTCATCTACCAAAATTGTCATAGGGGCAGAAAGTGAGGAAAAATCCCCAATGGGAACAATATATAAAAATAATGATCATGATATTGCCAACCTTCCCCTCCTTTTGTAGTGTTCTTTATCACTGTCTCTGTTCGCCTTCAAAGTTTTACTTCACATTTTGTCCTTCTTCACTTTCTACAAAACAAAAAAAAAAAAAAAAAAAAAAAAGCTTTAGCTGGAGATACAGTTTAAATGCCCATTTTAATAACCCTATAACAGCAGACAGTATATGTTCATGAATTGAACATTTTTTTGAAAAAAATATTATGAAAGTTATCAAAGTTAGTAAAATAAACCTAATATTGGTTAACATTGGTAGGTACAAGGAGCATGCCTCAATTTTAATATGCCTTGGAACAAAACAAAGCATATGCTTTGTTAACCTGCTTTTGTGCACTGAGAATTCGGATTATCATGCTTTTCCTTACCTAGCACTGGGGGGGAGGGGTGCTCTGCAGGCATTAGAAATGGATGTTACCCTCTTTGAAGCCCTTGTATACGAGGACTTTATCAGAAGTGAACATGCCAAAACATAAGAAGCCCCCCTGCTGTTTACTGTTAGAAACAACAGTTTAGATTTTGTCTGTTCCCTTTAAACATTTGTGTGTTTTATCTAACCTGCAGAAATCATAAACATTTCATTGCAAACAGAAATTCTCAAAGATAAATTCTGCATAGATAAGCACAAAGGGAAAGGTCTTAAAAGGGCAAAATACATTTCTTACTAGGCACAACCATCTCTATACATATTGCAAGCAGTGACAAACGTCAGATGGTTTAGTATTCCCAGAATGCCTCTACTAGTCAGGAGGCAAAACACTCCTCTTTTATCCTGCTCAGTAAAGTAACTACGACTCAAATGGAAAGTATTCCTCTGGATTATCTATATGCATGAGGGAAATAGCAACGAGGAAACCAAGGACAAGTGGAAAGCATTTACACAGAGAAATGTGGATAATTGTTAGAACAACCATTGCTGTACCAGAAAGAAACATGGTTTATTGTGCATGGGGAAGGGGGGTCGGGCGCAGTCAGTAGCACTTTTCAATGTCACTTTTGTTTTTCTTTAAGTGAACCATTTACCATGTTACACTTATACATTTTTCCAGATAATGAATTGGTAACATTATAAGTGCCTTATATACAGTCTGTATGACTTTGAGAGCCTGGTACTCATTAAAAATTATGCCGTGTACAAAGGAACTACAGTGCTTTGCAAAAGTATTCACCCCCTTGGCTTTTTACCTATTTTGTTACATTACGTTTAGTTCAATGTTTTTTAATCTGAATTATATGTGATGGATCAAAACACAATAGTCTAATGCCGCGTACACACGGTCGGAATTCTCGTTGGAAAAAGCTCTGATGGTTTTCCCGTCAGAATTCCTACGGAATTTGACTGAAACTGTCTTACCTACACACGGTCACACCAAATTTCGACGGTTAATACACATACAACACGTTCGACGGCACTATAAAAGGGAAGTTTAATGCTTCCAAGCATGCGTCAAATTGTTTCTGAGCATGCGTCGGAATTTTGCGTGTCGGAATTGCATACACATGATCGAAAAATCCAATAGAAAGGTTTTCCCTTGGAAAAATTAAGAACAGGTTCTCAATCCAAAGTCCGTCGGAAATGCCGACAGAAAAAGACCGATGGGCAATACACTCGGTCGGAAAATCCTATGAAAAGCATCGGACTGTTCCCATCGGAAATTCCGTGTGTATGCGGCATTAGTTAGTAAAAATTAAAAAATATATACATAAAACAATTAAAAAAAAAAAAAAAATGATAATTGGTATGTGCGTATGTACTGTAATCACCCCCTTTGTTAAGAGGCCCATAAAAAGCTCTGGTGCAACCAATTACCTTCAGAAGTCACATAATTAGTGAAATGATGTCCACCTGTGTGCAATCTATGGTAGTATCTATCTATGGAAGTATCAAATGATGTGTCATTACATATACACATCTTTTTGAAAGGCCCCAGAGGCTCCAACTTCTAAGCAAGAGGCACCACTTATCCAAAGTGACGTGGAGCTGTGATAGCCGCAAAAGGTGGCTCTAAAAAGTATTGACTTTAGGGGAGTGAATAGTTATGCACATTGACATTTTCTGTTATTTTGTCCTATTTGTTGGTTGCTTCACAATGAAAAATAAAAAAAACATCTTCAAAGTTGTGGGCATGTTCTGTAAATTAAATGATGCAAATCCTCAAACAATCCATGTTAATTCCAGGTTGTGAGGCAACAAAACACGAAAACTGCCAAGGGGGGTGAATATTTTTGCAAGGCACTGTATAGGTGTAAAGGAAGGCATCAAACCCAGGAACCAAGCACAACAGATGGACTGTCAGTTCTCACAGACCCTACAGCCATATGTAGTTCAGTGCCAATAAGAATTAGAAAGCTAATGTGTGCATGGAACCATTGGCTCATTGCACCTTTTCCACTCCTAGCACCAGGGAGTGCGCAGCACATGTATGGAACATGACCAAGACTACCGAACTTTGAATGCTGTCTGTACTGTATGTAGTCCTGAAAAGGTTGTGAAAAATGAACAAAACATATCCTTTTATAGTATGTACTTGCCTCTATCCAAAGCACTTTGCTATCTGCATGAGCCACTTCTGACAGTCAATGACATCACCAGACAATCCCAGGAGATGGTTCTGCCCCCCGCAGCGCACAGCAGGGGATTGACAAACTCAGCTGTGCATGTTAACCTGTGAGACTGTGTAGAGGGGCTTGCTCCCATTTCCTCCGCTCAGGTCTCAGTTTACACTTGGCTCTCTGCTCTATTTGTGCAGTCAGATACCTGCTGGAGCTTAGACATTCTGTCCAACTTCTGTATGGTTGTAGAGGGGAAATGGCTGCAGATAAACAAGTATATAAATACATATGTAAGAGGATTTGTTTTTATCTCTGTGTATTGCCTGAGCCAAGTCACTTCAGCCTTACCTTCAGGAGGAAGGAGGAGGAACCACAAAAGGAGAGGCATAAGCTGATTAAACTTCAAGTGTAAACTCAACTTTCCAGTTGAGTCAAGCTTTACCAGGCCCTCATCTATTTAGGTTTGCAATGCCCGGTGTGAGCAAGGAGGCATATTCTATCATGTGTACAGTGCTCCAACAGGGCTTCTAGCAGAGAGTGGTGTGTACACTGCAGAAACTATCATAAATCATAGGTAGGACCAAGACATTTGAGAACTTTTAAAAGACGCATAATCTGAATCATCTTTGAAGTGTCTAAAGCCTGAATTTTAGGAGTCCACAGGCTTGCCAACATTTTACAAGCAAATTGAGGTGTCATATACCTGTATGGTTGCTAAAACATAAACACAAAGCCAGCAACAACAGATAGCAGTTTAAAGCTCCAGGAAAAATTCTGAATACACATATAAAATACATTTATGGGAATCCAACAAAGGATTTGCAATCTCACAGTTTGAGCTGGAGAAAAGAAATTGACTTCCCCATCCACATTAAACAGCATGGATGGAGGAATCCCTATTGCCAGCTTTTGTATTTAAGCAAGCAGAAGACTTATGGGGTTATTGCTCTGCTCATACTGCTCTGTCCTCCTGTCAGCTTGTTCATTGTCAACACATTTGCATGCATCACCCTTGACTGACTCCTGGTATTGCCCAGAAACTCTTCCCTTAGAAGTGACCTGACACACCTGGCTGTGGAAATTAGGGCATGATCCTTGCACCCACCCCACAATATAATATGTGGTGCTTTAATCATGAAGCGCATGACAGCCAGACAGCAAGCAAGTGGTCAGATCCTCTCTGCTCACCAACAGCCAAAGGTGTTGTCACAGACCTCTGCCTTAGTCTGAAACAAAGCCTCCTCACTCACACTGCAGCAAACATATTTGTCAACATCAGCCTGGACATAATCTCCTATCCATGCACTACCCATGCTTGCAACCATCTCTAAAGAATTTAAGATCACACTCATGTGATCACCAAGACCGATCACAAGAAAAGGTCAGGCTTTGGCATTCCATTGAACCTTTCTATTGCTGTCCTGCAAATAGGAAACACTCAGAGATTGATTCTCATCACACATCTTTCATGGCAGCCCTGATGAAGATGTGATTTTAATTGTGAATTTTTCTCAGGAGTTCTGCTTCAGATTCCCTGTAGTAATATCTAGCTTTTTTTTTAGCAGAGCTCATAATTTAATATACTGTATGTTTTGCTCCAGTTGTATAACAAAACATTTCAATATATTTCCCTGAAGCAGATAATCACTGCAAAACAACGGCCAGTAAATTACTACTTCTGACATATTTTCCAGGAATTTCTAAATGTAGTGCATTTCCAATAAATGTGCACACAAAAAACACATATAACATTTTGATTAAGAAGTTCATTTTTTTTAAGAAAGGGGAAATGTAATAGGGCGACCATTGCAGCCTGAAGAAGTTAAGCATATGTAATAAATACAGGAAATTTTGTCTGTGAGAAACAAGTTGTTCCCAGCTCCAAACCTTGCTCAAATTAGCTTATAATTATTTAGTCATACTACGTTGCTAAAAATTCTTTATCTGGGGTTAAAGGAAACCTCCTGCTTGGAGAGTTGTCATTTGCTTGTCAATTGCCTAGCTGCCATTCTGATCCAATGGCTTCCATACTTTCTGTGGCACGGACCTGGAACAAGTATGTAGATTTGGAATTCTGAATTTATTCCAACTAGCTGTGTGCCTGTTCTGAGTTAGTGATTAAGGAAGTACTAAATACATAAGAGAGCAGGAAGCTGGTATTCAAGAAGGTTAGTGATGGTAGAGAAGGAAATTGGTATCTAAGATACCATTTCTCACATTTGGATTAATCCATTAGGCTCAAAAAAACTTGGATTGTGTAGCAAGCTGGCTAAGTGGCTAGCATTTAGAATATCTAGATGCCAGGAGTTTGCATGATCTCCCTGTTGTTTACATATATTATCCCCTATGAATAAAAACAATGTTGTTGTTTATTTGGCTTCTGACCAAACACACCCTATTGCACGTGTACTTCTATGATTTTGGTGGAGATATTACAGTGTAATCTTTTTCCGGGCCAACGAACTGTTCTATACCTAGTTGGACTTATTCAACCATTGGATTCTCAAGTTGAATGCAATGCTCTGGTGGGCCCCCATTTACAAAGCCTTGGTATTGCAAGGCTTGGGCATAACTATTGCAGTGCAGACTAGTGCATAGTTCTGGGCCAGAAAGCATCTTCCAAGGTTGACAGCTGCTAGGATTAATAGCTGGGTATTCTTAATTTTACTGTCCAAAAATGCTATGGTGATGGCCATATTTGGTCAGTGATATCACAGTAATTTCTACTGCTACTATACAAGATGTTTGGTTCCCATTAAATGTGTAAAAAATTTGATGTTTGGACAAATGTCCAAACAGTCAAAGTTCAACCCCAACCTCTGTTCAAACTAAACTTTGAGCATATTCATAGAAGGGAGTTTAGTTTCAACGAGAGAATATTTTGAATTACCATAAAATTTACTTTAAAGATGAACTCAAGTCAGCTCATAAAAATCCCCCTTTGGCAGCCTCCCTTCCCATATAATAAGGATCTAGTAATCTTTAGTCTAGGGGCATTTAATATTCATAATTGCTCACCTTACCAGATTATCGATAGCATGGAGCATCTCCTCTTGGCTGTTAGTGTGGTACTCCTTTGCTAATGTCATTATGTACAATGAAGTTTCATGTTAAATATAAAAACATCAAGAATCCCATCATGTACCTGGTGGCGATCGGCCTGGAGAAAGGGCTACTCTTGCACCTCTTGTCCAACAACCCTGATAGTGGTAGCAGGAGACATGGGGACACAGAATGACACAAGGGTCAATTTAGTGGGAAATGCCAGCTGCTGGTTGCAGGATACAGATGACTGTGGATCACCAGACACCAGACAAGGACAAGAAGCCAAAACATTGTGACACCTGAAGAAGAGGGCACAAGTGAAAAGGTCATCAAAAATCTATCAGTGAGTTACAGGAACATCAGGAAGAGTCAGGATACAAGGAAGCAAAGTACAAAGACATAAGGCAGAGAAAAAGTCAGGGTACAAGCCGAGGTCCCAACAGGTAGCAAGGAATCCTAGGACAAGTCAAAGACAAGCCAGGTCGTGCACAGGAAAGTAAATGTAGCAAGCAGGTCAGGGCACAGATAAAGCAGGAACTGGCTAAAATACACTTAGCAATCTGTTAATTTCACAATTCAGCTTAAATAGGCATCTGGCACCAGTGACAGTGCTTAGGATGCATATTTGCCTACACATACACTGCTTACTGTGCACACTAATATGTTTGCACATGCATGCTAATATACATCTTGAGGTTAGCCTTTGCTCAGAATTTTGAGCATGCGCATGAGCATGCAAAAGAGTTCTTATTATGGTACATACTGGGCTTTTCTTACAAAACACCCACTCGCTTCAGAGACTGTAAGGGAAGTAGAGAGGCTGGCTTCTAGGATAGCGAGGAATAAAGTAAGTATGTCTTTGTCACATCTCCTTAGACTAAATGAGCATTAGAACCATATAGTTTACATTGCTTGTTGTTCCATATTTTTGTTATTCTATTAAATATAGGCTCTTATTTTAGTCACTAGAGTTGAATAGGTTAGCCACTGCAATCACTTATTCACCCTGTTTACTGTAACAACTGTTTGTTGAGAAAATATATAAGCCATAAAGGAAGTGCATTGAGTTTAGTAGATTAACTGGCTTATTGGCTTGCATTGTGAGAAAGGGTAGAAAAGCACAACTGCAGTGCAGCACTACAAAGTCTCTGTTTATGTAACTGGCAAACATGGATGTTCCTAAGTTCATATATAATATAATTATAAAATACAAACACAAACAATGTTTTTAAAAGCATATCACATATTAAAAAAACAAAGTATCAAATTGATCATGTTTATATACATATATAAAACAAAAATAAAATAAAACTTAACATGGGTCAAGTTCACTTTTTCATCAAAAATGGGTCATACAGTTTCACCACCCATACAGCCCAGTGCAGTGGTCCTGGAGTTTGTTCTTCCTCTCCATTCCCTAGAGACACCAGGATGGATCAGAATGGTTCTGATTAGCCAGCAAGGTCATGGAGGGTAGGGTGTTAGTTCACCTTTTAATATTTTCTGAATGAGTGAAGTAACCCTTTAACATAAATAGTATTCCCATTTGGGATCACAATATACTGTACAAGAAGCTACCGGTCATTAGTACAAGAGCATTATGGAGTTAGAAAATTAGCTAGTATCAGTGTGAAACTTCCTTTGATGGGCCAAGTCTTTTTTCATACAGTTATCATTTTTACATTTACCAGGATTATATACTTTGTTTTAAATTGAAAGAAAAATCTTCTCTCTAATTATATATATATATATATATATATATATATATATATATATATATATAAATATAAAAGTATTCATACCCCTTGAAATTTTCCACATTTTGTCTTGTTAAAATCAAAAACGTAAACACATTTTATTGGGATTTTATGTGATAGACCAATGTAAAGTGGAGGGAAAATGATAATTGGTTTTCAATTTTTTTTAAATGTTAAATAACTAAGTGAAAAGTGTGGCATGCATTTGTATTCAGCCCTCTTTACTCTGATACCCCTAACTAAAATCTAGTGGAAAAAATTGTCAGAAGTCATCTAATTAGTGAATAGAGTCCACCTGTGTGTAATTTAATCTCATTATAAATACAGCTGTTCTGTGAAGCCCTCAGAGGTTTGTTAGAGAACCTTAGTGAACAAACAGCATCATGAAGGCCAAGGAACACACCAGACAGGTCAGTGATAAAGTTGTGCAGAAGTTTAGTGCGCATGTGCGGGATCCCGGAGGAAGTCGTGTTCTAGCCAGGCTCCTCACACTCCGACCCATTGAAGCTATCTACAGCGGCAGCAGCAGAGCTTGAACTCGGGAAACCGAGCGGCATAGACCCGGACTTGGGGACGAACAGGAGAGCCACAGGTCAGCCCAAAAAAAGGCAATTTAAACAAGCAAAGACTGGCGGACAGGCCGGGCCCTCGCCGACTCACACACCGCAGCCCAAGATGGCGCCCGCACGGGGGACAACACAAGGCAGCACAGCACAGAACGCTGAAACGGAGCAAGGTAGGGGAAACCCCCTGAGAGACACAGCTACCGATCCCCAACACACTAATCCCCAGACTGAATCTGCAAAAATCAGAGACCCCTTTTCGTCCCAATCATCTGGGGAATAAGAGGCCGAAACTCAGGGAGATTCCCTATCACAGCCCCCATCACCGGTCATGTTCAGGGACATTCAAGAGCCTGCAGACTCCCCAATGTCCTCTATGGACAGAAATATGGCAGAAATGACAGATGCTATCTTCAGCCAGCCTAATCCAGGGGCTCTAACACCTGACCCGCAGCCAGTACAGTATGCAGGGGATACAGTACTACTTGCACGCTTTTCTACAATGCTGCAGCAAGAACTTTCCAAGGCATGTGCCATAATAACCACAGACCTAAAGAAGGACATCCAAAGCATAGGCGAACGATTTGAGATGGTCGAAAACAAATTAGAGGCCACAGTCAGAAAAGTTAACCAAAACTCGCACATGATCACAGATCTTCAGGACAGATTGGAAGAAGCAAACGCTAAGATCGAAGATTTAGAGAATAGATCACGCAGATACAACGTGCGCATCAGAGGCCTCCCTGAGACTCACACTGATCTTGAAACAGCAATGGCAGAACTTATGAAAGATTTGATCCCTGACATTAAATTGCATCATATGGAGATAGATCGCATTCATCGGGCCCTCACAGCCCCTAGGCAGGACGGCCTACCAAGGGACATTATTGTCAAGCCACATTTCTACCGTATTAAAGAAAAGCTGATGTTTGCAGCACGTAACAGACAGGATCTTACTTTGCTGGGAGCGCCCATTCAGCTATTTACAGATCTGGCCCCCTCGACGGTTCAAAAACGCAGGAACCTGAAGCCTTTACTCCAACAGCTCATGCACAAGCAGATAAAGTACAGATGGTCATTTCCGTTTCGACTGTCATTTACTTTTAAAGGCAAATCATACTCCTTTGCGACGTTCCAAAATGGAGAAGACCTATTGCTACACTTAGGAATCATCTCTCAAAACCAGGACACATCCCCTTCCCCACGCCAGGAAAATCGTTCCCTTTCCCCGTTGTGGCAGGACAAGAGAAATACAAGACAAGGAAGGGCTCCACAAGCTACCTGAAGGAAGATACAAGAACATTCGGATGGAAAAGTTTTTTGACTCTCCACACGTAATTGGAGGATATTCACCCCCAAGGGGAGACAGATATCCCCTACCTCTGCTGAGAAGACTCTAAGTTTTAGACGGCACAAAATGCGGTCTATTTTTTTTTTTTTATTTTTATTTTTTTATTCTTTTTTTTTTTTTTTTCTTTTTTGTGCAGTTAGTGATGGGAAGGTTCCCCTGGGCTAACTAAATTTTGAAGTTCATGGGTGTTGGGGGGGAGGCCGGACGCCATGATCCCCAAAAGAGAGCCCCTGAGGGGCCTTGGGCCTGCGACTCTGGGGCGGGAAATGCCAGTTGGCGCCCGCCCGCCCCAGAGTCGCAGGCCCGGAATTGGGGGGGGCTGACCCACACCGGGCTTAGTTATAGTTATGGTTGTAGTTATAGTTATAGTTATACACGCTACTATGTTACAAGCTGCCAGATGGCGGATAATTTAAATGGGTCGGGGTGGTTATCCATGCCACCCATCTGTGAGACAGTCCTTCTCTGATGAGGGGGATTCTCTTGCACTACTTAAATCGGGCACTACGCCTGTTAGGGGTTAAACCCCGATACGTTACTAAGGAAATTATGTACATTACATATGCACCTTTGGGCCATAGGCCAAATGTTTTTATCTTTAATGTCGATCTAATCTTTGCTTCTGTTTCCTCTCTTCCCCTCCCCTTCCCCACCCCACTGAGGGCTCCACGCGCCAATCCTGTGCTCTGGTCCTGGTCCAATACGAATAGGAGGTCAACGGTAACAAAAGGCCCAAGGCCTAACATCAAGGTGCAAGGTAAGAGTGCTCTGCCTTTCCACGATGGCTAAACATTATCTGTCTGATTATTCCATAATCACACACAATGTACACGGTTTCAATACCCCAACTAAAAGAACCAAAGCTTTCCAATACTACCATACCCAACGAGCTGACGTGGTCCTATTACAGGAAACCCATTTTACCAAAACATCGGCCCCAAGATACTTAAATAGTAGATATCAACAATTCTACTTAGCGTCAGGCTCGGATAAAAAAGGAGGAGTTGCTATCTGTTTCTCAAAACGAACCCCATTCACCCCTGACACTATCCTCAAAGACAAAGCTGGCAGTTATATCATGGCAGTGGGTCGCCTACATGAACAAATAGTGACATTTATCTCATACTATGCACCCAATTCGGGTCAGACAGAATTTTTTAGCAAGATGCTGCAGACACTGATGCCTAGGGCACAGGGACGAATAATTATGGGGGGGGGGGGGGGGGGGACAGCAACGTACCACTTGATAGGATAATGGATAAATCAAACCCCTCTAAGATATTCCTTAAAAAAACACCACTCAGCAGCAACAAAATTGCACCTCTCCTCCATCTTCATGACCTGATAGATGTCTGGAGGGAGAAGAACCCTACAGCCAGAGACTACACGCATTACTCTCAGGTCCACCGCACGTACTCCCGAATTGACCACATCCTAGTACAGTCACCTCTAATACCCCATATAACCTCAGCCAAAATATTGAACACACCTTGGTCCGACCATTCCCCTATTAAGCTAGCTACAACAGGGCTGTGGTCCAAACCACGCCCCTGCCCATGGAGGTTGAACATAAGTTTATTAAATGACCCCATAATATTTAGCGAAGTGGAAAAAGAGCTGCAGGCATATTTTAGGACGAATAAAGCTTCCGACACATCACCGGCGATAAACTGGGCAGCGCACAAGGCGGCTATAAGGGGGAAATTGATACAAATAGCAGCTAGAGCAAAAAGGAACCGGGAACAAAATATTAAACAACTAGAATTAAAGCTTGAAGAAATCATAAAAGAACAGCATACCAACCCACAGGTAGACAATAGACAAAAAATAGATGAAATAAGGTTGGAACTGAATTTATGCCTGACCACTAAAGCGGAGAAATATATCTCCTGGTCGAAACACAAATACTACACTATGGGAGATAAGCCGACCACGTTACTGGCCAGGAAACTGGTACCTAGAACCTATACACTGACTTTACCTAAGCTGAGGCTATTAAATGGCCACCTCACGCAAAGCCCCGAACTGATCCTTCAAAAATTTCATAGGTTCTATTCCAAATTATATGCTGCACAAACTAAATTCTCACCGAGCCAGATAACAAGTTTTTTTCGGGATATACAATTGCCCCAACTTACACGAGATCATGCAGAATTGATGTACAAGGAATTCACAGAAGCGGAGGTTAAGATGGCTATAAAAGCCACGCACCCTTCTAAAGCCCCGGGACCTGATGGGTTCCCAGGTGACTACTACAAAAAATACCAGGAGATACTTGTCCCGCACTTGTGCTCATATTTTAATGATCTTAGGCGTGAAGGCACGATCCCTCCTAACGAAAACTTAGCATACATACACGTATTACCGAAACCAGGGAAAGATCACGGTGATTGTGCTAACTACCGCCCAATCTCCTTGATTAATACGGACCTGAAAGTAATGACTAAAATATTAGCATTCAGAATGAACTCCTTTTTATCCCGCTACATCCACCCGGACCAGGCAGGCTTTATTCCTAACCGTCAGGCCACAGACCAGACTCGTAGGGTGATCAACCTCATCACAGCCATCCAAGCAGATTGGGACGCCAGGGGGAGCAGACAGGGTATGCTGCTATCCTTGGACATCCAAAAGGCTTTCGATTCCCTATCATGGGACTATTTACTAGTGGTGCTAGGGCGATTCGGTTTCGGAGAGAGCTTTTTGACACTCCTCCAAAAATTGTATAATACTCCAGCAGCTTCACTGATGGTCAGGGGTTACATGTCACAACCCCTGGACATCAGACGAGGAACAAGACAAGGATGCCCACTCTCCCCACTACTTTTTGCTCTCGCCATAGAGCCCCTAGCCATAAAAATTCGCTCTAATCCTGACATCAGGGGTATAATGGGAGGAGACAGGGAGCATAAATGTCTGCTTTTCGCAGACGATTTACTACTAACACTATCATCCCCGATCACTTCCCTCCCCAACCTATACGCCGTACTGCAACCATTCTCACAGATCTCAGGACTCCAAATAAATCATAGTAAATCAAGAGCACTGAACCTTTCCCTACCGAGCCCGGTCCAGAAAACAATCGAACAATCCCACCAATTTAAATGGGAACAAGAAGCTCTCCCATATTTGGGAATCCAGCTGACACCCTCTATACAAACACTCTATAGACATAATTACCCGGCCCTATATAAAAAACTAACAGAAGACCTAGCGAGATGGCAGATACACCCCCCATCGTGGTTTGGCAGACTACACTCTATAAAAATGAACGTGTTACCGAGGCTGCTGTATCTATTTCGTACATTACCAATATCTTTAAACCGTACTGACTTACTCTCATTTCAGAAAAAAATCTCACAATTTATATGGGGGGGTAAGAGGCCTAGGGTGAACAAGAAGACAATGTATACTCCAAAGTTAAAAGGCGGGTTAGGTCTACCGGACCTACAGAAATACTTTAATGTAGCCCAACTAGCCCAACTAGCGAGATTTCACTCCCATGCACCCCAAACAAGTTGGATGACTATGGAATCCTTCTCATGCCGCCCCACCCCGGTCTCACATCTAATGTGGTTAACAATGAAGGAAAGACCACTAATATTATGCCCCACCCTCTCATTTTCCCTGGAAATTTGGGATAGGCTCAAGAGAACGCATAAATTCAGATCCCCCCATAATCCGCTGGCACCCCTTTTGGGGAATAGGGAGTTCACCCCGGGCCTCTTTTCACCCTCTTCCTTCGAGTGGTGGACCAACAAAGGGTTGATCAGGATTGCTGAATTTTGTGATCATAGAGGTATAATGACAGAAAGAACGTTGATTGATAAGTACCAGATGCCACTGACGGAAAAATACAGATTAACCCAAATACAGCACTACCTACGCTCCCTAGCAAAAAGGGGAGAACTAACATCGGTGACCCCCATGGAAAGCCTGTGCAAACAATTTGATAAGCTGAGGGGACACATATCAGCCATATACATGATGCTGACAGAAGTCACGGCAAAGTTAAACCATATGACTATGTGGGAACAGGACATCCAGGAGACACTAGAGTTAGATGAATGGCAATCGTTATCAATCAAGGCTTCTCGCTCTCTTATTAACACCTCAATTATAGAAGCCAATTACAAAGTTCTGCTAAGGTGGTATATGGTACCGACCAGATTGGCCACTTTTGTTCCAGGAGCCTCCCCGAACTGTTTTAGGGGCTGCGGACAGCTGGGGACAGCCTACCACATTTGGTGGATGTGTCCCAAGGTTAGGCGATTCTGGATAAGGGTCTACAATTTTGTGTACACCCTCACCCAGCAAAACCTCCCAAAAGTAGCTAGGAACGCATTAATGGGAGACACAGTATCTGGGGTCCCCCGATATAGTGGGAGGCTCCTTACCTTTATATTTATTTCAGCCAGAATCACTATAGCGAGAAATTGGAAATCTGCAAGCCTACCACTGGACCAATTCAAACGTAAATTGTCATGGATTATGGTAAATGAAAGATTAACTGCGTTGATACAAGACAAAATGAATATTTTCCATAAAATATGGGACCCCTGGATCAGGTACCTGACAAACAATCCTAGGACCCTTCCGAATGAGGAAGCGTCCTAACTACACTGGCGGCGTGGAGCCCTCCCCCCCCCCTCTTTTTTTCCTTCCCCCCCCCCCCCCTTCTTCTCTCCCCTCTCCTCTATTCTACTCCTAGATCTTGAATCTCCTTCTTCTCTCCTTTACCTTGACTCTTCTCGACCCCTACCTAGACTAACTAGGATGGATAACGTGGTTCTCGGTTAGACTACTCTACCAAATGTAGGAAGGCGACCCTTTGCTGGAGGCCCGGGAACAGAGTGCCACCACAGTTAGGGGGCACGACAGGGCCCTCGAGCGGGGGAGGATGCCTCCGCCTAGCACAAACCATAGGGCAGAATAGGCCTCAATAGGAGGCACAGCAAAGATGGATGTATAAACCCGTTTGAGCTATAATTGATTGCACTTTTTTGGGTTTAAGATCCTTATATTTTATATAAAGAGAGTAAATATATTTTTTGTTATTTATAACTCCTTTAGCACTGTCTAAGCCTATGCAATGTTACTATACCGAGCCAAAATTTTCTATAAACCCTATGACACCCGCCAGATGATATCTAGAGAGGCTGCTATGTACAAAGATTGAATACCAGGTACTTACCATGTGGCCAGCCAAGAGAGGAGGGGGTGAAGGAGAAAATGTAGACGAGAATTGTTAATATAAAAGTTGTACTTTACTTTGTACTTTGTTAAAAAATAATCACCATGTGGCCAGCTAAGAGAGGAGGGGGTGAAGGAGAAAACGTAGACGAAACTTGAAACTGGGGCAGAGATTCACCTTCCAGCAGGACAATGACCCTAAACATACAGCCAGAGTACAATGGAATGGTTTAGACGAAAGTTGTACTTTACTTTGTACTTTGTGAAAAAACTAATAAAAATCTAGATGTGCAAAGCTGGAAGAGACATCCCCAAAAAGACTTGTAGCTGTACTTGCAGTGAAAAGTGGTTCTACAAACTATTGACTCATGGGGGCTGAATGCAAATGCTTTTCACATATTTATTTGTAAAAAAAAAATGAAAACCATTTATTATTTTCCTCCCACTTCACAATTACTGTATGTGCCACTTTGTGTTGGTCTATCACATAAAATCCCAATAAAACACATTTACGCTTTTGGTTGCGAAATGTGGAACATTTTAAGGGGTAGGAATATCTTTTCAAGGCACTGTATATACTGTATGTATATATATATATATATATATATATATATATATATATATATATATATATATATAGTACAGGACGCCATGGCCGGGTCCTGGAAGGACGCTATTTTTCCCCTCTGTTTGGACTGTGGTCCCTTTATGGGAACAAAAGTCTTTTCCTGATGGTGGAGGCATGAACGCTGACCTTAACTGAGGCAAGTGAGGCCTGCAGTTCCTTGGACGTTGTTGTGGGGTCTTTTGTGACCTCTTGGATGAGTCGTCGCTGTGCTCTTGGGGTAATTTTGGGCGGCCAGCCACTCCTGGGAAGGTTCACCACTGTTCCATGTCTTCGCCATTTGTGGATAATGGCTCTCACTGTGGTTCGCTGGATTCCCAAAGCTTTGGAAATGGCTTTTTTAACCCTTTCCAGACTGATAGATCTCAATTACTTTCTTTCTCAATTGTTCCTGAATTTCTTTGGGTCTCGGCATGATGTGTAGCTTTTAAGGATCTTCTGGTGGACCTTACTGTGTCAAGCAGCTCCTATTTAAGTGATGCCTTGATTGTGAACAGGTGTGGCAATAATCAGGCCTGGGTGTGGCTAGAGAAATTGAACTCAGGTGTGGACAACCACAGTTATAGTATGTTTTAACAAGGGGGGCAATCACTTTTTCACACAGGGCCATGATGGTTTGGATTTTTTTTCACCTTTAACCACTTTCAGACCGGACCAATTTGCAGCCAAAGGACCAGGCCCCTTTTTGCGATTCGGCACTGCGTCGCTTTAACTGACAATTGCGCGGTCGTGCGACGTGGCTCCCAAACAAAATTGACGTCCTTTTTTTCCCACAAATAGAGCTTTCTTTTGGTGGTATTTGATCGCCCCTGCGGTTTTTATTTTTTGCGCTATAAACAAAAAATAGAGCGACAATTTTGAAAAAAATGCATTATTTTTTATTTTTTGCTATAATAAATATCCCCCAAAAAATATATAAAAAAACATTTTTTTTTTCCTCAGTTTAGGCCGATACGTATTCTTCTACATATTTTTGGTAAAAAAAAATCGCAATAAGCGATTATTGATCGGTTTGCGCAGAAGTTATAGCGTTTACAAGATAGGGGATAGTTTTATAGCATTTTTATTAATAATAATTTTTTTATTATTAATGGCGGAGATCTGCGATTTTTTTTGTGACTGCGACATTATGGCGGACACATCGGACATTTTTGACACATTTTTGGGACCATTGTCATTTTTACAGCAATTAATGCATTTAAATGCATTGATTTCTGTATAAATGACACTGGCAGTTTAGGGGTTAACCACAAGGTGGCAGTGTAGGGGTTAAGTATGCCTAGGGGTGTTTTTTTTACTGTGGGGGGGCGTGGCTGTCAGCTAGTGAATGCTGATCTCTGCTCCAATCACAGGGAGCAGAGATCAGCGTCACTAGTTGCTAGGCAGAACGGGGAGATGCTGTTTATCTCGGCATCTCCCCGTTCAGCCGCTCCGTGAGACGATCGCGGGAGTCCCCGCGGCGATCGAGTCCGCGGGGACCGCGGCCGGACTCACGGGGGTCCCGACCGGCGCGGGAGCGCGCCGCTCCGGCGCGCTCCCGATGGCACGGACAGGCTAAAGGAGGGACGTATATATATGCCCTCCTGCCTGTACGTGCCATTCTGTCGACGTATATCGTCGTGCGCCGGTCGGCAAGTGGTTAATAATAAACACCTTCATTTACAAATTGCATTTTGTGTTTACTTGTGTTGTCCTTGACTATTGTTTAAATTGGTTTGATGTTCCGAAACACTTAAGTGTGACAAACATGCAAAGGAACAGGAAATGAGGAAGGGGCAAACACTTTTTCACACCACTGTAAAATAGGGAGATCAGGCACAATCCTATCCACGCTGATGTGGCATTCGTCCAGCGCTTTGACGTTACTGTGGCTCTTCCAGTGAGGAGGAGAATCCTGTCCAGCAGGGTTTACGGGGAGCTGGAGAGCTGAAACCAAGGCTTGATAGAAGCTGTACTTCAGTGCTGAAAAGCAGGCGTTGGGTGCGATGATGTCACTGGTGGTCGCAGCGACGTTTCGGAGCATGTGATCTAGCTAACAAGACAGGCACACTCCTTTCTCAAGTTTATGGGACATGCAATGGTGAGCTGCCATCTAGTGGATGGAGTGAGAAATTCACACTAGCATCTTATAGAGTGACAGCTTAATTGATGTAAAGAAAAGGAAGTGAAGAAGAATAGGGAAGGGGGGGGGGGGCAGCTACATATATATACACATTGATTATAGAGAATTAAAAAAATAATAATAATGACATTATAATCGATAGAGGCATATATGATAAGGACATAAAAATGTTACAAAACATTAGTTCATTGCGGTGTCACTATTGCATGAGGTTTAATGCTGAAATAATTGTTATATATAAAAGTATAGTGATAGTGTATACATCTGCTTAAAAAATTAAGTCACTATATTGGTTGAGGGAATTAATAAAAATGTATTTAAAATTAATAAAAATAAACATGGATTAGAAATAAATTAAATAATGTATAATTAATATGGACATAAAGATGAATAATAAAATTGGGTTAAAAATGAATTATAGAAGCATGATAGAAGAACTATTATATTAGAGATAAATATAAAAAAGATATGTATATACAGTGGTGTGAAAAAGTGTTTGCCCCCTTCCTCATTTCCTGTTCCTTTGCATGTTTGTCACACTTAAGTATTTCGGAACATCAAACCAATTTAAACAATAGTCAAGGACAACACAAGTAAACACAAAATGCAATTTGTAAATGAAGGTGTTTATTATTAAAGGTGAAAAAAAATCCAAACCATCATGGCCCTGTGTGAAAAAGTGATTGCCCCCCTTGTTAAAACATACTATAACTGTGGTTGTCCACACCTGAGTTCAATTTCTCTAGCCACACCCAGGCCTGATTATTGCCACACCTGTTCACAATCAAGGCATCACTTAAATAGGAGCTGCTTGACACAGTAAGGTCCACCAGAAGATCCTTAAAAGCTACACATCATGCCGAGACCCAAAGAAATTCAGGAACAATTGAGAAAGAAAGTAATTGAGATCTATCAGTCTGGAAAGGGTTATAAAGCCATTTCCAAAGCTTTGGGAATCCAGCGAACCACAGTGAGAGCCATTATCCACAAATGGCGAAGACATGGAACAGTGGTGAACCTTCCCAGGAGTGGCCGGCCGCCCAAAATTACCCCAAGAGCGCAGCGACGACTCATCCAAGAGGTCACAAAAGACCCCACAACAACGTCCAAGGAACTGCAGGCCTCACTTGCCTCAGTTAAGGTCAGCGTTCATGCCTCCACCATCAGGAAAAGACTGGGCAAAAATGGCCTGCATGGCAGAGTTCCAAGGAGAAAAACCACTGCTGAGCAAAAAGAACATCAAAGCTCGTCTCAATTTCTCCACAACACATCTTGATGATCCCCAAGACTTTTGGGACAACATTCTGTGGACCGATGAGACAAAAGTGGAACTCTTTGGAAGGTGTGTGTCCAAGTATATCTGGCGTAGAAGGAACACTGCATTTGAGAAAAAGAACATTATACCAACAGTAAAATATGGTGGTGGTAGTGTGATGGTCTGGGGCTGTTTTGCTGCTTCAGGACCTGGAAGACTTGCCGTGATAAAAGGAACTATGAATTCTGCTGTCTACCAAGAGATCCTGAAGGAGAATGTCCGACCATCTGTTCGTGTACTCAAGCTGAAACGAACTTGGGTTCTGCAGCAGGACAATGATCCTAAACACACCAGCAAGTCCACCACCGAATGGCTGAAGAAAAACAAAAATGAAGACTTTGGAGTGGCCTAGCCAAAGTCCTGACCTGAATCCTATTGAGATGTTGTGGTATGACCTTAAAAAGGCCGTTCATGCTCGAAAACCCCTCTAATGTAACTGAATTAGGACAATTCTGCAAAGATGAGTGGGCCAAAATTCCTCCAGGACGCTGTAAAAGCCTCATTGCACGTTATCGCAAACGCTTGGTTGCAGTTGTTGCTGCTAAGGGTGGCCCAACCAGTTATTAGGTTTAGGGGGCAATCACTTTTTCACACAGGGCCATGATGGTTTGGATTTTTTTTCACCTTTAATAATAAACACCTTCATTTACAAATTGCATTTTGTGTTTACTTGTGTTGTCCTTGACTATTGTTTAAATTGGTTTGATGTTCCGAAACACTTAAGTGTGACAAAACATGCAAAGGAACAGGAAATGAGGAAGGGGGCAAACACTTTTTCACACCACTGTATAACTATTAAAGGCCAAATGGGGGCCGTGGTTATTAACTGCCTGAGATCCGCGCTATAGCCAAATGACGGCTACAGCGTGGATCTATTGTGCCGGGATGATGTCTATTGATGTCGTCTCGGCCACGAGCTGCCTGCGCTCCCCCTGAAGGGCGCGCGCGGCGCGCTCTGTGATCAACGAGTCTGTGAGACTTGCTGGATCACAGATCCGAGTAAGGGGTCGATCCCGACCCCTTACCACGTGATCAGCTGTCAGCCAATGACAGCTGATCATGTGATCTTAACAGAGCCGGTAATCGGCTTTTTTCCTCCTCGCGCTGACAGCGCGAGGAGAAAAAAAAAAAGCCGATCACCGGAGGCAGTGAGAGGGACATCAGACCCTCTCACTGCAATGTGCCCGATCCACTGTGCCCACCTTTGCCCCATTAAAGTGCCTTCTACCAGTGCCCACACTGCCATCTCTCAGTGCCCACAGTGCCATCTCTCAGTGCCAGTGCTGCACATCAGTGTCACCTGCCAGTGCTCATCTGTGTCACCTACCAGTGCTCATCTGTGTCACCTACCAGTGCCCATCAGTGCCCATCAGTGCCACCTATCAGTGCCCATCAGTGCCACCCATCAGTGCCACCCATCAGTGCCCATCAGTGTCATCCATCAGTGCCACCCATCCGTGCCACCCATCCGTGCCATCTTTGCTGTCCCCATCAGTACAGACTTATCTGTCCCCACCAGTGCAGCCTATCAGTGCCCACCAGTGCAGCCTATAAGTGCCCACCAGTGCAGCCTATCAGTGCCCACCTGTGCCGCCTCATCAGCGCACATCAATGAAGCAGAAAAATTACCTGTTTTCAAAATTTTATAACAAACTATTAAACATGATTTTTTTATTTATTTATTTTTTCCATTTTTTGTTTGTTTGTTTAGCAAAAAATAAAAACCCCAGCTGTGATTAAATACCACCAAAAGAAAGCTCTATTTGTGGGAAAAAAATGATAAAAATTTCATTTGGGTACAGTGTTGTATGACCGCGCAATTGTCATTCAAAGTGCGTCAGCGCCAAAAGCTGAAAATTGGTCTGGTCACGAGGGGGGTTTAAGTGCAAAGTAATCAGGTGGTTAAATACCAAAGTACATATATATCTCTATATACCCATGCACATATATATATATATATATATATTATATATATATAATAAATAATATATATATTATATATACCGTATTTATCGGCGTATAACACGCACTTTTTCCCCCTTAAAATCGGGGGAAAGTCGTGGGTGCGTGTTATACGCCGATACCCCCCAAAAAAAAAAATGACAAAAATCGGTTGCGGCGCCGAAAAATGTCGACCGCGGCCGAAAAAGGCCGAACCGCGGCCGAAAAAAGGCCGGAAAAAGCCGAAGCGCGGCCGAAAAAGACCGAAGCCAGCTGTTCAGCTCCGCTCGTAGTCCCGCCTCCCTGCGCTCGCTCCCGAAACAGCAGGGAGGCGGGACTCCGAGCGGAGCTGAACAGTCGGCTCAGTCTTTTTCGGCCGCACTTCGGCCTTTTTCGGCCGTGGTTCGGTCTTTTTCGGCCGCGCATGCGCGGTTTGTCACGCGGCGGGAAATTTAAACGCGGGCAAACTGCAAATGACACTAGCAAGCTGCAAATGACGCTGGGCAAGCTACAAATGACACTGGGCAAGCTACAAATGACGCTGGGCAAGCTACAAATGACGCTGGGCAAGCTACAAATGACGCTGGGCAAGCTACAAATGACGCTGGGCAGGTTGCAAATGACGCTGGCAGGTTGCAAATGACGCTGGGAAAGGCTGCAAATGACGCTGGGCAAGCTGCAAATGACGCTGGGCAAGCTGCAAGTGACGCTGGGCAAGCTGCAAATGACGCTGGGCAAGCTGCAAATGATGCTTAAATGTAATTTTTTTTTTTTCCTAAACTTCTCTCCTAAAACTTTTTTTCCTTAAAATTCTCTCCTAAACTTGGGGTGCGTGTTATACACTGGTGTGTGTTATACGCCAATAAATACGGTATATATATATATATATATATATATATATATATATATATATATATATATATGTATTTCTGAATACATCTGTGAGATCTATCAACGGAAAAGGAAAAAGAATTATGTACAGTGTTACAAATGTCTATGGGATACACATGTATAAAGGATGTTATGGAGACCAAATAGAGAGAATATAATGGCCCACTTAACAAAAATGTGTATAAGTTTACTTACTATTGGTACGGTACGCCCACCACCCAGGGATTACATTTTTTATTACAACCATCATAGTTAAGGTAATGCCTAAGGATAAAGAAAAAAATCACAATATGGTTATAGTATAGTGGATATCTCTAATGCATAGTTTATGCCCCCAGGTGACAGGGCGTCAAGAGAATAGATTTTTTGGCATCTGTTCCACTACCCATACCTTTAGACCATCAGTGGAGCCTTTATGACATTTGGAGAAGTGACGAGGAACACTGTGTAAGTCTTTACCTTCCTCGATCTTTCTACGATGCTGGCCAAACCTCTGCCGAAGTGGGCGGATGGTGTGGCCTACATAGAGTTGGTGACAAGGGCAACAGAGGCAATATGCAACATAGTCAGGTGAACAATTATAAAATTGGAACGATATACAGTGGTGGAGGATCTGCTTGGCCCTACCAAGCACCAAGGGTCCAGTCTGTCATGTCCTATTTGATCAACTGCCGTCCTTCGAAAGGATGTCCCACGGAGCCCTGGAACAAACACCCCGGAAGGCCAAGAGTCACTCCCGGTACTTTTTCAGTGTTCTGTTCCTGTTCGGAGAGGAAGGGGTGTACAATATTGGCAATGTCATTCCTGGGGCCATACCTAGGCACACTGCCCACTGCAAGAGGAGCCCATGGAATGCGGGGTTCTCTGGAGGGGGTCTTTTTATGCCCATAAAGCATGCACCACACATCTTGACCTTGGTGATGGGAAATTTGAGTGTGAAGTTCGAGTGAACCACCTCCCTGCCAGGGCTTTGTTGGATTCCGGAAGCATGGTAGCCCTGGTTCATTCCAGAGTAATTGGGAGGATCGGTCCGGTAAGCAAAATGTTATGGGTTGTGTGCATTCACAGGGACACTAGAGAGTACCCTCTCATTTCAGTGACCATTTCCACAGCCTCTGACACTGATACTTAAGAGGTGGGGGTGGTGAAGAACTTGGTGCATGATGTTATAATACGACGAGACTGTCCATTATTTGCAAAACTGTGGGAACAAGGAGACTTACATGAATGGTCCAGAGACTGGGGAGAAACTAACCCCTCCGTTCCTGATGTTGACCCTGAACTGCCAAATGTTATAAATGATGATACAGATGATGAAACTGCTAATGATTTGGTTAATGGTGATACCGTTAAGGATGTCAAAACATGTGGTTCACAGACCTACCTGAATACTGAGGGGAGGGAACCTTCTCCACTTCAGGTAATGCTGGGGGAAGAGGATGAGGAAGTGGCCTCTACCCCTGCCCTGCCGGATGTGGGTGTTCTCCAGGGGGGATTTGGTACAGACCAAATGCAAAAGGTTGTAGTGGTAAATGGGGTTTCCCAAGAGCCAGGTGCGAATGAGCGATGGCCACACTTCGCTGTATGTAATGAGCTTTATCGGGTTAACAAAGTTAGAGAAAATGTGGTAGAGCAATTGTTGGTACCAAAACAGTATAGATGAAAGGTTCTGGACCTGGCCCATGATGATGTGTTAGGGAGACTCCTGGAAATTGAGAAAACGGAGGCACGGATCACCGACCGTTTTTACTGGCCAGGTCTGAAAGCGAGGTGTACCTCTTGTCCCACCTGTCACTTGACTGCCCCGGTGTCAGGGCTGGGCTCAGTCCTTCCTTGGATCCCTGACTTCTGGCTTGGGTCACTATCCGTTGTGGTTATTGAAATTTGGCTATGTTTTGACTATGTTTGTTCTTTTTACTTTTATTATTCAACAAGTGTGATTTAACTGTACTTCTGTCTCGGTCTGATTAAATGGTTTCTGACAGTAGGCGAAGGCCATGAATTCATAAGATACAGTCAATCCACAGTGGGAGATTCCAGGTGAGCCACGTGACTCAGGAGTGTTTGTAAAGCTATAGCAAACTGATCTTTGCGGTGGTCTTGCTCATCCAATCTGGAAAAAATATTACCAACGAGTGAATTGTCTCGGACAGGGGTAGTCAGTTTGTGTCCCGGTTCTGGCGAGACTTTTGTTCAGAGTTGGGAATTCAGCTTTCTTTCTCCTTTGCATATCACCCGCAGTTTAATG
This sequence comes from Lithobates sylvaticus, assembly GCA_028564925.1. Taxonomy (NCBI): domain Eukaryota; kingdom Metazoa; phylum Chordata; class Amphibia; order Anura; family Ranidae; genus Lithobates; species Lithobates sylvaticus. The sequence goes on along the minus strand of CM053031.1, from coordinate 216,343,930 downwards.
GGGCCAATCAGTCCTTGGAGCAATTCCTGCGTTGCTATATTTCTGACCATCATAACAACTGGTCAGACCTATTACGCAGAGTATTCCTGCATTAGAAGAGCATCTCCGTGATCTTCGTTCCACTTGGGCACAAGTCCAGGAGGTTTTGCGTCATGCTAATGATAGGTACAAACTCCATGTTGACCGCAGACGCCTGCCTGCGCCTTCCTACCAGGTTGGGGAGAGGGTCTGGCTGTCATCTTGCAACCTCTGACTCTGTGTTCCCTCACTGAAGTTTGCACCTCGGTTTATTGAACCTTTCCGTATTCTTTGCAGTATCAACCCAGTGGCTTACGCATTAGACCTTCCTTCTAATATGCGTATTTCAAATGTTTTTCATGTCTCCTTATTAAAACCTTTGGTCTGCAACTCAAGCCTGGTGGTCCTCCAAGGAGAAAGGGGTCATTAAGGAGGGGGTACTGTCAGGGCTGGGCTCAGCCCTTCCTTCTCTGGGCTGGCCACTCAGCTATTGGCTAATTGCCAGCTCCCATCTCTCTCCACAGTTACTCAGCCTTGGTCCCATCACAAGAAACTATCTCCTGCATTCCTGTTTCAAAACTGGCTTTGCTGACATCCCTTCTGGCTCCAGATCCTGCTTGCTCTTCCACTTCTTTGATCCCTGACTTCTGGCTTGGCTGACTATCCATTTTGGTTACTGAACTTTGGCTATGTTTTGACTACGTTTATTCTTTTTACTTTTATTATTAAACAAGTGTGATTTAACTGCACTTCTGTCTCGGTCTGATTTCATGGTTTCTGACACCCAGTGACTCACTTCCGGAGCCCTTTGGTCCCTCTGTCCATAATTGAGTTCCCATTCGAAAGGATAGCCATGGATATAGTGGGTCCCTTGGTAAAGTCGGCTCTAGGTCCCTCCTACATACTGGTGATCCTCAACTATCCCTTCTGATATCCTGAGGCGCTACTCCTGTGGAATACCTCCTCTAAGGCTATAGCCCAGGAATTATTCCAGTTATTTACACGGACTGGTTTTCCTAAGGAAATACTCACAGACCAGGATACTCCATTTATGTCGAGGGTTATGACCAATGTCTGCAAGTTATTCCAGATTAAACAGCTGCGCAAGTCGAGGAGACTGATATTTCCTTCTGTTGTTTTTGCTGCTGTGAAGCTGTTTAAGTTTAATAAACCTTCTTTTGATTGCAAAGCCTGTGTCCTGTGATCTAGCTGGTACTAGCTGTTACTAGCTGTTACTCGAACTTTACAATATATATATATATATATGTATATATATATATATATATATATATATATATATATTTATTTACTATGTAACTAAGTTAGTCTAAAAAAGTAGTCTTATGTTGTAATCCTTCACAAGAACTTTTACCTTTACCTGAAATTGTCTGAAGATCTTCATTCGCTTAGATTAAAATGAAAGAGTTATTTACTTTATCTTGGTTAACTAAAGTTATCAAAACTAAGTGGCTGTCAATTTCTGCAAAGAACATGTTTCTTCCTAACATAACTGTGTTTATGAAATGACAACACGCCATTATTGGTCTGGCAAGTGTAAAATATTCCATACAGGGCAAAGAAATAAAATGAGTGCATCTTGATTGATCAATTTGTTTCCTGAGCACAGCAAACATGATATATTTACATTGATTTTTCTATTGCTATTTCAGTAAATCAAGCCAACAGCTTGATTTATCAAAGCTGTGGTTGTTTACTGAATCATGCTAGCCTTTAAATTCAAAGTTATTAAGCATCTCACCCTTTAAACAAACTAGCCCTCAAACTTCCAAGGGCAAGCATTACCAATATCCTCTGCAATCAGAAAATTTAGGAAGCACCTTCCTTGCTAACTGCTTAAATAGCATTACATGTTTTATGAAAAAAAAAAAAAATGTTGTCACAAAGACATTGAATGTCCAGATTTCTTGACTCTTGCTGCGATAAAGGCAGATTAGCGTAGTGAAGCAAGTATAACCGTTACATCAAGAGTTGCTAATGAGTTAGTAGCATGTAGAGGTTCAGTACCCTGGACATCTCCCAGATTAATTTCTGTGAAGTAAAGATAAGCTGAACCAAGCAACTGTTATCCCTGCTGGCAATTCACTGAGGTATAACTGGAAAAGGGCAAAAGGACATATTCACATTTTTAATTATAAGCCACAATTCATAAGAAAATGCATAATTACAGAAAAAAAACTTGTGTCTAAAGCCAAGTATTTTTATGGGACACTGATGAAACGAACTGAGACAATCACTGTATTTGATAAAAGAAACTCTACCTTTACAATCACTGAGGTTTTACACTGACTAATTAATTATATATACAGATAAATATCCACATAGGGTCTTTTTCTGTGGATTATTTTAGCACCAAGAAGGTAGGGCTGGTCGCAGTGTAGATGGCCCAAATCAGTGTGTGATGCCCTACTTACTTACTAGCACACTAACCTGATCTGCCTGAAATTCCAATGCCGCGTACACACGGTCGGATTTTCCGACGGGAAATGTTGGATGTGAGCTTGTTGTTGGAAAGTCCGACAGTGTGTATGCTCCATTGAACATTTGCTGTCAGACTTTCCACCAACAAATGTTGGCTAGCAGGTTCTCAAATTTTCCACCAACAAAACTTTGTTGTCGGAAAGTCCGACACTAACTATCTCATAAACTTTAAAACGAACTTCCCCATATGTAAATGTAATGACTTTTGCATATTCAGTTCTTGTGCCTGGGATCTTCTGTGGCAATGCCAAAGACCAATCATTCTGCTACAAAACTACTACCTCTTATTTTCTGACCCAGTGCTGTATTATGAATCTTTGTGGAGCTACAAATCATGCTTAAAAAACCAAGACATGGGCATAACATTTGGGATCATATGTATTCTTTCAACTTCTGTATTTTTTCTTGGATTACTTTGAAACTTACATTCATAAAAAAAAAAAAGTGGAAGCCACAATTTTCATACACATAATGGGGGTGATTACCAAAGCCGTGCACCATCAGTAAAGGGGCACAGCGAGTCGCAACGCACATTTCCATATTTACGAAATGATGCACCGGTAACAGAGCTCGAATCCTCCATTTACTATAGCGATCTCGGTGCACGGGAGAATGCAATCTGTGTGCCACTTTGGATATGGCGCACGGCATCTCCAATTCAATATTGACAGAAGATGGATGTGCCAATATTATGGGAGGATGTGAGGAAGTTTAGTAACAACTGCCCAAATAACAAATATGTCCAAAATAGAATGAGAAAGTAACTTTTTCAGAGAAAGCCTGCTGTGCCTGAACATATGTTTAGAACTGCATGAGATCAATGTAAGCAGTGCGTATGCACAAGCAGCTCTTGCGCTCGTTCACTTGAGTTTGTTCACTGCACGGCCAAAATCTTGGTAAATGTTAAGCAATGTACATGCAATTGCATGGGTTGAACGGGCGCACCTCTAATCTTGACAATAAATTATTTTTTTATGCTGGTTCACCTTTATGTATTTTTTTAAGGATATTTGTACACAGGTCATGTTAGCATGTTACATTGCCAACATGTGACACGCACCTTGTTAAAATTATGTAAAAAGACTCTCGCTCCTCTAGCTCCTCCTAAAATGGCATTTAACCTTCCCCCTCTAATGCATATGATTTCCTTGGGCTAGCTTTTGCTTTTAAAGGGGAACTCCACACTCCCTTCTTCAATGCTCTTGTCCCCCCCCCTCTAATCCCTTGGATTTCCATGGGATTTTTCTTTTAAAGGAGAACTCCACACTCCATTCTCCAATGCTCTTGTCACCCCCCTCTAATCCCTCAGATTTCCATGGGCTAACTTTTGCTTTTAAAGGGGAACTCCGCACTCCACTCCATTCTCAAAAGGCTGTGAGCCGCCTTCACCAATCCAAACCACATCATTTTTCAGAGCATACAACAGGGCCAGCTAGGAAAGGGGCGAGAAGAGCAATCGCCCAACCCCCCTCCTGAACCATACAAGGCCACATGCACTTAACATAGATGGCTGCCTTTGGTGCATGTTGGGCTCAGCCCAATACCAACCACAAAGCACCTTGCACCCACTAGTTTAAAGGGGCTTTCCACATTCTGTAAAGCCCCCTGTCTTCAGCCCCCCACAACCCCAGCCTAGGGTTGTGTGGAAGAGGCCCTTGTCCCCCTGAATATGGGAACAAGGTGGTTGACTTTTTGGGTGCCTGAGCCCCTTAAATACCCGAAGACCTGAATGATAGAGACATACTTATTGCTAAAATCTCCACATTACCTAAAATAAGTAGGCAATATAGCAGAGATAGCAATGAGAAGACCAAAATTAAAAACTTGAATAAAAATATAAATAAAAACGGTCGTCAGTTTACTAAATAGCCTGGAAAAAAATACAAAGTTTAAATGGGGGTCATACTCTGAATACTGTTTATTGAGCCATCTAGTGAGCCCTCTGATGAGCATGTGATGAAAGGCTCAACTTCATATGACCATGAGGTGCTGGTGGACACAAAATTGCAAATCTTTCTCTCCTTGCACCTATGCAGGGTGCACACCTGGCAATTTTTGCCCCTATAATAGCCTGTAAGGTTCTGGAAGAAACACCTGTTATCTTTTGGTGGATTCTGAACACTAGGGGAAATCCTACTACTCAGTGATGATGCACCTTTAAAGATTATGCATGCTTTCTTTGGTAGGATAGCACCAAGAACCTGATCACTAGCCAACAAGTGCCAGTGTTTCTGGAGGTGGATGTCATCGATGTACCTGGCCCATAAGACTACTTCCGGTCTCCTGGGGGCATCAACGACGTCCTCCTCCTACTTGGTCATAAATAAGTTGGCAAGGCTGGGGGCATACTTGGCCCCCATAGCCACCCCCCTATCCTAGTGATAAAACTGATGGTCGAACCAAAAATAGTTGTGGCCTGCAGCATACTCCAAAAGTTCCATGATAAACTCTATCTGGGATGGAGCCAGGCCAGAACCTCTCACTAAATATAGTCTTACTGCCTCTAGACCCAAATGGTGAGGGATAATAGTGTAAAGCGAGGTTACATCCACAGTAACTAGCCAGAGCCCTCTCTTAAGCCCCATACACACGCGCGGATTATCCGAGGACCAGGTCCGTCGGATCATGTCCGTCGTACTTTGTCCGATGTTGGTTTTGCGTACACACGGTCGGACAAAGTTGTCGGAAAATCCGATCATTCTGAACGTGGTGACGTTTGTTGCCTACGACGGGACTACGTAGAGGCTAGTAGCCAATAGCTTTGGTCTTGTAATGTGATCTGAGCATGCGTAGCACTTTGTCCGTCGGAATTCGCTACACACGATCGGATTTGGTGTGATCGGACCTTGTTGTCAAAAAATCTATCCAGCAGGAGATAGGATTTTGTCCGTCGGACAATCCGACGTACACTGTCCGATGGTGCCTACACACGGTCGGATTTTTCGACAACATTGTCCGATAGGACAGAATCCATGCGAAAATCCGACCGTGTGTATGGGGCTTTAGGAGTGATACCAGACAATAAGTTAATAACTTGTTTCGTGTCCCTAAAATAAGATGGAACTGTCTGGACCAAAGGCTGCAAGTAATGGTCGATATATTTGCCCACCCGGGACGTGACTGAGTCAATCCCACTCACTATTGGGCATCCCGGGGGGCAAATCTGGTCTTTATGCAGTTTTGGAAGATAATAAATCACTGGTGTGCGAGGAGCACTAGGCACCAAGAAAAGCTTTTCTTTTTTATCAAGAATGCCACTAAGGAAACCTCTTTTCTAATTAATTTTTATATTTGACAACTGGATCCCTATTCAACATGGTATAGGTCTCTCTATCATCCACAATATGATGCATTTCACCGATCTAGGACTGCAATCCCCCCCCCCCCCCCCCCTTGTCCGCTGGTCTAATAACCAGTGATTTATTCTTACAAAGGGCCTCCAAACCAGTTTCCAGGTCTATTTGCATTTTGACCTTTCTAACTTTGATCAAATCTAGATCACGTAGAACAACATCCCTGAAAAACCTAATGTTGAATGCCAAAGAACCTGGGGGATTGAAAAGGTATGCGTTGGAAAGATTGCAGTATTGAAATTCCGATCTAATCGTATCGCTCTCCCTAATAGGGTTGGTAAGCATGTATCATTTGATATTTAATCTGCGTACATATTTGTGTACATCCATATATGTTTGAAATTTGCTCGAGCTCCTCGGCAGAGCAAACTTCAAAACTTTGTCCAATAGCTTCTTTTCGGGATCTGTTAATTCTTGTTTGCTCAAATTAAAAATTCCAGTTCCTAAGTCCTTTTTATTCTTAGCTGACTGGACACGCATCCCCCCTCTAGCTCCTCTCTTAATTCTATGGGCCTTTTCATGCCTCTGTTGTCTCTGGGAAAACCCAATTTTGGTTGCCCCTGTTTTTAGAATACTGGACCGGCCTCGGACGGTCATACCCTCGGTCGTAACTGCTCAGATGGTAAGCTTCCGAATTCCTCCCAGGGCCACCATATCCATACCCGCCATCATTCTGTCTTTAGCCCCCAGGTGCCTCTGAATTGGATAGAGGAAAAAAACGATTCTGGGTCGGGACGTTAAAATCCTGATTCCTACTTTCCCCATTATGATAGACAGAGTTAACCTGATCATACCCTTTATTGTAGATAGAGGAACCTTGTCTCACTGGGTAATTATCCCATGGTCGTGAGTGAATGCCTTGTTGATGGGGGTTTTGGTTATCTTTTCTAAAGCCCTTTTTCGGTCCTCTAAGGGGAGTTACAGTATAGGTTTGAACAGGATTATTAGGGACTCTGGGTTTGTTTTTAGGTCTGTTTGGCCTCCCTCCTTGGTGAGTGGTGGAAATCCCTCCTCAATTGAGTAAGTGTAGGATTTATCCCAAGGCCACCTATTATGGCTCCCTAAGATATGTATCCAACGCGTTCTCCCCCTCATTTTCCAAGGTGAGTTTCCTCTGCCAAACAAACACAGAGCCGGACTGGTAGTCCTCTTTATCCCTGCTATACTTTTTCTTTGGTCTGGGCATGATCAGGAACTTTGTTTTTGTTTTTTTGTGCTTTTTGTGTGTGGACATCACCTGGATTTTTCTGGTCATGCTCCGAGAGTGTGTTTTTTGGGTTAGCAATTCAGGGACATCCTTAACAGATGTACCCACTTAGAAGTTCTGTCTCTACACTGGGTGTACTGTGCATGTGTTTTCAATTGTCTCATTAGCATGCAAACCTTCTTTATATAAGGCTTGCAGATAGCATTTGTTACCTTGCCCTGAAAAGAGGACAGATTGCTTGATGGTGTATGTGTGTGTCTGTCAAGAGAGTACATTTGGGTGTCCTTATAGAGTTTGTAACACATGTATTTTCCCTTTGTATTTTGTTTGTTATGTCTTTGCAAAACAGATGTGTTTTAGAGCAAGTATTTTTTTACTGTTTTTTATTTTATTTCAGGGGGGATTTTTCCCTGAAATATTTTTGATGTTGTCAATGAGTGTCATTTGTAGGTTGTTAGTTTCACTTTTAATTTAATTGTCTGTGATGCATTATTTTGCAAAATCTTTCTCCGAGATGTTGTGACTAATAAATGTTTAAATGCTTAAGATACTGTCCATTTGGGGGTGCAGTCCTTTTAACTCCTGGTAATTTCCTCTGCGAAATGGTCTGACCTCAAAACCATATTCTGTTAGCGTCTCAAATTAACAAACATGTGTTTTTTGCTTTCCTTGCTCTATTCCTGTTTTGTTGACCAATAAAATTTGTAGCAAATTTTTATGTTTTGTTAATAATTTGTTTTGCAGATGTATGCTCAATCCAGGTGCATATCCCCCCCCCACCCCCAAACAATTTGTATGCAATAGATTTCCCAGCTGCAGCTTAATTATTCTGATTGGCATGGCAAAACAAAAAAAGGTGTGATTTGTCTAAAAGCTACTTTCCTGGTGCCTTCATGGCAGCATACACATGGATTGTGCATATGCTGCCATGGATAGGTACGAGGAAAGGAAAAATACAGAGAGGTAGGTATTCAATTTTCCATTTTAGCGCAGTGGTTCTCAGCCTCGGTCCTCAAGTACCCCCACCAGGACATGTTTTGGGAATTTATCCTAGCTAACATAGCTGTTCAAAATACCAAGCCATTGACTATGATTTAAAGCACCTGTGCAAGATGAAGAAAAACCTGCAAACATGGCCTGTTGGGGGTACTTGAGGACAGGGTTGAGAACCACTGATTTAGAGCACTGAGCTAAAATCGAGCTCAAGACAATCCTATTCTAATTGTGGGCATTTTAGGGAAACCAATTGAGTGTTAGAACCCCTGCTTGTCTTTTTTAGGTTGGGCTTTGTGTCCCTTTGCTGAAAATTTGCTTCACTTCCTGTCACATGACAAACAGGAAGTGAGGGTAAAACCCTACCAATATCTTTCCTTGGGGACACACAGGTCAATCTAACTAGTGTCTCCATTAGGCAAATTGCACTCTAGCACTTTGTTGTGTACACCCCAAATTATTAGATATTTTGGGGTTTATTAAAGGCAAATCCACTCTGCAATGCAAGTGTACTCACTGTAAATCTGAGGGGAAGCACTGGTGATTTTATCATCCAATCATGTAGAAGCAAAGATGCTGTTTTTTATTTTCCTTGCATGTCCCCCTCGGATCTCCAGCAACTGCACTTCCAAGTGCACTTGTAGTGCAAAGTCGATTTGTCTTTAGTAAATAAACCCCAAAATCCAAGACACCTAATAATTTGGGGTGTACACAGCAAAATGCTAGAGTGCAATTTATCTAAGGGGAGAAACTACTTAGATTGACCTGTGTGTCCCCAAGGAAAGACATTGGTAGGGTTTTACCCTCACTTCCTGTTTGGCTATGTGAAAGGAAGTGAATAAATTGGACGAGACACTGTCAAAATTTGGGAGGTGTCTTCACCCTATCAGGGGTGCAGACATCCCCAAAAACGGACAAGACTTCAAATCCCTCTGCACTCTATCCCCAAGCAAAAATAAGAAAGGATTTCATTAAGTTTAACTTTGCAAAGACACATTCCTAAGTTCAACTGTGATGCATGTCAATGGCCCATTTAGACTTTGTTTTATAGGAAACACCAGTTGCCTTTCACTATAAATATTTGTTAGTCCAGTCCTGGAAATCTGCATCTGCTTTACTATTAATTTCCATAAAAATTGGGTTCCTACAGCTAGATGCGCAACTGCTGTGTGTGCAGAGCTACTGTATGTACCCATGGCACATATTTGGTTCCCGGAAGCAGTGGCAAGCACACAGGAATGACATCACGCCCCTCCAGGAAGTTGCTTGTACTGCTGTTAATTTCTTCCCACCACCATGCCCCGCTCACTGTTCTCTGAGGAAAAGATGATCCTTATTTGCAAATTAAGATAATTTTTGATTTATTTTTACATGGGGTGGTGTTTGTGTGGGTCATGTGTGTATGTCTAAATGATTTGGCCTCAAAACACACACCTACTTCTTCCTGTGTACAGATTCACTTCCCGGCCAACGTATATTGCTTCCTACTTCAACGTGTGTATGCGTATATTATATATATATATATATATATATATATATATATATATATATATATACCGTATTTATCGGCTTATAACATGCACTTTTTTCCCCTTAAAATCAGGGGAAAATTGTGGGTGCCTGTTATATGCCGATCCCCTGCTGATTGTGAGTGGAGGAGCGAGCCGCCAAGATACACATAGCTGAGTGTACTCGGCTAGGCTCGGCTCCGCTCAAAGTGATGTCCAGTCCCGCCCTATGATGGACATAACACAGGGACTGGGCGTGACTGTGAGCGGAGCCAAGCCTAGCCGAGTATACTCTGCTATGTGTATCTCGGGCGGCACTTGGCTCCTCTCAGCTCCACTCACAGTCACGCCCAGTCCCGCCATTGGACCTGTGTTATGTCCATTAAGGGTGGGATTGGGCGGGACTGCGAGAGAAGCCGAGAGCCGCCGAGAGCCACAGGACATCTGGCTCTGTATCTCGACAGTGCCATTTTTAAACTGGAAGGCTGCAATGACACTGGAGCAAGGCTGCAATGACAAGGCTACACTGACAAGGCTGCAAATGACACTGGGGCAAGGCTGCAATGACAAGGCTGCAATGACAACGCTGCAATGACAAGACTACACTGACAAGGCTGCAATGACAAGGCTACACTGACAAGGCTGCAAATGACACTGGACAAGGCTGCAAATGATACTGGACAAGGCTGCAATGACACTGGACAAGGCTGCAATGAAACTGACAAGGCTGCAGATGGACACTGATAAGGCTGCATTGATGAGCATTTAAATGTAAGGTTTTTTTCCTTAAAATTCCCTCCTAAACTTGGGGTGCGTGTCATACGCCAATAAAAAAAAATATATATATATATATGTAGGTTCTTGTGTCCACCAGCAGAGATAAGTTGGGTAGATGCCACTCTCCCAATTCTGGAGGCATAATAATGGTCTAGCACAGGGGTCTTCAAACTACGGCCCTCCAGTTGTTCAGGAACTACAGCCTAGTCATGTCTGTGAATGTCAGGGTTTTACAATGCCTCATGGTATGTGTAGTTTCACAACAGCTGGAGAGGCATAGTTTGAAGATTCCGGATCATTCTAGCATATATTGGGAAAAAAGGGGTTTCTCATGTGTCTTGTACAATGCCCAAGAAATATCGTTTGGAAAATACAAGTGGGTCATGGCACATCATAATTCCAAATTTGGCACTTAAGATGGTGATGCACTATGCAATCTGATTGGCCAATCTCTGTACAACTCAATATTTTGGCAAAATAGGTAATAGGAAGACACACTCGAACAATTAATTCAAATTATAGTAAGTCAAACAGGCTCTTGCACTAAATTCAATTCAAACACTTCTCTGTTCTTTGTAATGTATTGAAAGATTTGGGTAAAAAAAGAAAAAAAACACATTTCAAAGATATATTAGAAGTGATAGGAATGAAATTAGCATCAAAAGGGTTAATTAACTAAGAACACCTACTAATTGCCTAACAAGACACATCCAATGAGATGAAATTAACCAATTGTATTGGGCATGTGCTATTATCAATGATAAAATCGCAGTTATCCTAGCACCAGTTGCAATTTACATATGCAGGTATTTATTATCGCTATTTGCACTTCAATGTTCAATGTGGTTCTCACATTGGATTAATGACTTTTCTGGTGCACAAATTAATGTATGAACTGGTGCAGTGCCTTCTTCTTAGTTAATCACCCCCAATGTATCATTGGACATAATCGGAACTGTGGAAAGATTAGCCGACAGCTGCGCGTCCAGCTCAGAGAAGGAAGGGCTGGGCCCAGCCCTGACAGTACCCCCTCCTCAATGACCTCCCCCTTGGAGGACCTCCAGGATTGAGGGGAAAACGGCTATGAAAATCACGGAGGAGGACAGGGGCATATACGTCCGAGGATGGGACCCAAGAGCGTTCCTCCGGACCATACCATTTCCAATACACCAGGTACTGTATGCGCCCACGGAACCTAAGGGAGTCAACAATGGACTGTACTTCAAACTCCTCATGGTTTTCAGCCTGAACAGGGTGAGGACGTGGCACTGAGGTGGTAAAGTGGTTGCAGACCAAAGGTTTTAATAAGGAGACATGAAATACATTTTGATATACGCACATTAGAAGGAAGGTCTAATGTGTAAGCCACTAGGTTAATCCTGCGAAGAATATGGAAAGGCCCAATAAACCGAGGTGTGAACTTTTATATTGTTATTCATTAATAAGGGACCACCAGAAGGCACCAGACTGTGTGTAATATTAAAAAGCTTTATTCAATCAAAGATAAATGTCAGCTCACAACAAAAATGGAGAGAAGGTCCTGTCATCAAATCTTCTAGTCACAGCAGCTCTGCTCACTTTGGGTATGCTTCATTTGATGCCAGGAAGCCGAATCACCGCTGATGGCCTAATGTAGTAGTAGAAGAACCAGAATGCAGGGACCTCCTGTGGAACGCAGCACTGGATCGGAAGTGACGTTATATGCTGCTGGAATGCAAAGGACGCAACTACGTGTTTTGGAGACAACTCACTCCTTTCTAAAGCCATAAAGTCTACTACTACCAGTAGTAGTGGTGGTTATTTAGTTTCCTGGCATAGAATTAAGTATATCCGAAGAGAGCAGAGCTGTTATGACTAAAATATTTGATGACAGGTGCAGGTCTCCATTTTTCTTGTGAGTTGTCATTTATCTTTTATCCATTAAAGCTTTTTAATACTACTACTGGTTGTTAAGCCACTCTAACTGGTATACACCATCAGCACTGCCTCCTATTGTAGTATCCCCCTCTGTGTGTTATTTTTAAAAATAAATGCTGCAAATACCTAATTTCACTGCATAGAATTCTGCAAATACCTAATTTCACTGGCCAGCTTTCTCCTTTTCTCCTCTGAGAGATGCAGCGGTTGAGAGTCCCCTGCTGATGTCAGTCTGGAGGGGAGGAGAAGAGGAGGAGAGAGTTGGCTGGTCATGTGATCGCAATCTCAGCTCTTAAATTAGGTATTTACAGTATTTATATTTATAAATCATTCAAAGAGGGGGACACTGCAATAGGAGGCAGTGCTGATGGTGTATACAGGTTAGTGTTATGAGAGCAGCAGGAGGGGAGAGGGGGGCTCACACACAGACAGAGAGGGGAGGGGGAGGAGGACACAGGAGCAGAGAGGAGAACAGATAGCAGGCTGCTGATGACAGAGGCACGTAAACAGACCACGGTGTCTGGTCTCAGCAGCCATGATACACCACCGTGGTCAGTTTACAGAGGGGTAGGTAGAAACTGTCATGATCAGCCAGGTTTTTTAGATGTTACAGGGGGCCAAATGACAGAGGACAAGCACTGTGTCATATAACATGCTTTAAAGGAGCAGGATCCATTTTCTTTTTTTGAGGGGGGGTAAAAAACACTTTAATCTGGTGCCCTTTGGTGCTCCCTTGTTTTTTCTACAGGGATTTTTCTAGTCTCTTAGAGGTGCAGCAGTCAAGTGTGTTAGACTGGGAAAGGAATTAGCCCATTATGGACTATGATGGACATTTTAAGTTCTAGTTCTGCATCCATTTGCATTCATTTTATTTTGTTCAATTACTCTGTGCCTGCTCTGAACTTTTTTTGTGCAATGTTTCTGTTTCCTATATTATACTGTTATTTATTTGTAGAACCCTCTACCTTAGGTAGGTGCTAGAGTAGTGGGTTTGTTTTGTAATGTCATTGCAGCTAAAATTAGGCAGGCCTATGCTGTGAGCTAGCCCTGTTTATTTTGATTTGGGGGCAGGGGAGTGGTTTAGTGTAGCAGCAGGTGACTGACATGCGCTTCAGCTCTTGGGCACCCCCTCTGGTTTTCAGAAGGTTCTGGAAAAGAGGCAGGGTAGAGAGCTGGAGTGATATGAGGTGTATGTGGGAGCCCTGACCTATCCCCAACTAGGATTAGCAGGGGGAAGGCCTCCTATATATACCCATGGTCAGCCTGCTGTGGGAGAAGGTGTCAAGCAGATGAACTGAATGATGGAGTGTTACACTGTCGTGGTCTAAGAAAATCCCTTTCTGGGGGGGGGGGTGTGTACCACAGGCCTGGAGCTCAGGAGCTGGGAGGGAGCCTCTCATTACACAGTCATTGAGAGGTGTCCTGGAACAGGAGCAGGAAGAGGACAGTTGGGAGCACTACCAGGCAAGTCATTCAGGAGAGATCCTTGTCGTTGTCAGTGAGTGAAAATCACAGTGGGAAGCTCTGGGAGAGACATGCCAGGATTTGGATGTGGAGCCAGAGGGAGAGACTGTGGGGTGGTTGTGGTGTCAAGTCATTGCAGCCAGGAGGGCTGGCAGTGCTGGATCAGTAGTCCACCAAGCGTCAGTTAGCACATTTATTCTTCTCTACTAAAACGGTTGCTACCACAAAGGGGGCTGCAAACCCGTGCCTGTAATGGGCTATTAGGAAAACATTAGGACTTATTCAAAGTGAGGCCTAGCCATGTGCTAACGGTGACAGGAACCTAGATTTGAAAGATTTGAAGAGCGAAGTGAAACAAGTGATCTCAAGCAGTGTGCTGGAGGAGATGTGGAGAGGAAGAGACTGTCAAATTTAGAGTCAAACTACATTTATTTGCATTGCTTAATATTCATCACCTGGGCATCCCATGTCCCTTTTCCCCATCCAAGTTTAATCCCCTAATAAAAACAACAAAAACAAGCAAGAGTCTGGGAAAGTGTGCCAAAATGGATGTCTGATCAGCAGGGTTAAATGTGTGGATGATATAACATGTAGTGACCCCACGAGGACACTGCTACATATTATAAATGATCTGAAAAATTACTAAAGGCAGTGGGCATCCTATATTTAAAGACGTGTTTTAGAAAGCTTAGGCCTAACGTTATGTATGTACAACTCTGACTTTCACTTTCCCCCACAAAATGCAGTCAGCAATGAGAATTACAGCTCTGGCTGGAGTACACAGATGACAGTGGGAAATGCAAGTGCATTCATGCAAGGCACTCAGAAATTGGAAGAGAGGCAAATGAATCTCATGACTTCCCCTACTCCAATCACAGAGGGCATTGCATTCATTGAAAATAAAGCATAGGGGATGCTGGAGTTCAGGTGAAAGGTGCAGATTCAAAAATATTGGGAAAGACTTTTGAAATTACTTTATGTGTTAAAGATTTGAGATAAAAGAATTGTATTTGTAATAAAATTTGACTTTTTGATGCTAAATCTCCATGCCAGAAAGCCTTAAAGCTAAAGCTCAGTAATGCAATATCAGTGTATCAGTGGTTGGAGTAGATGGTTACTCTTAATAGGAGGTAGTCCGATATCGTGAGTGAAATTGAGAGTTTTTGCTTCTTTGAAATTTATGGGAAATTGAGACATTACAGTGAAACATTTTGGTGAAATGTATTGAAGTCAACAGATTAGGCAAAATTAAGGTGACTGTTTGTGTTTTTAAGGGTGCAATGGGCTGGTACCTGAGGGTTTAGGGAAGCTCATTTGAACTATTCCTTTGAGCTCCTCTTGTGCCAAACAATGCACAGTTGATGACAATGAAAGATGACAATAGATATTGAGGAGCCCTAACTCCATGAACAAGGCCAAGTGATCACCATGCCAGCTGCTGAAATTCACACAGAGTTCTGACAAACTGATTTTTTTGTATTTCTCGTGATCTCATGAATAATCTTTGTTTTTGTTGTTATTTTTATCAAGATCTCCAGAATAATCTTTTTTTTTATTTTTTATAGTGATCTCCTTTTTATTTGAAAAAATTTCTCCAGATCTCCAGAATATTTTTTTTTCTAGTGATATAGTTTGATAGTGATTTTTTTTGTTGTTTTGTGTGTCAATTTATCACAACGCCATTATTATCTTGTATTTTTTTTACCTCAAATAGGTTGGTTGGTGTTGGTGTCCCTTGTTAATTTGACATTGTATTTTTGAAATGTGCCTGCCTACTCACAAACAAACTGTCTCTTTTGAAGTAAAACACATAGCCAAGTATTTGTCAAAATCAAAATGTACAATTTATTAGGGGTCCTAAAAAAATAAAGAGGAAGGCAACGCTGGAGAAACAGTTGGAATTGTTGAAGCCTTTGTACCCCAGGGCAGACATAAATTATTTGACAGGCCAAATTGGTAACCTGAGGAGTCCATTTAATAGGAAGCACAATACGGTCCAGGACTAAGAGAGATCGGGAGCAGCAGAAGATGACATATATGTCCCGAGGCTGTGGTCTTACAACAGCCTGAGTCTTTTGCCAGACCACACCAAACCCTGGCCATTACTCTCAACACTTTCTTCCATGCTTCCTTCCATGCTGCTGTTGTGGGTTGGGTGGCTGTGTTGTTGAAGGTGTTGCTGGAGGTGGTGGAGGAGTAATATGGTCCAACTCACACATGTGGCTTTTAGTTGTGAGTTGGCCCCTCATCCCCTTGTTTAGGGCCTGAATTATTACCTCCTCACAGATGAAACGGCCCTCCTTCATTTGTTCCAGTTAACTGGCTGTTAGATAGCCATACGACTCGGGCCACCAGGGGTTGTTGTTAGGACTGCTGTATGAATGAATGAATGAATGAATGAATGATTTGTATAGCGCTGCAACTGCGAACTGAATCGCCTCGAGGCGCTTGACTGCTCATGTTGGGATGCCATGTATTAGAAGAGGTGGGTCTTGAGTTTTTTCCTGAAGGCCTGATGGTTTTCTTCCATGCGGATGTTGTTTGGTAGAGCATTCCATAGCCGGGGTCCCTGTACTGCGAATCTTCGTTCTCCCTTCGATTTGTAGCGGGCTTTGGGGATGAGAAGGCGATTTTGGTTTGTTGATCGAAGTCTGCGATTCGGTATGTATTTTTCTATTTTCTCACAAAGGTATTGAGGCGCATTTCCTTGTGTACATTTGTGGGTGAGGCAGAGGGTCTTGAATGTGATCCTGTCTTTTACCTTGAGCCAATGGAGCATCCTTAGGGATGGGGAGATGGATTCCCAGGGTTTCTTTCCGGTGACTATTCTTGCTGCTGTGTTTTGGACAATTTGAAGGCGCGCAATCTGGTAATCCGGTAATCCTATGTAGAGTGAGTTTGCGTAGTCGAGCCGTGAATTGATGATCGTTCCTACTACTACCGCTTTTTCCTTTTCCGGGATGAAGGGGATGAGTCTGCGTAGCATGCGAAGGAGATGGTGGGATCCGCTGATTACGGATCCTATTTGTGCCTCCATTGTCATCTCTGAATCAAAGATTACTCCGAGGCTTTTGGCTTTGTTGCTTGGAAGGATGGTCTGTCCCAAGATGGTTGGTGGTGTCCAAGGGGTCTTCGTCTTTTTCCTTGAGTTTGCGTCGAGGAGCAAACTCTGCTGCCTGCTGAATCAAAACAGTCGCTGACTCCTCCAGGTTCTTTGCCTTCCTGGTCCTTTTTTTTGGAATGCGGACTGGAGGAACCTGGGATTTGGTCAGGCTGCTGGGCACGGCCACTTCCTGGCTGCCACTTTCCATGGCCACCTCCTGGCTGCCACTTTCCACGGCCTCCTCCTGGGTGAGACTTTCCTGTGTATGAAAGTGGGACATAGTTTTAGTTTTTTGGTCATCAATCACACACAATTTTGAGCTCATGACTGTTGCAAATTGAATGTTAACAAATCAAAAAGACTATCCTTCTGACCCCAGCATTTTTCATTCTTGTCCCAATCATTTTTGGCTACTATTGTCTATTGATATGTAAACCACTTTGTTAAATCAGAAATATATGATCAATAATAGCATCTAGTTAACATCATTACATTTTTGACAAGAAATATGTTGAACAATGCTATACCTGGCTCAAGCTGGGCTCCTCCACATCTTCTTCCTGGGTGGTAGGCCCAGATTGGACTTCTGAAGCCTCATCTGATGTGGAAGGAAGTGTGGAAGGAAGTGTTGATAGCGATGGCCTTGGTTCACTCTGGTCTGACAAAAAATGCAGTCTGTTGTAGTACCAGAGCCTGGGGACATAAACGTCATCTGCTGCTGCTCTTGATCTCATGGAATCCTGGACCTTCTTGCGCTCCCTATTATATGTGCTCCTTAGTCCACCAATTTTGACCTTCAAATAGGGGATGTCTGCCGTGGGAGTCACCGTCTTCACTAATTCCAACAGTTGCTCCAGCACTGCTTTCCTCTTTAGCTTGTTTGAGTATTCTCTGTTTTTGACTTGCCAGAGACATGGCAGCTCCCTGTACATGTCTATGAAGTTTGGCAGGAAGTCTGGGTCAGTAAATTTATCCATTTTCTCTGCAAGACACAACACAAGACAAACCCTAATGTCAGGCTAAACTCTTCTAATCTTGTCCCAATATAGGCCTCAATCTATAAGCAGTATAGGCCACTAACCACTGATGCCCCAATTTAAAATTGTACCTTCGTTTGCACGATCAGCGATTACACGATTACACTACTCCGTTCTCCGCTCACAGATTGTACGTATGACGCACGCATGTTATGCTTTATATACATTGCGCATGCATGAAACTCCACCCCTGACCTTTTTTCTAGTGTATTTATTTCAACAGTGCAAGTGCACAGATCCTCATCGGTGAGATCATGGTGTGCAATCGGCAATTAGAGATGGTCAAGCAAAATATCACTGATGTCCAAAAAAAAAAATGATCAACATCATTGATGTTTTAGGCAGAATCTAGAACCAACAAAAATTGAAAATTAGCTGGTTGTAGTTTATATATTTGCTAAAGTTTTAAAGTAATTTGAAAGCCAAATTTTGAAGATGCACACAGTGTATCAACATGTGCTATCTGCCATCGCAGGATTTCAATGTACGCGTTCTGTGTGTGCAACCCCTTCCTCCAAACTAAAGTAGATGAGAGGAAGGTGTTGCACCCCCGAAACACGTCCATTGATCCCCCATGATGGGAGCTAGCAAATGTTGACATTAGGCATGGGATCCGGAGGGAAATCCACATTTTGACTCCCAATTAGTGTGCATCTTCAAAAATTTGGCTTTTACAGGGGTGACATCACCCCATCTGATGAAGGCAAGATCAACACAGTTTTGACATACTAATGTCTCATATGGCCTTCACTTTATCAATGTTGAATTTTGTAAGTTCCTGAGTTGAGTATGTTATGGTTTTAAACATGCCTGTTTAGCCAAAAAAAGGCTATATCTACTGTCAAACATAAATGTTAGAAAACCAAAGATGTTAGTTTGTTAAAAAAAAACTTTTATAACTCACATGTGAATGTGCTTGGAGTAAAATGTTTTATACTCAACAATGTATGGCTTCTTCTTTCAATGCTCAATACCAGTTTTTATAGTAAATCGGTGTAGTTACAGTGACAATGGGGGTATTAACTAAAGGCAAATCCACTTTGCACTCCAAGTGCACTTGGAGTGCAAAGTTGATTTGCCTTTAGTAAATAACCCCCACAGTGCTCTAAAATTTAATGGAGCTGAAAAGGATGCTTATTTTTTGCATTACATTTTTATATTACATACATTAACAACAAAAACTTTGTGTGTGTGTGTAGCATACCCATAGCAAAACATAATAGTTAGCTGAAGAAGAGATTCTCACCTCATGTATCAAATAAGTTACGTTTGCACTATTGAAGAAAATGGACAAAAAAAAAGGCCATTGGAGAACCTAAGAGACAGCTAAAAGAAACACAAGCAGTAAATCAAATGAAATATGGGTTCAGTTTATAATAAAAAAAAATATTTAAAACATGTTTAGACATTCTCTGGCATATCAATGGCCCCCCTACCCGCAAAGTACTCTAGATACTTTTGGCGTACTTTGCGGGCACTTTGTGGGGGCAAGCCAGGATGGCAAGGTTCAAGAGCTGTCATAGTTGTTGGATCCTGTAAGCCGGGCTCAGTCCCAACTGAGGCCACATAGTTGCTGCATTTTTGCGCAAAAATTTATGTAAAATGCAGCAGCATAGAATTATGTGATTGAGTTTATATTCCGCTATATTAATAGCTGTGAGGAATAGGTGGAACCGACTGGCCATTATTCCAAAGGCATTCTCCACCACTCTTCTGGCTCTGGCCAGCTGGTAATTAAAAACCCTCTGGTAGGGGGTGAGGGTCCTCATCGGGAATGGCTGCAGAAGATGGTCCCCCAGCGCAAATGCTTCATCCGAAATGAAGACCAATGGGAGTCCCGCCATGTTATCTTCCGGAGGTGGCAACTGCCATTCTGGAGCCGTCTGTAAAACTCTGTCTGGGAGATGACTCCACCATTCGACATCCAGCTATTTTTCCCCACGTCCACATACAAAAACTTGTACGTCGCCGACACCACCGCCAACAACTCTATACTACGATACCCCTTATAATTATAATAGTATGACCCCGAGTTGGGGGGTGGGACAATGCGGATGTGTTTCCCATCTATTGCCTCACCGCAGTTGGGGAAGTCCCACTGCTGGGCGAACTGGGTGGCCACAGTCTGCCATTCCTTTGGGTTTGAAGGAAACTGTGGAGTCAAACAATAATTTTTTTTTTTACTTTTGCACATAACATTGCAAGCAGATTAGACACAAAACATTCTTGGCCAACATAATGTTTAATTAAATTTAATAACATTTATTGAAATGAGTATTTAAATACAAAAGTATAATAAGGTCCACTTATCAGATTCCTCTTCCCCTCTGATGGCACATTGTAAACTTTTTTTTTTACAAGGAGGGGATGTTTTGGACAGGTAACCCTCTCAACTTCATTGAGAGATGAATGCATAAATAATGTGTATTACTTTGGCTAGCCCCTCCTTACTTACACTATTGGCAGCCCACTGGACAGGTAAGAAGTGTCATAATACAAAAATATGAATACACACTCTACAAATTTAAGCACATTTTTACATTCTGCAATTACCTAACAAAATAATAGGAGAGCAAAACTTTAAACAGTACCATTGCTTTGGTGAATTCATCCATAAATATGACCACAAAAGAGGTAGGTATAGTGTGTATGGGTTTGGCAAAGTCAGCAGATGGGCCCAGGATAGCATGCTGGGGAGGTTAGTGAAGGCAAATATGCATGAAGGAGCATTAAAAGCTTCCAGCATGCATGAGAACGTTACAATCATGGTAAATACATAGAATGTGGAGAAAGGATAAAACTTACCTTAATATAGTCCTTCTGCAGGACCTGTATGATGGCAGAACAGGTCTCTAGAATAATGATTCCCAGAGCCCTGGGGGGAGATTTCAGTCATAAACTTGATATCCTGGAGACTTCTCCCTGTCGCCAAGTACCGCATGCAGGGCCATCTTAAGAGCGTTATAGGCCCCCGGGCAATACAGTGCACTGGGGCCCTGTCTACACGATCACGCACGAGAAAAAAAATGCAAATTATCAATAAGGCTATATTTGTTGGTACTTCCAACAAAATCAGTGTTTAAACATTAATGCCTCGTACACACGATCGGACTTTCCCGCGGGACTTTTTCCCGCCAAAAGTCCGGCGGACTAAGTTTTAAGTTTTGTTTTAAAATTGTCCACTGGACTCGGCAGTCCGGCGGACAATCCCGCGGTCTGTATGCTAGAACGCCGGACTTTTGGAAATTAACGGACTTGCCGATCATCGGAAAGTCCGTTCATTTAGAACGTGACTTCAGGTAGACGGGGCTAGCGAAGGCAGTGAATGCCGCCGCGCTAGCCTCGTCACCTGGTATGGATTTAAAGGGAATCCCCACGCCGAAAAAACGGCATGGGGGTCCCCCCCAAATCCATCCAGACCCAAATCACTCCAAATAAAGAATAAAAAAAAAAACAAATCCATCTCAGACCCTTATCCGAGCACGCAGCCCGGCCGGCCAGGAAAGGGGTGGGGACGAGCGAGCGCCCCCCCCCCCTCCTGAGCCGTACCAGGCCGCGTGCCCTCAACATAGGGGGTGCCCTGGGGAAAGGGGGGCCGTGCGCCCCCCCACCCCAAAGCACCTTGTCCCCATGTTGATGAGGACAAGGGCCTCTTCCTGACAACCCTGATAGTTGGTTGTCGGGGTCTGCAGGCGGGGGGCTTATTGGAATCCGGGAGCCCCCTTTAATAAGGGGGCCCCCAGATCCGGGCCCCCCACCCTATGTGAATGAGTATGGGGTACGATGTACCCCTACCCATTCACCTAAGGTGTAAAAGTGTCAATAAAAAAAAACACACAATTTTTTTAAAAATATTTTATTGCACTGCTTTGGGGTCTTCTTCCGTCTTGGGGGTCTTCTCGCCGGACTCCTCCGCTCTTTTACCTAGCTCTTTTACCGAGCGGAGGAGCCCAGCTTTCTTCTTCGTATTCGCCACCGTCATCTGGGGGTCTCGATCCGCCTTCGGGGGTCTTCCGGGGTCTCTTCTGTTCTTGCCGCTGTCGCAGCTTTCTGCGCCGCCGTCTTCTTCTTCTTCTTCTTCTTCTCCTTCCGATGTTGACTCGTCGCTATCTCCGGAATGGTGTTGTGACTTATATAGGAGCAAGGAGGTGGGGTCACATGCTCATGTCACATGGTGACCCCGCCCCCTATGATGTCACAGTCCCAGCATCCTCCGGGACTGTGACATCATAGGGGGGCAGGGTCACCATGTGACATGAGCATGTGACCCCGCCTCCTTGTCCCTATATAAGTCACAACACAGCGCGGCTCTGCCATTCCGGCCAGAGAGAGCGACGAGTCAACATCGGAAGGAGAAGAAGAAGAAAGAAGAAGAAAAAGAAGAAGACGGCGGCGGCGCAGAAAGCGGCGACAGCGGCAAGAACAGAAGAGACCCCGGAAGACGGATTGAGACCCCCAGACGACGGCAGCGACGACGAAGAAGAAAGACGGGCTCCTCCGCTTGGTAAAAGAGCTAGGTAAAAGAGCGGAGGAGTCCGGCGAGAAGACCCCCAAGACGGAAGAAGACCCCCGGAGCAGTGCAATAAAATATTTAAAAAAAATTGTGTGTTTTTTTTTTATTGACACTTTTACACCTTAGGTGAATGGGTAGGGGTACATCGTACCCCATACTCATTCACATAGGGTGGGGGGCCGGGATCTTGGGGCCCCCTTATTAAAGGGGGCTCCTGGATTCCGATAAGCCCCCCGCCCGCAGCCCCCGACAACTAACGGCCATGGTTGTCGAGAAGAGGCCCTTGTCCTCATCAAAAAGGGGACAAGGTGCTTTGGGTGGGGGGGCGCACGGCCCCCCTTTCCCCATGGCACCCCCCATGTTGAGGGCACGCGGCCTGGTACGGCTCAGGAGGGGGGGGGCTCGCTCGTCCCCACCCCTTTCCTGGCCGGCCGGGCTGCGTGCTCGGATAAGGGTCTAAGATGGATTTCGGGGGGACCCCCATGCCGTTTTTTCGGTGTGGGGATTCCCTTTAAATCCATGCCAGGTGACGGGGCTAGTGCAGCGGAATTCACTGCCTTCACTAGTCCCGTCTACCTGCAGTTACGTTCTAAATGAACGGACTTTGCTCCGTGTGTGGGCAAGTCCGTTCATTTTCAAAAGTCCAGCGGACTTTTTCCCGCGGATTGTCCGCCGGAGAAGTCCGGGCGTGTGTGGGCAAGTCCACAGCTCGGAAAGTCCGGCGAAGCCCCGCTGGAAGGTCCGGCGGTTTGTCTGCTGGACTAGGTCCGGCGGACAATCGCGCTGGAAAGTCCGATCGTGTGTACGAGGCATAACACAACGTTTGGACAATATAACACAAGTTTGATGGGCACAGTGGCAGCATTTGATGGGCACAGCGACAGCGTTTGGGCACAGTGGCAGCGTTTGATGGGCATAGTGGCTGCGTTTAATGGGCACAGTAGCAGCTTTGATGGGCACAGTGGCTGTTTGATGGGCACAGTGGCAGCTTTGATGGGCACAGTGGCTGTTTGATGGTCAAAGTGGCAGTTTGATGGGCACAGTGGCTGTGTTTTATGGGCACAGTGGCTGTGTTTGATGGTCACAGTGGTCGCTTTTGAGGGGCACAGGCAGTGGCTGTGTTTGATGCACAACTTGAACTTACTTAAGTAGACATGGTTAGACTTACTTGAGGCCACCGGCTTGGTGCAGTACAGTGTGTCACTCACAGGAGCAAGGCAGCGCCAGCTATCTAGGTCCATCTTTCCGCTCCGCTCCCTCTCCATGCTGTCTGAAGAACATGGCAGAGATGGGTGGAGCCTGTTTACTAGCCACTGGGGCAGCCGTGGTGCGCTATAAATGTTGGGGCGGCCTCTGATTGACGTCACTGGTTGCTAGCTAGATGCCGGCCGGCGAAGTGAGCAACCAGTGCAGTCAGTCAATTTAAGCAGCAGATTGCAGCACTGAGGATCAGCCGTGGATGGGGCCCTCCAGACAAGTGGCGCCCCCGGGCAACTGCCCAGCATGCCCAGTGAAAAAAACGGCCCTGACCGCATGGTGGCGACGAGCCTCTGCTCGGCAGTGATGGCTTGCTGCATGCAGGTGTCCTGCTTCGTAATATAAGGGGACAGCAAAGCCAACAGACAGTGAAAAACAGGGTCCGTCATCCAGAGATAATCCCTGAACTCATCAGGATTATTCTCCTGGATCTCCCGCAACAAAGACATGTGTGAGAATTGGTCACGCTGGAGCAACCAATTCTTTGTCCATGAACTCCTCCTCGCCCTGTTCATGGATTGGACTTGGGTCAAAGCAAGAACTACAACACCAAGCCAAAGCACAGCATGAACTCTACGACGAGTACGTACCCGCAACATGGCTTGAATATGGTCGGCTGCTCAGAACGAACTGACAGAACGCACTGAAAATCAGAAAGGACCTAAGAAGAACGATCTGAAAATCAGAAACAAGCGGACAAGAACGCACTGAAAAACAGAAGCAAACTATTAAATAGAACGCACTGAAAGACAGGAACGAACCCACAAGCACAAACTGAAAAGCAGAAACAAACTAAAAAGCACGAGGCTGAAAAGCGCAAATCGTCTCTCACCAAACCTCTACTAAAACGAGATAAACACGAGATTAGCAGAAGGAGCCCAAAGGGTGGCGCACTGGCTATTGAACTTCCTTTTTATAGTCCCATCGTACGTGTTGTATGTCACGGCGTTCTTTTTCTGATTTTCTTCTTAAAATGCTCTATGGTTGGCTCTATGTTGTTCCATTAGCTTTATATTCTTCCAGGTACCTTACCCAAAACAAGTATGTTAATCAGTTACAAAAGGTACAATATTTTTTCCTCTTAAGCTGGCCATACACCATACAATTTTCTTATTTAATTT
Source organism: Lithobates sylvaticus (assembly GCA_028564925.1). NCBI lineage: Eukaryota > Metazoa > Chordata > Amphibia > Anura > Ranidae > Lithobates > Lithobates sylvaticus. The sequence goes on along the minus strand of CM053031.1, from coordinate 216,319,163 downwards.
CCTTTAGATTTACCTTCAACTGTGTAGTACAAGGGCCTGCCTGATTGCATACAAATGGAAAGTGTTTAGATTTGACCTCATATTATATAGTTTTGGTAAATCTAAAGGAAATCTATAGACAAAAGTTGTATAATGTATGGCCAGCCTTACTCTGGTTCTTTGACCCAAAGTACTGAAGCAAATCAGCATGACAGCCAGGCAAATAGCACTTTCAGAACGAAAGCTCAGCACTGGCAGCCTTCACTGGCAGTGGCAGACTCCTTTAAGCTTTCTTACACCCTGTACACACGACCAATTTTCCCGTCTGAATAAACTCTGAAGATTTCGATGGAATTCAGCTCAAGCTGTCTTGCATACACATGGTCACACCAAAGTCCGACCATCAAGAATGCGGTGACGTACAACACGTACGACGGGACTAGAAAATGGAAGTTCAATAGCCAGTAGCCAATAGCTTCCGTCTCGTACTTTCTTCAGAGCATGCATCGTTTTTGGTGCGTCAGAACAGAATACAGACGAGCATTTTTTCCGATAGTAATTGTAGCAATCACACTTTAACAAGTGTGCGCTATAAGTGGAAATTTTGTTTTTTCCCTCAGAACAGTAATGGGATTCTGAGGGTTAATTGTACAGGTTTACTTTGGCATCAGTTTGGCTGGGCTGTACTAGGGTTCTGCCTGGTCATAGGTGCAATGAGGCAACCATGACAGGTTGAGAACCAGGCCTGGTTGGACGAGTTGGGTAGCAATCTTTCCCGGAGCCAATCAGTGGGTGCGTCTGGCCCCGCTGTGTAGTCTGGGGAAGGGTACTTAAGGTGCTGAAGTCACGTGTTCGGGGTTCGGCCGCAGTCTTGCGTCCTGGGCCTAGAATCGTTTGCCGTCCAGCAAACATGGTCAGTCTGACTAGCCCCATAGAACCACATGGTCTGGGGTGGGGATCCATCTGTTCCCGAGTCTCAGAGCCGGTTAACCCAAGGCCCAGTAACTGAAGGAGGATTCACGTGGAGGGAGACGGCAACTCATACAAGTGACCAGGGGAGGACTCTTCGGAGGAGGGCCAACAAGCTGGCATCTCAGTAAGAGCCTGGAAGCTGAGTTGTGTGGACACTAAAGAATCCACACTTCCACAGTACTGCCAAGGAGACAGAGAAAGTTCCAGGTACTGTGAGAAAGGTTGCTTTTCATCTTCAGTTGCAAGTTTATTCTGCTTCAGAGAATTTTGCAAGTTTCCGGATCACATTGTTGGCTGCTAGATCTCTGGCTAGAGGTCTATCCGGCATTGAAGCGCCCAGCTGCGAGTGGCTACTTTCTGGGTTGATTAGAGACATTCAGTGGCTGTCAGCAGTTCAAGGTGCCTGAGTTTATTCACCCCTACCTTCTATTCCTATCTGAGACTGTGTTATGTTGGATGTTACCACTGCAGAATAAAAACCTTAAAAAGGACTGTGTCAGCATCCAAAGTTGTTGGGTACTAACCCTGGGAATCCCTGGACATTCATCGACGAGCCACGAGGAGGTAACTGGTAAGCCCAAAAGTCAAGGCCGCCCCTCAAGGGGTTATGGCCGCTACATAATTTTTTCCGTCGGAAAAATATAGATGTTCTCTATCGCAGTCCGTCTGAATTTTCGACTGAAAAAGTCAGATGGGGCATACACACGGTCGGAATATACGGTGAAAAGCTCCCATTGGACTTTTTCTGTTGGAATGTCTGACTGTGTGGGTATTAGGCTACAGATAATTAAATCAACAACTGTGAATTTCCGATACCCTATAATCGTATACCATATGACTTTTCAGTTAGTAGTACAAAATGTACAGTAACTCTGAGATATCTCTATGTTTATTCATGTCAGTGTTCCATATTATTTTACTTGATACACTGTAAATACATGATACATTCATACAAATGAGCTAGTGCAATTTCACCCTACATTAATGGAAATCCAATATTAGTTAATTATGCTGGAAGCTGTCAGATTAAAAAGAATTGTAACTCACTTTATAGACACCTTCTCATTTTATAAATAACCATTGCTAGAAATTAATTGTATCTATTTATGTTCCTCTCATTACAGAACCGCTGTTGCAAGCACTTTTGAAGCAAGCTCAATAATGATTCAATTGAAGGCATGTGCAATAAATCCTATTAAATGTGTATATGAACACATACATAAAAATAACAATAATAAATATGTGTGTATGTGTATATGCGTATATGTGTATAAGAAAAAAAACCTTAAAGCAACTTGTTGCTTAATATTAAATTGAAAAAATTCCCATGGTCATTTTTAACAAATCCATGATCCCAAATTCAAGATGTAGAACACTTAAAGTGATCTTAAAATCAGATTTTTTTTGTTTAAAAAAAATAACAAACATGTCATACTTGCCTGTTCTGTGGAGTGTTTTTGCACAAAGCAGCCCTCATCCTCTTCTTCTCAGGTCCCCCTGTCAGTGCAACTGGCCCCTCCCTCCTGCTGAGTGTCCCGCTATGGGGGAACCTGAGCGGGATCGCTCCTGAGCCGCTGCTCTGTGTGTCCATTCACATACACACAGAGCATGACTCGGCCCGCCTCTACTCTCTCCTTATTGGTTTACTGGCCAAAGAGTAGGAAGAGACCTGGGAAAGCGGCTGCTCTTGTGCACATTGCTGGATCAGGATGGGGCTCAAGTAAGTATTTGGGGAGCTGCTGCATGCGGAAAGTTTTTTTTTTTTTACCTTCATGTGTGAAGGTAAAAAACCTTGAGCCACTATAACCACTTTAACAATGAGGATGAATGCTACCATAATTGATACAATAAAATATGGGAGCCCTGGTCTCTAATAGGGTAAACTCTACATAATTCTTTGCAGGAAACAAAGCTTGAAAATCTCTGCAGGCATTAGCAAACAGTGAAGATACCTTCCCTCCATGATGCAGGCAAACATTCCTAAAATAGTTCCAGTTTTAGTTGTGGATAGAGGGGAGAGGGATTGAACACCTGTCAGGTTGTATTGCTGTCATCACCCCTGTTAGAGAGATTCACCCTTTTTTATTGTGAAAGCAAAAGAAAATCCCACATTTTGAGTTGTCCCCAGAACAGTAATAAAAGAGAAATCTTCCAATAGGGACACTAGTTCTTTTCACCTTGGTGACAACCAGGAATTCCTTCACTTTGGAGGGATTTCCTTTACTTCTTGTTTTGGCTATGGGACAAGAAGTGAAAGGATATCTCCCCAATGAGACACAGATGAAAGAAAATGCTTGACAGGCAGGGCCGCTAAAAAGGCAGTAAAACTGGATCCTTTTGTATTGGGCCTGGGCCCTATTATTTCAAAAAGGGGGCCTGGGCATATGCCAAGCAGTAGGGCTGGCTGTACTGCTTTATTGCTGACACTTGTGACTCTTGTGGATGCCCCTTCAGTGCTGCTGGCTTTCTTTTCTCTTCATTTTATTGAAAAGCCATAGTGCACAAATGCAGATAAAAACAGTTGATGCATTTCAGCATATAAGGCCTTAGTCATAACGGGTTATGACTAATTACTTATAGACCTTATAGGCTGAAACACGACAACTGTTTTTATCTGAATGTGTGCACTATGGCTTTTCAATAAAATTAAGATTTTTTAAGAGCAACAACCGGAGTGCGTACCATCTTTCCTACATTACTCTACTCAGCCAACGACTGTGGATCAAGCACCTGGGAGCTCTGCTATCTATATGTTGTATGGTTAGTAGCTCTGACTTCCTCTTCTCTCCCTCTGTCTGGCTGCACTACAGGGGGATTTGTTTCATTATCTGGTCCCCCTTTCCCCTGTTGTCCAGGTGCCCCTGTGTGTCCTTTTTGTCCCCAGTGCTGACAGCTTCTCTTCTCTCCCACTGGCAGCTGTTGGGGGTATGCATGGGGATGTTTCAGGATGGAGAGCGGGGAAAGGGGTCGATAAATATGACATTCTTTTCCTGAATGAATACAGTATGTGATCAGTAGCGATTGCTCCTGTATCACTTCATCACTAAAGCATAGGAACTGTGTTTACTATGCTTCAGTTTGTGAATGAACAGAAAGCCTCATAGCGCTTCCTATTCATTATGCAGAGAAAGGGACTGATGAATCTCTGTCCTCAGTCCCTTTCTCTGTCTCAAATGTGAAACATCAGGTTTTTTTTTAGACCCCTGATATTTCACCAAAGATCCCCAAACAGGGCAGTTAAAAAATGCTAAAAAAAATAATAAATCAATAAATAAACAAAAAATACAAATACAAAAAAATATAGGAAAAATTAATATGATATGCCGCGCTTAGGTAGGATGTTTCTAGGTTGCAGCCACCTCAGGAGAAAGGATGGGGGCTATCCTTGGAGTAAGCCCCAATGCTTAAGAGATATTGATTAGTAATACTGGGGTCAGTATACTATGAGTAAAGAGTAAAATAGGTGAAGAAAAATCACGTCACCTAATTGAAATAGGTGATGTCAAGGGTCCCAGTGATACTTATATGTACGTGAATTTATTAAAAAATATATATATAAAAAACACAGGGTTTTTTTACAGAAAAGAATTTACATATATATGTGTAAATAATAAAAAATAAAAAAATTAAAAAAAATTAATTAAAAAAGTGTTGCCAGAAGCCCTAATAAGGACCAGAAAACCAGGGACAACTAAGTAAGTAAGTAAGGATCCCTGTTTCCAGGGCTTAGCGGCAAACACTGGCGTCCTTCACAGATAAGCTGAACAGCTGTGGTCGGAGCAGCTTGCGTTCCACCTGCGTACCAACAGCTCGAGCTTCTCAGAAGGAACGTAATGGCGTAATTGCTTGGTTACGTCGGACGCGTTTCGTCATTTGACGTCCTCAGCGACGGTACCTTTTATATTTTATATATAATATATTATATTTTATATATATATTTTTTAATAAATTCACTTTACCTGGCCAAAATTACTGCACTATGGGTTTTTTTTTTGTTCTTCCCCCTTTGAGGATCCTTTTTTGCACTACACATGAGTGTCTTGTAAGAGCCCAGCAGAGGAGAAAATAGGTCCGGATCCAAGACTTGGTATAAACCTGATTGAGTGACGGTGTGATCTACAGGCTTGTTAGCCCTGTAGGGGTGCAGGCAGCTGGTGAGTGGGAAACCTGGAGGGGGAGCACCGAAGTCACCTGAAGAACTGTTTATGAGCACAATTCAGTCACCTATATGAAATAATTTTTCTTTGGAAATTTCAATCTTGGACTGCCTAAACCTTGTCAGTGCATCTGTTGGACTCCTCCTACAATTTTTTTCCTATTTTTTCATATCTTTCACATTGTGTTCTTTGTGTGGTTTATATATTGCATTTCCCTACATCCTGTGGAAATCACTACATGTGGGAGTGCAAGGATACAATCCTTGGAACCACTATCAGTACTATCGAACTGCTTGGACCACTCACAACAATCATCACATTGTATTATAATTAGCAATTTTTGCCTAGGTGTGTATGGCCACACCGGCACACATATTTAGGTGTTTATGCTTTTGTTCATGTTTATTTTTATTTTCACTTCTGTATTCAGTAGTATTTTTTGTATGTGATTGCTTAGCACGGAGTAGCACGTATCTTTATTGTCATCATCATTACACACACGGAGATAATTTAGATTGTCACGTAAATTTGTATCTGATTGGACAAGTTTTTTTATATATGGTGATTCACTTATGGTACTTCACCACATATGACACATTTCTGTTATTAAATGTGCACGTCACATAGCACTGTGCTAACCACATTAATGTGCATTGTGCAATTGATGTAGGCACAAACATCTTTATGGTTTATAACCTGGAGTTTTTGGGCACTGCTACACACTGTTTTCTATGTTGGCTCAGGCGATTGATATTGAGGTAAATCGCATTGGATTGTATACTATTATATACCCCACCTAGTACTTTAACTATATAATTATCTATTTTTGGTGCTTACTATAGTCGTACATATAAGTATCACTGGGACCCTTGACATCACCTATTTCAATTAGGTGACGTGATTTTTCTTCACCTATTTTACTCTTTACTCATAATACAGGTAGCACCTGACCCCAGTATTACTAATCAACAAAAAAATATAGATTACATTTTTTTTTTTTTTTTTTTTAATTAAGGACTTTTTCTCTCTGAGGAGCTCTGAGGAGCAGTTAGCAGTTGAATTGCTCTTCAGAGAGCATTTGACAGGTGGTAAGAAGGTATAATTCCTCCTTGATGCCTGCTTTAACCCTGCACTAGTGCACTGCACCTGCTTGCTTTGCACATGATTGCAGGGTGCTTGCAGAGCAGCACTATTCACTTGAATGGGTCTTGTTCGATGGGAGTAACATTTCTGCCATGGCTGTAAAGCATAGCATCACGCCCGTGGCATTTTAGCAAAAATATCCTTTAATATTTTTTGGGGGGGCTGTCAGGTAGGTTGTACAGGTCCCCATAATTTCTAACAGCAGCCCTGCTGGCAGGGGTTACAGTAATGGCCAAAAAAATGGGCACCCCTGTATTTCTGTCAGATAATGCTCAGAAAATTATTGCATTTACAAATGTTTAGGCATATTCATGTTTATACTTTTTGTTTGTGGAGAAACAAAAAGCCAAATCTGACACATTCCACGGAAAACTCCAAAATGGACTGAAGAAAATTTTCAACTTCTCAAAATTGTAGGAAATAATTGCATTCCAAGTTTGTGATGCTTCTGTAATTTGTAAATAAACTCACCTGCATCACTTAACAGGTGCTGACACTATAGAAATCACACCAGCATCCAGTTAAAATGGTGAAAATTTGACTCAAGCCCCCAGAAATGGTTAAGACAAAGTGCTGGAGAGTACTGAAATAGCCAGCAATGAGTCTGGATCTAAATCCCATAGAACACCTGTGAAGAGGTCTCAAAACAGCAATTGGGAAAAGGAACCCTTCCAATCTGAGAGACCAGGAGTAGTTGGTGGATGAAGAGTGGTCCAAAATTCCGGTAGAGAGGTGTAAGAAACACATTGATGGTTACAGGAAGCGATTGATTTTGGTTACTTTTTCCAAGGGGTGTAGAGGGTGCCAATAAATTTGTCCAGTCCATTTTTGGGGAGTTTTGCGTGGAATGTGTTAGATTTGGCTTTTTGTTTCTCCATTTTTGTCATACCAATACAAACGAAAGAAATAAACATGAGAATGCCTAAACATTTGTAATTGCAACAATTTTCTGGGCAAATTTTCTGGGCGAAATGGTGTATTATCTGACAGAAATGCAGGGGTGCCAATATTTTTGGCCGTGACTGTATATCCTTACCTTACAAAATGAAAACAAAGTTTTGCCTTCTGCCTTTCTTCATCCCCTACCTTCTCCCATCCCAATATTCAAAAAAACTTTAATTGAACGACATACAAAAAAAGCTAAAAACTGCACAGGACAAGTTTTATACTGTTTCCTGTGTATCCAATTTATGATTTATGGTAAAAGTGTCTAATGATTTACAAGGAGTTGTGCAGACAAGCTATGCTAACATTCTGAGGAGATCAATAAATATAGCTATTATGGCAGGATGTGTGTTTTTAGTAAATAATCCCACAGAATGTACAAGTATGTACTCGCTAATGGATTTACAGCATCATTTATGCATGTATCTGTGCAGCCACTGGGCACAATGTAGGTTTGGAATGTAAATCATTTTACCATCTTTTTACTATGACTGGTTTGTGATTTCCTGTTTTAGCTTCAAGCTTTGTGGTTTAAAGTATATTTACCGGCAAAACTTTTTATGTTTTTGAATAGATTAGTCAAACTGTATTTCTATTTTTGCAGCCAGGTTGGGACAACATCTACACTATTATTATTTATTCTCATTGCATTGCATAGCATAACAATGTTTGTTACCGCTAAATTGATTATGATCTATAATGTATGTGTCTATTATGCTGTGTTCATATATAAAACTGTGGCCTGTTGTATTTTTCATCTTTTGCACAGAAATACATGGTGATCTTGACATTCATTCATCCTTGCTTTAGCAATCTGACCATGCTGAGCATAAAAGCATCTCTATGCTGGTGTGGTAGGCCTCTGTGCTCATGCATGGCATGCCTGTATCTCTGTAGCCTGTTTCCCTATACACACCCGCCCAATCACAACCTACTTTTCCTGACACCTTCCCAACCAATCACAGCCTGCCTTTACTGACACGTTTCCCCCACTGACAATCACAGTCTGCCTTTCCTGAAATGCACCCTCCACCAATCGCAGGCTGGTATCCTAACACAATCCCAGCACTAGCAACCAATAGAAGCATGAACCAAAGAAGGGGCATGCGTTTGAAACACAGTGTACATAAACAAGGCTAGCACTTCCTAGTCACATAGAGCCCACCCACTTTCTATAATGACCTGTCCTTGCTATATGTAAAAAACTACTTCATAGAAGGTTGTGTGGTCACATGATTGTCAAATAAAACAGCCAAACAAAGAGACTAAATGTTTATTTTTTACATAAATTAATGTAAATATGAAATGCAAATAATGTTTCCTTTATTACAATGTTCTTTAGTTGCAGTGCATTCACATATACTTCCAAAAATGAAGTTTTCCTCCCCGAAGGGGCTCGGGGAGTTAAAGCAAATCCCCCTCTAATGCCCCGTACACATGATCGGATTTTCCGACAACAAATGTTGGATGTGAGCTTGTTGGCTGAATGTCCGACCATGTGTATGCGCTATCGAACATTTGTTGTCGGACTTTCCGCCAACAAATTTTGGCTAGCAGGTTCTCAAATTTTCCGCCAACAAAACATTGTTGTCGCAACTTCCGATCGTGTGTACACAAGTCCGACACACAAAAGTTCACGCATGCTCGGAATCAAGCAGAAGGAGCTACACTGGTTATTGAACTTCCTTTTTGTTCTGACACACAAAATTTCACGCATGCTCGGAATCAAGCAGAAGGAGCCACACTGGTTATTGAACTTCCTTTTTTCGGCTTGTCGTACGTCACCACGTTCCCACGTTCGTAATTGTTGGCCAACATTTGTGTGACTGTGTGTATGCAAGACAAGTTGAAGCCAACAACCTTCGAACAAAAATCCACGGTTTTGTTGTCGGAAAGTCCAATCGTGTGTATGGGGCATTACACACACACACTAAAACTCACAGCAGCATACAGCTTTGCATGCTGATATGAAATCAAATTATAATTATTAGTTAACTGCTTAGCAACCACCCACTGTAAAATGACTTTGGCAGGGTGGCTGCTCTGCACCAGATCATGTACCTGGTATGTGTTCTGACAGTTCCAGGTCTGGGGCGCATGCGCGCGCTGCAGGCGACCAACTCCTGGACACAGCGGGAGCCAATCAGCGGGTCCTGCAGAGGTGATGTCCGCCGAGACCCGCCGTTCAGGAGAATGGCAGAATGGTGGTCTGCCTATGTAAACAAGGCAGATCGCCCTTCTGTTAGAGGGGAATGTGCTGATCCTGTGTGCCTGCTAAGCAGGAACACAGATCTTTACATTCCCCAGTCAAAGCACCTCCCGCACAGTTAGCAATCACTCTCAGGGAACACATTTAAACCTTTGATCGCCCCTGATGTTAACCCCCTTCCCTGCCAGTGTCATGAGTACAGTAACAGTGCATATTTTTAGCACTGATAACTGTATTAGTGTCACTGGTCCCCAAAAAGTGTCAGTTAGGTGCCCGATTTGTCCGCCGCAATATATCAGTACCGCTATAAGTCGCTGATCGCCGCCATTAGTAGTAAAAAATAAAAATAAAATAAAAATAAATAAAAATATACCATAGTTTGTAGACGCTGTAACTTTTGCACAAACCAATCAATACACACATATTGGGATTTTTGTTACCAAAAATATGTAGCAGAATACATATCAGCCCATATTAGCCTAAACTGATGAAGAAATTCGATTTTTCTTTTTTTAATTATTGGAAATGTTTTATAGCACAAAGTAAAAAATAATATTGTTTTTTTTTTTTTAATTGTCTGTCTTTTTTTGTATATAGCGCAAAAAAAAAAGATCAAATACCACCAAAAGAAAGCTCTATTTGTGGAGAAAAAAAGGAAATATTTTTTTTTTGGGGTATAGCATCGCACGCCTACACAATTGTCAGTTAAAGTAACACAGTGCCGTATCACAAAAAATGGACTGGTCATGAAGGGGGGTAAACCTTCCGGAGCTGAAGTGTTTAAACAAACATTTCTGGCTTTGTACTTACAATTATTATTTTCCACTTCCTGGTCAAGTAAAGCACTAGGGGTTGTAAGCTTAGCCTTACAGATGCATCCTGGGAAGTTCCTCTCACATGTTCCGGAAGGCAGACCCAGAGTTCTAGGCAGAGTTCCGGAAAGTATAGGGAGACATTATTAATTTGCCCTTAGTGAATATGGCCACTGTTAGACGAATTGGGGGGGGTGGGGGTTAAAAAAAGGTATGCAAGGAATAATAAGCCTGCAATTATAAGTATATGTTTGTAGATTGCCATTACCAGATATTACTTAAGGAATTTTTGCTGTAATTTTTATCATATCAGGGAAGTTTCTTGTTAAAGTTTACCATACTTAACCCTGCCTGTACTGTGCTGGCAGATCTCATTATATGTTATGAATTAGATATGAACACTTACGGAAGGTTAAAGATCTAGAAGTGTGGTGTCAAACTCCATTTCATCGTGGGCTGCATCACCATTATGGTTGCCCTCAAAAATCTGGTTGTATCTGTAAAACTATATAAATGTATCTACTCTTTATCATATGAAATAATTGCCTCTGAATTTTGATTATTACTGGTTTTAGGAATAATTTAAGACTTAAGCCCCCATACACACGGTCTGGATTTTCCGATGGAAAAAGTGGAACAGATTCCTCCATCTACGCTGAACTGTGTGGATGGAAGAATCTCCCACTGGCCCAAGTTTCCATATTTTGCTTGTCGGCCCCGCTGGCTCTCACCATACCTGAACATTCTGATTGGGTGCAGGCATTGTTTAGGTTGAGAGCCAGCGGGCTGACTAGCCAGATACTGATACTTTGCCCAGTGGGAGATTCCTCCAGCCACACAGTTTAGCATACAAAGAATCACCGCTCCAAGGTAATGACTTCTCCCAAAACAGCTGTCTCCACAATCCCTCAGGGTGCTGGCTCTGTTTGCAACAGGAACTGAAGTAGAAAAGATGTAGCTGGATAGCCGCACTCCAAATTATTCAACTTTATTTCAAAAAATGTAATAAAATTATAGCAACTAGGCTTGTGTACAGACTAACTGCACAGCTGCTGACATGTTTCACACCGAAACACTTTAGCCCTCAATACTGATAGATGTCATCTGCTTTGTGATAAGGTCAAGAATGGGGATGGGAGAAGGCAGTTATCTGACAAATCCATTAAAACTCCGGTGTTCCCCACGCCTTACAGTTTAGAGTTTAGTAAAATTAAAGGGATTGTGGAGAAATATTTACCTATTCTCTATAACGATCCTGTCTACGCTCAAATTCTATCTAAGGGTATTAGATCAGTCTCCCGCAGGGCTCCAACCATTGGTGGCATGTTGTCCCCCAGCCTCTATTTGAGCAGCGTTCAGCGCCCCAATTGGTTAAGGGATCGTTTCGATGTGGGGGCAATAAATGTCCATGTTGCCCCCACATTTTACGAGGCGATACTATCCTTTCTAGGTCTCTGAATAAGGATTTTAAAGCTATGGCCTTCATTAACTGTAACACTAAATTTGTTATTTACGTGGTTACGTGTGAACAATGTCGCATACAGTATGTTAGACGCACAACACGAAGACTGAGAGACAGATTATATGACCACCTCTATGACATTTCCAAAAACCACCCCACTAATGTGGCGAGGCACTGGAATCTTTGCCATGATAAGGATGTCAGTGGCTTACGCATTCAGGGGGTTGAAAAAGTCACTTTATCTAAAAGAGGGGGTGATAGGTTTAGTCTGTTGTGCAAGAGGGAGGTTTATTGGATATTCCATCTCCATACGAGGCAGCCTATGGGCCTTAATTTTGAGTGGGACATTTCATTCTTTTATGAGTGAATTCTCCACATATTGACTGCCCATATTTACTAAGCCAATATGTATGGCTTCCATTTCACTGGTTGTCTGTCCGGTGCTGATAGGTTTTTTCATCTGGTTCTGCTGGGCTCATTTTATTATGATTCTGCCAGAGTTTATTCACTATTTCCCATTTATTATAATTGCTTTACATTGAGGACAGGCTAATTATTCGATTGAGACTGTTTCTTGAATAGGGCTGTATGCACATATTGCAGCATTTTTTGCTGCAGGGATTATGAATATCAGTATTTTATGTGTTAATTAATATCCTATTAAACATGTTTGTTATTCTTTTGATAATCACACACCTGATATATTATGTTAGGTGTGTGATCAACTAGCTGGGTACTTGCATCAGCTCCCCATACCTGTCGGTATAAGGATATACACATTTAATTCGCCTTTAGCCTTAGAATATCCGGTTTCGATCGTTCATTTGGTCTATTCCTATATTTATTTTTATTTTTTATCTTTCCTATCTATGCATTGTATCATAGGAGAAGGCCTAAATAGACACATCCAGTAATGAGATATTTGCAATCTTACTATTATGCAGCTTTTTTTGGGATGTGTCATTTTTAGGGAATATTTGTGCTTTTCTCTGGCAGTTCCGATATTCAATGAGCCCCATGCATCGGCATGCACACACATTGAGAGTTTGTTTCTTTATTTTTTCTGTGTGTCTGCCGATGTGTGCGATTTTTTGCATACAAAATGAAAAATGTTTTTACATATGTCATTTTTTATTTATTTTTTAGGTTGCACCTGTACCTCTTCACCTAAAGATAAGATTCATCATGTTATTTATTTATTACCATTATGTATGCTTTCAATATGTCAGCTTGATTTAAGTGTTTTAGGTGAAAAAGGTATTTAAATGTTACCTTCAGATTTTGGATGCTCACAGGTGCTTCCCTAATTGCTATCTTGTTATACACATATTTTATTCATTTGTTTAATTGCTTGTGTGTGTGTATATAGCTCTGTATGTATATTCTGCTCATTAGCTATGACTAAGCACTCGTGTTCGGTGTGAAACATGTCAGCAGCTGTGCAGTTAGTCTGTACACAAGCCTAGTTGCTATGATTTTATTACATTTTTTGAAATAAAGTTGAATACTTTGGAGTGCGGCTATCCAGCTACATCTTTTCTAACACAGTTTAGCATACATGGAGAAATCTGTTGCACTTTTTCCATCTAACCATAGAAAATCTGCAGATAATCTATAGGTGTATGGCCAGCTTTAAGCTGTAAACGACAGGTACAGACCAACACCGAGCCCACTCGCACTCCTGTAGCAGATGATGCAAATCTGAAAAGTAGGGTCACACACAGCTGATATCATCCACAAGAAACATTACTGGAGACTGCTCATACAGAACATGTTTAGGCTATGGTGTTCAGTCTGAGCAGTCTCTAAAAAGTTTCTTTTGGATGATACTAGCAGTGTACAACCTTCCTTTTCAACTTGCATATAATTGTATTATTCTCATAATAATTATAAGCAGTTGACCAGTAGGGATGGCCGAATGGTTCGGCCCGAGCATAAGTTTGGGCCGAACTTTCGCTGTTTGGTCGTTTGGCAAACACCTGAACAAAATGATAATTCCATACACATATCCATGCTTCATTTAAAGTCCCAAAATCCACTTTCTTTTTCATCCGAACAAAGGGGTAGTTCGACCATTTGTTCGCCCCCCCCCCCCGGATCAACCTAAATGCATTGCGGTGCTGAACAGTGCATTGCAAGCCCTGATTGGCAGTGCAGTGAAAGCTTCAGCCAATCAGGGCACATAGCACTGTCAGAGTCATGATTGGACAATGTCATATCCAATCATGGCTCATTCCCGCCTTATATAAAAGTATTCTTTCAATGGCAGCCATTTTCAGTGTGATTTCAGCATGGAGAAAGATAGAACAGGGCTCTGTTCAGTGCTATAAGTTAATTAGTGTGCTATACTGCGCTATTTGCTTCAATTGTCAGTGTAGTATATTAGTTTAGTGTCAGTCTAGGGATAGTGTGAGTGTAGTGAGGAGGACCATCATTCAGCTTTGCATAGTGTGCAGCTTGAGTAGGGACAGCTCAGATAGTTTCACTGTAGTGTAGTCAGACTGTGTCATTCATACATACATTAGTGTAGAGTAGGGACAGCTCAGTGCTGTGCGGGGGCTTGGTGTTGGGGTTCTTACTTTGACACAAGCCCTGTCCATGAACAGGGTGAGGAGGAGTTCATGGACCAAGAATTGGTTGCTCCACGGTGACCAATTCTCGCACATGCCTTTGCTTCGTGAGATCCGGGAGAATAATCCTGATGATTTCATACTTGGACTTGCTTGGATGACGGACCCCCTTTTTCACCATCTGTTGGCTTTGCTGACCCCTTATATCAGCAGGCAGGATACCTGCATGAGGCAAGCCATCACTGCGGAGCAGAGGCTAGTTGCCACATTGAGGTACTTGGCAACAGGAGCCTTCAGGACCTCAAGTTCTCCACAGGCATCTCCCCCCAGGCTCTGGGGATCATTATTCCAGAGACCTGTTCTGCCATCATACAGGTCCTGCAGAAGGACTATATGAAGGTAAGATTTCTCCTAACATCACATTCTATGTATTTACTGTTTCCTAATGTATTGTAATTCTTTCCGCGTTCCCTAATTACCATGATTGTAATATGCTGTAATTGATATGCTGTGCCCCTTTGTCCTTCATGCATTTTTGCCTTCACTAACCTCCCCAGCATGCTCTCCTGGGCCCATACACCTATAGCCTAGTCACTTAGCAATGTATTTTGTCAGCTCCATAGTATTGGTTTCCCCTAAACACCCCCTAAAATCTATACAAATGTTATGTATGTGTTTAATCTCATGCAGAGTGCCCAAGGTTTTTTTTTGGTAGGCCAAACTCATTAGGAACCCCCCTCCCCCAACTGCTAGGTCAGCTGATACCAATCCTCTATCTGCTGACTTTGCCAAACCCAATACACACTATACCTACCTCTTTAGTGGTATTTATGGATGAATTCACCAAAGCATGTAGTGCAAGAACCTGCCTCAATACTTTCAAATGCTACTTTTTAAAGTTTTTTTTTTTACTCCTATTATTATCTTGATAGGTAATAGCAGAATGTAAAAATGTGCTTCCATTTGTTCATTTAGTGTTATATTTTTGGTATTGTGACACTTCTTACCTGTCCGGTGGGCTGCCAATAGTGTAAAGTAAGGAGGGTCTGGCCAAACTATCACACATTATTTAGGCATTCAGGTCTCAATGAAGTGGAGAGGGTTACCTGTCCAATACACCCCCCCTAATTTTTTGCAATGGGCATCAGATTGGGGGGGGGGTGAGGAATCTGCTAAGGGGACATGCTACTTTTGGTTTAAATACTTTTTTCCAAAAATGTTATACTGATCTTGGCCCAAATTTTTTGTTTCTAATCTGCTTGCAATGTTCATGTCACACTTTGCCAGCCATTGGGACTTTCCCAACTGTGGAGGGGCAATTGATGGGAAACACGTCTGCATTGTCACACCCCCCAACTCGGGGTCCTACTATTATAATTACAAGGGGTATAATAGTATTGTGATTTTGGCGGTGGTGTCAGCGACATATGACTTCCTGTATGTAGACTTGGGGTAAAATGGCCTGATCTCGGATGGTGGAGTCATCGCGCAGATGGAGTTCTACTGGCGTCTCCAGAGTGGCAGTCTGGGCTTGCCACCTCCAGAGGAGAATGCAGAAGGACTCCCCTTCATGTTCGTTGCGGATGAGGCATTTGCGCTGTCAAGCCATCTGATGCGGCCTTTCCCGAGGAGGACCCTCACCCCGGACCAGAGGGTCTTTAATTTCTGGCTGTCCAGAGCCTGAAGAGTAGTGGAGAACACTTTTGGGATAATGGCCAGCCGGTTATGCCTATTTTTGACACCCATCCACATGGCGGAATATAAACTGAATCATATTGTGCTTTCCTGCTGCATTCTGCACAATTTAAAAAAAAAAACATTCACCAAACTATGTAGTCTCAGTTTGCCCTGATGCAGACTTACCCCAAAATGCCAACCTGACGGCCCTTGAAGCTGTCCGTCCTGGCTTGCCCCCCCCCCAAAATACCTGCGAAGTCAGAACAAGATATATGGAGTACTTTGTGGGTAGGGGGAGCATTAATATGCCAGACAATGTCTGAGAGGCATTTTTTAAATAAATATTTATTTTTAACTCAAATAATAGTTGTTTTCATTTACTGCTTGGGTTTGTTTTAGGTGTCTCCTAGCTTATTTAATGGTTTATTTTTTGTCCTTTATCTTCAACAGTGTAAACCCACTTGCTGGGCGATAGGAGGTGACAGTCTCTTCTTCATAAAAATAATCTTCTAATGTTGTGGGTCTGCTACATACAGCTAGTTTTTATAGTTAAGGTATGTAGTGCATTACTGACAAAAAGATTACTCATTTTCAGCACCATGACAGAAATGTGTGAAATTACAGAAATGTGTGGAGTCCTGAAAATGGTGTGATTGGTGGTAAAATAAAAAGCACGGTGGGTGTTATTTACTAAAGGCAAATCCACAATGCACTCCAAGTGCACTGCAAAAGTGCACCTGAAACTGCACTTGGAGTGCAAAGTGGATTTGCCTTTAGTAAATAACACCCATTGTCACAAAAAACAACAACTTTACGATAAATACTGCTTTTGGGGTATTGAATAAGGAAGCCATACATTGTTGATAATTAAACTTTTTACTTCAAGCACATTCACATGTGCGTTTCTAAAAGGGTTTTACAACAAACCAACATAATTGGTGTATATAACATTATTTTGCTAACAGTAATATAACTTGGCGCTTTTGTGTAAACAGGCATGTATCAAAGCATAAGATACAGAACACAGGAACTTACAAAGTTCAACTTTGAAAAGTGAAGACAATATCAGACATGACTATGTCCAAACTGTGTTGATATTGCCTTCATCACATGGGGTGTCACCCCTGTAAAAGCCAAATTTAGAAGATGCACACAAATTGGGGATCAAACCGGGCATTTTCTTCCTGAACCCATCCCTATAATGTCAAAATGTGCTATCTCCCATCATGGGGGATCAATGGACGTGTTTTGCAACCCCTTCACCTCAGCCACTTTAGTAGCAAGGAAGGGGTTGCACCCACAAAACATGTACATTGATCCCCCATGATGGGAGATAGCACATGTTGACACACTGTGTGCATCTTCCAAATTAGTTTTTTCTAATAATTGGAAAATTGTTTTTTAAAACTGAAAATGGCTGCTAGCTACTTTGGGGTGTTTCAGATTCTCCCTAAAACATCAATGATGTTCTTCATTTTTTGTTGAACATCATTGATGTTTTTCTTGATATCATCTAAATCGCGATTGCACCCCATTATCTCACCGATGAGGATCTGGGTACTTTCACTGGAAAAATGCGATTCTTCTTCCACAACATCCACATCACTGAAAAATAAACCAAAAAAAACACTGTGTATTATAAATATTCGGGCATACATTGATTAGCTTACCTGAAGCTGTGGTCTCAGACACTCACCTGTTATGATGACAATTTCGATAATCTCGCCTTCCTCCTCTGCTTCTGGTGTTGGTATTTCCCCTTCTTTGGGAGGTGTGGGGTCCCTGGTGTCCTCAGACGTCCAGAGTCTTCTCGCCCCTATGAGAATGTACAAAAGGAATACTTAACACACAGATATTTGAGAGCATAAATAGGAATATGAAACATTGCTTAGAAGTGTCATACAATTGGGTTTTTGGGCCGAGTTCAAAGCAGAAAACATTAATTTTGACACTTTCTAAAGCTGGAATACTTACCTGTTTTGTGAAAGTTTGTCAGATGGAGACACCCCTATAGTATCCACTGGAGCACATGTGTGGGACATGCTAATAAAAAGGGTGTTCTGGTGTCCCAGTACTAGTGCTCCAGAGTCCAGATGTGTAAACAGCTACCTTTACACTGAATAAAGTTTTCTTTTCATTCTATTATTAGCAAGCCCTGTAGACAAGAAACTTCCTTTGACTAGAGATAGATAGGCGTGAAAAAATGTAGTTTCCTGCAACTTGCCGAAACATCGTATTTGAAGTGGGCGAACGATCGAGGTTTATTACGACCGATTAAACTGTACAACATTAAATCAAAGCACATGGAGCAGTATGCAAGCAATAATAATAATATGAACACACAACAACTACTTACTTTTTTGAAGAAGTCGCTTGATCTTTCGGTACTGATCGTGCTCCCTCAGTTTTAGGTCTGACCAGCGTTTCCTCAGTTGATCCTTGGATTGTCGTACCCCAAAGTTCTTCTGCAGACTCTTCACAACTTTAGCCATGATCTTGGCCTTTCTGACATTTGGGTTGGGGTAAGGCCCATACTTCCCATCATAGTCGCTCCTCTTCAATATGTCCACCATCTCGGCTATCTCTACAAAAGGCATATTTGAGGCCTTAAATCTTCTCCTCTGGGATCGGGACGTTTCTGCCTCCGGGCTTTCCTCGTCCTCCTCCTCGTTAGTGGACTTATCATGCACCTGCTGTGTCTCCACCATGTGCTCTCGCCACTGCGCCGTAAAGAGAAGGGGCGGGGAATAGAATAGACTAGAAAGATCGTCAGGGGCGGGCAGAGTTTCACGCATTTGCACTGTGTGTCGTACGTTTGAGCTGTGAGCAGAGGCAGAGAGCGTGTGCGAACGAAGGTACAATTTTAACTTGTTACATCACTAGCCTATACTGCTTCTAGATTGAGGCTTATTCAAGGACAAGATTAGGAGAGTTTAGCCTGACATTATTATGGTTTGTCTTGTGTTGTTTCTTGCAGAGAAAACAATGGATCCTTTTGACCTGCCCTATTTCCTTTGTAATGATCATTGAAAAGCTCAGGGACCTGCCCTGGCTGTTGGAGATTTCACACCCCTTTTATCATGACCAAAGTAAGAGGAAGGCAGCGCTGCCTAAACGACTTGATTTGGTCAAGATCATGGTCCCCACGACAGACATTCCCTATGTGAAGTCCAAACTTCGTGCCCTGAGGAGTACATATCTGATGGAGCACAGGAAGTTCCCGGAGTCCCTGCTATCAGGAGATCCAAATGACATTTATGTCCCCAGGATGCTGTTATATGACAGGCTGCATCATCTGGCAGCCCTGAGGGAACCCATGCCATCACTCTACTGGCTTTCAAGGCTTCCTTTCCCCCCATTATATGGCTTCCGATGTCCAACCTGGGCCTTTCAGGCAGCAACATGTGGAGGGGCCCAGCTTGAGACAGGTATAGCATTCTTCAACATATTTCTTGTTGTACATTTAATGATGTTAACTAGATGTTATTATTGATCAGTTAAGTTGTGATTTAACAAAGTGGTTGACATATCAATAGACAGTAGTGACCAAGATTGGGACAAGAATGAAAAATGCTGAATGATAGGATGTTCTATTTATTAACATTCAATTTGCACCAGACATGAGCTGAAAATTGTGTGATTGATGAACAAAAAAATAAAACTACATCCCATTTTCATAAACAGGAAGACCTCAGCCGGGAGGAGGCTGTGGCAAGTCCCACAACTAGCAGAGCAGAGCCACAGCCTGGAAGGAAGCCTGGAGGGAAGTGCCTAAAGAAGACCAGAGAGTGATGGCCTGGGTTCAGTCTGGTCTGCCAGAAGATGCAGCCTCTTGTATGACCACATCCTGGGGACATAGATGTCATCTGCTCTTCCTGATCGCTTGAACTTCTGGACCAGACTGTTCTCCAGCAGATATGTACTCCTCAGGCCACCAATTTTGCAATTACATATTTGATGTCTGCCCTGGGGGCCAAAAGGCTTCGCCAAATTGAGTAGTTTATCTAGCGCTGCCTTCCTCTTTATTTTGTTTAGGAGACCTAATAAAGGTTTTTTTGGTTGAAGAAATACTTGCCTATGTGTTTTACTTCAAAAAGGACAGTTTATTTGTGAGTAGGCAGGTACATTTCAAAAATACAAAGTCAAATGAACAAGGGGCACCAACACCAAACAACCTCCTAGAGATTAAAAAAAAAAAGCTATAAAATAAAATGATAATAATGGTGTTGTGGTAAGTTGAGACACACAAAACACACAAAAAAAATTACGAAGATGAGCAAACTGTAAAATAAAGGAGATCTTGATTAAAAAAAAAAAAAAAATGTACAAATAAAACAAAAAAAAACATTCTGGATATGTGACAAATAAAAATATTTGAGTCATGAAATCATGAAAAAGAATAAAGAAATACGTTTTGGAGAAGTCTGTGTGAATATGAGCAGCAAAAGAACTTCATTCTTCTAGCATTCTAAAGAAAAAGAGAATGCCCTGCATTAAACAGTTTTTAACATTGCAGCGTGATGAATGTGCTATATCGATTACGAACGCTAGTTTTACCTGACCGAGCGCTTCCGTCTCAGAATTTTGTTCTGAGCATGCGTGGCACTTTGTTCGTCGGACTAGGCTACACACGATCGGAATTGCCGTGATCGGATTTTGTTGTCGGAAAATTTGAGATCCAGCTCTCAAACTTTTTCCGTCGGAAATTCCAACGGAAAAAGTCCGATTGAGCCCACACACGGGCGGATTTTCCGACAACATGGTCCGATCGGACATTTTCCGTCGGAATTTCCAACCGTGTGTATGGGGGCTTATTAAAATGGTGTGTTACTGGCTAGATCACCAAGTAAAAAGAGAGAGAAAATAGATTTTAAAAAGAAAACAAATTCCACCACCTCATCAAATGATTAATAAGTTGCAATATATTATAATACATTTTTGGTTTTGGATTTAATACTTCTTTAAATCCTTCTATTGTTGCTACTGGGAATATTATATTGCATACAGACACCAGGGAGAGATGGGAGAAATGCAAACAGATATATACAAAAATGAGTTACCTGGAGATCAACTCTTAACTGTTAAGATCAGAGGCATCCAGATCTTCCTAAATTCAAACTATTTCCTTGCACTTCATCAAAATGAAATGTAGAAAAGGCAAACAAGCACTCATGCCCCAATTCTTATGCTCATTATTAAATAAAATCCCAAGTTAGAAATATGTACTCAGTCTGTTACAATTCCTTGAAAGGACCCCTAGACCTAAAAGACAAAAGGTACTATAAGCAGTGATGTAAGTAACTGAGTTAAAATAAACTGAGTTACTTAACGCAGTTACTTTAGAGGGTAACGAGTAATCTAACTGATTACTTTTCCCCTCATGGTAACGCAGTTCCCATTACTTGGGCGGCGTTACTGCAATTACATCTACTGCCACTAGATGGCAGTAGTGTAATTCTGGTGTCCTGCCGAAAATGTTCCCCCACCGGATAAGGACCCCCTGTACTGCGCAGGTGCAGCGCTTACGCAGTACGAAGGACTACGGAACCCCTTGGTTAGAGTAATAATAGAGCAGCCCCTTGGTTACACGATATATAACAATAATAATAAATGCGCCCCTTGCTTACAGTAATACTAGACCCGCCCTATAGTTACACGTATAGAATACAAAAAAATAAGTCACAGTTACTTTGCTGCGTAACTAATTACTTTTCCAATGTAGTAACTGAGTTACTAACGCAATTACATTTTGGGAGAAGTAATTTGTAACTTAACTAATTACTTTTTTAAAGTAAGATGACCAACACTGACTATAAGCAATGAGAGGTGAGTGTGAGATACTGGTTTATACAGCTAGCTCTTAGTCAAATGTGTTTCCCTTTAGGTTTGGCATGTTATACTAGGAACCTGCCAGCAATAACTGCTGGTCAAAATGAGTAACTGAAGGTCAAGTGCTCTTCACTGAGTCTGTGATATAAACTGACATGCTAAGCATGCTTGCGCTGTGGTTCTGATTCGTACTCTTGGTATGACCTTTGTCCTCTCCTTTGATTCCTGCCACTCATTTGACTTCCTCCTTCTTCCTAGGATATGTCTCTCACTAAATGCTACCTGCCATGTCTTTGGTCTATAGCAGTGTTGCCAACCTACCAGATGGAAATTTACTGACACGACACCCAAAATTTCCTGGCACAGCCAAGTTTTTACTGGCATTTCCAAAAGTTACAAAATTACAGTTTTAAGTGCAAATTTTAGTATTTAGGCTACAAAAAAAAAGTACAATATGCAATTAGCAATGTGATTTTAGGTAGAAATTAGATAATGTAGGTAGATAAGGTAGGGCAAAAAACATATTTCTTATTTTATTTTCGATATATAGTAAGTAGCTCAGGGACAGGACTCAGGAGGGCAAGAAATTAGAATAGGCACACACACATGAAGTTGACTCTTGGTCCCTTCAGTCCACTCCAGTCTAAATAGCACTGACAGTCCCGCTCCTGACCTGCCCTCCTCCTGTCCTGCAGACCCACACACGAGGCTCTGGCTGCTCTGCTTGGCTCCCTTGCACCATGATATCACACGACACACTCGGGCACCGCCTCCACCAGAGCTGCCCGAACACACTGTAGCAGGGAGTCAGATGGTCTTGACCGGCTCTGGACCGAGCCAAACATCACAGCCATATTTTTTCCTGGCAACATTTTCCTTTTACTGGCATTTACTGACAGGAGAAAATTGTCTGTTTTTTACTGGCTACCAGTAAAAATACTGACGGTTTTCAACACTGGTCTATAGAGTATACTCCATGCTATGCTCTGGCCCAATAATTTGCCTCTGGTGATAAAGTTTATCTGCCCACCAAGAATATTGTTACATGTACCATAATTGTGTAATTTAGGTATAGTGGTCATTTAAGTTTTGGCTTCTGGTCATGATTGAAGAAAAGTATGCTATAGAAAATGTTTTAGTTGCTCATGGAAACCAACCCCCTTCCAACTGTTATTTCTGTAGTCCAATACAGTTACGGTACATATTCAGTGCATGCCTTTAGCTTTGGGAATGCTTTCATGTACTGATGTCCTTTGAATTATTTCATGCTTATCTAAAAGTTATTGTTATTGTATCCTATAACTGGGATATCAATGTACTACAGGGTGTAGATCTGAGCACTGAGGGGTGTCTAGTATATTTGTATGTGCTGCAATCCACTCATTTGGTTTGGGTGATATTTTAGTAAATTAGTACTTTTTTAAAGAGATTTAGCACTGTAGGAATAAGGCATAGCCTTATATGTGTCATGAATTGAATGATAAATGTCACAGATGCTTGGGCTCGCCGAACCTTCAAGCCATTAGTGGCTGCTGTCCTAACTGATCACATGCTCAGATATGAAGCAATTGAGCTGCAAGGTTGAAAATGACTTGCTAAGCTATTGCTAGGCTTGCCAGGCTTCAAACGTTTTATGCACAATTGCAGAAAGTCCACATTGCATGACTCCAGATAAACTTACTTTGCAAACATTCTGCAAGTCTGCTGCAAGTTTTGGTTCAGTTATGTTGTGCAATAGTCACCCCAGCACAGGGGTCACTGTGGCTGATTTTTCATGCTTTAGACTTGCAGAGCTCTTGCTGTAGACTCACCACTGCAACTTTGCTCTTGCTAGAGACTTGCCACGCAAATTTGCCACAAATTGGTAAAGTGTCAGCTAGAACTTGTGCTTCAAGTGCTATGCAAGTGTACAACCTGCCAGTGAAAATGTGCAGTAAGTAACAGGCTTACAATTCATCACTGCCACAAATTTGTGGCAAGTTATCCTTGCTATCTGGGTGTGCAGCACCATGGCAACTTCAGATCAATGGGGCTATCTTTCTTGCCTATAAAGGATAGAAGGGTTTAGTTTAGGATTAGAGTAGTGTATCACGCCAGTTTTTCTAATTAATTTTTTTTTCTGTCCTTTCCTCTAAGGTCATGGTTTGATTAGTTATCCTAAATATCACACGTCATCTCATTAAATTAACATGGGATTCATGAAATAAGCTTTCAGGTCATTACTATTACATTTGCAGCGTGTATCCAGAGTCCGCCCACTAAGCTGGTAAACTCTCTGAATGAAAAGATGAATACTTTGATCTCTCTGGGTGAGAACAGATCTAAATTGAAGCTATAAATTGCCTGAAGGCTATGAAACCATTGTAAAGCACATTTCCATATTATCTACATGAAACTGTAGATGTCTGCAAAAATGATTGGGTGTACATTTGTTTCACTCTAACTATCCAGGCTAGACTTTAGATTAAATTAATTAATCATTATTTGTTAGCATGCTGTGTTGTGTTGATGCATTCTTGCTCTTAAAGGGCACCTGCGCTTCAGTGGCTTTTACGATAATTTGAAGACATGGAGTAGTGGAAAAAGTTAAACTAAAATAAACTGTTAATTTATGAATACTGATACCTAGAGTGCCTGCACATAACTTCAGAAACTTCAGTATTCTCTGGTTTGCCAAATGCCAAGTTATTCTGATCAGGCAAAGCTCCAGTACTTCAGCTTGGCACTAAAGTCCCACCTCCACATGTCCCTACTGACCAGTTACAGTAATGGAAAGTCTTAAGCCGCGTACACACGATCTGACTATCTGGCGAACTTAGTCCCACGCACAATCCGCCGGACTTTCTGAACGAGCGGACTTGCCCACACACGCCCACACACGACCGGACTTTTCCGGCGGACTGGATCCATCGGACAATCTGCCGGACTTTTGGCAGGGGTTCGCTGGACTTTTGAAATGAATGGACTTGCCCACACATGGAGTAAAGTCCATTAATTTTGAACGTGACTCCAGGTAGACGGGACTCGCGAAGGAAGTCAATGTCGACGCCTCCATCGGCGAGATTGACACCTTGCTAGCCCCGTCACCTGGTATGGATTTAAAGGGGAATCCCTACGCCGAAAAAAAAGGCATGGGGGTCCCCCCCAAAGTCCATAGCAGACCCTTATCTGAGCATGCAGCACGGCCGTTCAGGAAAGGGGGTGGGGATGAGCGAGCGCCCCCCTCCTGAGCCGTACCAGGCCAAGTGCCCTCAACATGGGGGGGTGCTTTGGGGAAGGGGTACTCTGCGCCCCCCCACCCCAAAGCACCTTGTCCCCATGTTGATGAGGACAAGGGCCTCTTTCCGACAACCCTGGCCGTTGGTTGTCGGGGTCTGCGGGCGGGGGGGTTATCAGAATCCAGGAGTCCCCTTTAATAAGGGGGCCCCCAGATCCTGGCCCCCCACCCTATGTGAATGAGTATGGGGTCCCTGGCATTACAAGCGGAGAGAGTGTCGTGTCAACATCGGAAGAAGAGAAGAAGAAGGAAGAAGAAAAACAAGGGGGTGGCGGCGACAACAGCGACGAACCAGAAGACCGGCCAACACTAGTAAAAGAGCTGCAAGAAGATAGCAGAGGCCCGGCAGAAGAAACGAAGAGCAGGACAACACCCCCGAAGTCGGAAGAAGACCCCCGGAGCAAGTTTGCTTTGTTATCGCCTGGATTTTATCTGTGATGCCGGAATAGACAATTTTGTACTTTGGCAAAAAAATGTTTAAATAAATTGACACAGATTCTAACCTTTTATATTGTCCAGAATATAAAAAAAAAAGCTGGAGTTGGACTTTAGTACCTAATTCTGTCTGTCCCAATGGTACGTTAGGTACTTGTTTTCATGGGCTTGAACTGGATGCATTGTTTATAAACCTTTTCCCAAGACTCCAAAGTGCATGTTAATACTGCTATATATACTATATATATATATATATATATATGAATTTGAGTATAATCAGTGGTGTGTTTTAATATACTTCTTTTGTATTTCTTCATCTATTTACCTGTGCCTGTGAATGTAATTCCTAACTAGAAAGAAGCAAATACAAACTAAAATCTGCATGAAAGGTTTTTAGTTTTAAAGTATTTAGTAACAACGAATGCTAACAGCATAGTTACTACAAGATAATGTTACCTACTGTATAGCTTTTTGAAATTTAAAGTGGCACTTTGCACATGATTCTGTATTCTTTGCAAAGTGAAATGCCATCGCATTCAATAAGCTCTAGGGAAAATGCCCTTGCAAAGTCAAACTTCCCTTGCAAAGTGAACAACCTATTTGCCCCCCAGTAAATCAACCCCAATGAGTTAAAGCTGAACTCCAGTCAAACATTTAAATACACAGATATAGTTCCTTTATGTGTATTTGATCCTTATTTGTTTATTTTTGTTATTTAAAAAAAATGTATTTCAGATTATTTTTCACTAATTGCTTTTTATCTCTCCCCCTCTCTTTGATAAAAGCATTTGTAATCTTTGGGAGCCATTTAAAGCCCATTGCACCCGAGGCCTATTGCCCGAAAAAACCACCTTAATGTTGCCCTCTCTATTGATGCCAATCCATTTTGCCAAAACAGATTTTCACTGAAATCTCAGGGAGATGAGAACTGTCAATTTTGTCCCTCTCTAAGGCTGGGCTCACACCTATGCGAATTGGATGTGGGTTTCCCCGCATCCAATTCGCATAGCAAGAGATTGTGACCGGCTCTCTATGGAGCCGGTTTACACATCTCCGCAGCGGCTCTGTTGCAAATTTCACAGGACCCCTGTGCGTCTTCTGGTCCATTTCAGGTCCGAATTTAGCCCAAAACTCGGACTGAAAACGGACCTAAAACGGTGAATGGAGACGCACCGGACTCCTGCTGTGAGCCGCTCTGTGCAGCAGTGTGAACCCCCAAGAGCAGACACTTCTTATAGATTTTCACCTTGCAGACACTGTTCCTATTCCCAACAGCACCTTTTGAGCTTGGACAATTAACATGTGGATGACCGCACACTGTTGTTGCAATGATCCATAAGTTTATCAGAGAAAAACACATATATGAGAGTCAAAGGAGCTGCACACCCCGAAAAAATTAAAACATAGAAAGGTTCCCCACTGGGTTTTTAAGCAGCAAAGTAAACGAAATGTATGTTTGTAAAAAAACTGATTATTTTATTCAATGAAAAAGATTCAAATATACAGAGTTTAAAATATGAGCTCTGGTTAATGACATAAGAAGCAGGGTAACCAAAATTGATGGTGACATTATACATCATAGGAACAATGTGTTACAAATTACATTATACGATAGGATGCATGAGAATACCCCAATGCATTTTGACCCCTACATTTGTGGTCTTCTTCAGGGGAGTTTTAGCACTCTAGAAAATACATCAAAAAAAGTTTTTACCATTTTTACTTTACATTTTTGAGATATACAGCAAGAGTAGAAAACTACTTCATGTATACTATCATATATAAACCATGCATTTCTTTCTATCTATGATTATAGATTTTACTCTTCAAATAATGGACCCCGCGTAACCAGAGATTTAAAAACGGTTGCATTCAAGTGATCCTGGACCTCCGCATGCCTCCTCAGTGTCCCCCCAGGTGAGCCCCCAATCAACAGGGCTTGCAAGGAGCCACGTATTTTGACCCCAGAGATGGAGGGAGTGGGAAAGAGGGCACCTGCAATTTTTAATTT
This sequence comes from Lithobates sylvaticus, assembly GCA_028564925.1. Taxonomy (NCBI): domain Eukaryota; kingdom Metazoa; phylum Chordata; class Amphibia; order Anura; family Ranidae; genus Lithobates; species Lithobates sylvaticus. The sequence goes on along the minus strand of CM053031.1, from coordinate 216,291,685 downwards.
GTGCCGTCAGAATAAGTAAACAGAAATAATTTTCATAAAAGTGCTCCTAGCTACGGGTCCCACTTGATATGATAAATCAAATAATTCCAATAACTATTTCAGTAATGTTTAGTTAAGTACTCATTGGGGGTTATTTACTAAAGACAAATCCACTCTGCACTACAAGTGTACTGCAAGTGCACTTGAAAGTGCACTTAGAAGTGAAGTCGCTGTAGATCGCTGTAGATCTGAGTGGAAGCTCTGAAATGAGGGGAAGCTCTGCTGATTTTATCATCCAATCATGTGCAAGCAAAAATGTAGTTTTTTTATTTTCCTTGCATGTCCCCCTCAGATCTACAGCGACTGCACTTGAAAGTGCACTTGTAGTGCAAAGTGGATTTGCCTTTCGTAAATAACCCCTATTGCGTGTTATTTTTTTAGAAAAATTATTTTTTTAGGTTTGCCCATGGGTTAGATGGTAAACCCATGGAACAGGTGATATAGTATGCTGTCATGATTGAAGTGATTATGCAAGAAGATTAAGTGCATGAACTAGGATAAAAGTGACCATTGAGTTGGGGGGGGGGGGGGCAAAATAGATATTTGCATTGTGAATAATTGAATGAATGATGTATTTTGCTTTAAATGGAATGCAATATGTTTGTACTAGTGCTGGTGAAAAAACAAACAAACAGGCGAAACAGAAATAAAAACAAAAAATAATAATGTGTAAAATAAAAATAAAAAGTGCCAGTGTGTAGTGCTACAATAGGTGAACAGAGTTGCTGAAGTGAAATAAATATTTTATTAGCTTTAGTCTTAGAAATGTAGTGCAAGATACCAAACTTGGCAATGATATATCCATATGCAAGATTCAAGATTGAGTGTTGGAAAGCCAATCTGTATGAAAAAGTGCAAACATGTGAGTGATAGGTAGTGGCATATCCATCCAGCCAGTGTATCCAAAACAGCACTTACTGTTCTGCCTTCCTCTCATGGTATGGGCATTGTTAATCCTTCAGGGATCACCTCAAGATCCACTGGTACAGTATCTTACAAAAGTGAGTACACCCCTCACATTTTTGTAAATATTTTATTATATCATCATGTGACAACCCTGAAGAAATGACACTTTGCTACAATGTAAAGTAGTGAGTGTACAGCTTGTATAACAGTGTCAATTTGCTGTTCCCTCAAAATAACTCAACACACAGCCATTAATGTCTAAACCTCTGGCAACAAAAGTAAGAAAACCCCTAAGTGAAAATGTCCAAATTGGGCCCAATTAGCAATTTTCCCTCCCGGGTGTCATGTGACTCGGTAGTGTTACAAGGTCTCAGGTATGAATGGGAAGCAGGTGTGTTAAATTTGGTGTTATTGCTCTCACTCTCTCATACTGGTCACTGGAAGTTCAACATGGCACCTCATGGCAAAGAACTCTCTGAGGATCTGAAAAAAATAATTGTTGCGCTACATAAAGATGGACTAGGCTGTAAGAAGATTACCAAGACCCTGAAACAGAGCTGCAGCATGGTGGTCAAGATGATACAACGGTTTAACAGGACGGGTTCCACTCAGAACAGGCCTCGCCATGGTCGACCAAAGCAGTTGAGTGCACGTGCTCAGCGTCATATCCAGAGGTTGTCTTTGGGAAACAGACATTCTGCCAGCATTGCTGCAGAGGGTGAAGGGGTGGGGGGGTCAGCCTGTCAGTGCTCAGACCATACGCCACACACTGCATCAAATTGGTCTGCATGGCTTTTGTCCCAGAAGGAAGCCTCTCCCAAAGTTGATGCACAAGAAAGCCTGCAAACAGTTTGCTGAAGATAAGCAGACTAAGGACATGGATTACTGGAACCATGTCCTGTGGTCTGATGAGACCAAGATAAACTTGTTTGGTTCAGATGGTGTCAGGCGTGTGTGGCAGCAACCAGGTGAGGAGTACAAAGACAACTGTCTCTTGCCTACAGTCAAGCATGGTGGTGGGAGTGTCATGGCCTGGGGCTGCAAGAGTGCTGCCGGCACTGGGGAGTTACAGTTCATTGAGGGAACCATGAATGCCAACATGTACTGTGATATACTGAAGCAGCGCATGATCGAAGACTGGGCCGCAGGGCAGTATTCCAACACGATAATGACCCCAAACACACCTTCAAGATGACCACTGCCTTGCTAAAGAAGCTGAGGGTAAAGGTGATGGACTGGCCAAGCATGTCTCCAGACCAAAACCCTATTGAGCATCTGTGGGGCATCCTCAAATGGAAGGTGGAGAAGCGCAAGGTCTCTAACATCCACCAGCTTCATGATGTTGTCATGGAGGAGTGGAAGAGGACTCCAGTGGCAACCTGTAAAGCCCTGGTGAACTCCATGCCCAAGAGGGTTAAGGCAGTGCTGGAAAATAATGGTGGCCACACAAAATATTAACACTTTGGGCCAATTTGGACATTTTCACTTAGGGGTATACTCACTTTTGTTGCCAGCAGTTTAGACATTAATGGCTATGTGTTGAGTTATTTTGAGGCCATAAGCTCAACTGCGGGGACACATTGGGGAGAACCATGAAAAGATCCATACATTTATTGTAAAAATCAAAAAAGTCCAAATAGCGTAACACACTTTAAAAGCAAGTGTTGATTGCATACTGTGTGTTATGCTATTGGGACTTTTTAGATTTTTTTTCAATAAACTTAGGGATCTTAGTAACAACAGTGTATAGTCACCCACCTGTTAATTGTCCATGTTCTGCGGGACGAGCCGGACCGGCACCTGTGTTTTTTGGGGTTAAAAATAAGTGGACCGACCTTGAGCGGTGTATAGTGTTTTTAATTAAGAGAAAATTATATAGCATTAAAGCTGCTGTCATGCATATGGCATCTAACTGGCAAATTATTTCTTCCCACCTTCATGTGGGTGATGTGGTCAGAGGTAAAACCAAAACAGTGGGATGGAATTGCTAAAGGCAATTAGACTGTGCACTTTGCAAGTACAGTTGCACTCATTTTCCTTAATACGTTTAAATGTGTTAAACCTTCACTTTGTATAAAATAACCAATCAGATGCAAGGAAAATAAAAATAAAAATAAAAAAAAAACAGCATTTTTGCTTGCACATGATTGGATGGTGGAAATCAGAGAGTTTTACCACATTTACTAATCTCTGGGGAAAATGAGTACATCTGTACTTGCAAAGTGCACAGTCTATTTGCCTTTAGTAAATCCACCTCATTGTCACTACAGTGAAATTGGAAAAACTCACATATGCCTAATTTTCTTCATCGGAGGCTTTAGGCTTACATGTACCGTATTTATCGGCATATAACACGCACTGGCGTATAACACGCACCCCAAGTTTAGGAGGGAAGTTTTAAGGAAAAAACTTTTAGGAGGGAATTTTAAGGAAAAATAAAACTTACATTTAAATGCCCATTAATGCAGCCTTGCACTGTCCTCCTGCAGCCTTGCACTTTGTCCCCCTGAAGCCTTGCACTGTGTCCCCCTGAGGCCTGGCACTGTGTCCCCCTGGGGCCTGGCACTGTGTCCCCCTGAAGCCTGGCACTGTGTCCCCCTGAAGCCTGGCACTGTGTCCCCCTGAAGCCTGGCACTGTGTCCCCCTGAAGCCTGGCACTGTGTCCCCCTGAAGCCTTGCACTGTGTCCCCCTGAAGCCTGGCACTGTGTCCCCCTGAAGCCTGGCACTGTATCCCCCTGAAGCCTGGCACTGTGTCCCCCTGAAGCCTTTCTAAAAAGCATGGTTGATTTTTATTTTTAAACTTACCACCGCTTACCACCGCTGCCATCTTCGGCTCCTCCCGTCGCAGCCGCCGAGATCTTCGGCTCCTCCCGCCGCCGAGATCTTCGGCTCCTCCTGCCGCCGCCGCCGAGATCTTCGGCTCCTCCCGCCGCCGCCGACATAGACCGAGCCGGCTCCACTCGCAGTAACGCCCCTGTCCCGCCCCTTGGCCAGGCTCCTATGATGGACACAACGCCGGGCCAATGGCGTGACGTAAAGGCTAGGGAGGCGGGACTGGGCGTGACTGCGAGCGGAGCAGAGTACACAGAAGACTCGGCTCTGCTCGTAGATGTCGGTGGAGCTCTGGATCGGCGGGGATCGTGGGGGATTGGCGTATAACACGCACCCACGATTTCCCCCTGATTATAAGGGGAAAAAATAAATACGGTATCTAAATATATATTTAACTATGGTTATGTATGTATGTTGGTGCTGCTACATCTATGCTACACTGCCAGTAAAAAATAAAAATAAATCTTTTGCTAGTCATAATTTCTGTTTCAAGTAAAATAAAGCATGTGTTGTCATCTCTCCATATATACAATGTCAGTACAACAGTCCCCAAAAAAATGTTGAAAAAAAAAGATTTCCCCAGTGCCCTTAACAAAACAATCTTTCCACTGTAATATTTGTATTCAGACTTCTTTATGTGTTTTGTAATAAAAAAAAAAAAAAAGTTGGGGGGGAGTTGTGTGTGGAAACTTAGAAGGAAGAATTTGTTTTCTTTGATTTCACAGAAAATACAATACATTTTTATACCATAAAAAACTATAGTGAGAAAATGTATTCGCTGAGGCTTTCTTTCACTCCAAAGTGGATGAACGAGGCATATTGGATGAAGCAATTTATCAGAAGTGTGCTTGTCTATTTTAGACTAGAGTTACAAGCCTGAGGGTCCATTCACATAGGCAATTAGAACACCTAGAGAACTCTATCAACATGAATCTGCAGATCTGGAATGATAAGAGCTGCAGCCACTCGGGTATTCGCTGGCTGTGTAAATGCCATTGCATTGTATGGGCTAAGTGGCCACAGCTCTTCATACACTCCCATCATTCTAGACTCAGAAATCCGCAAAGCCTGCTAATCGCCTGTGTTAATGGACCTTAATGCCACGTACACACGACTGTTTTTTCCGTCAGAATAAACTCTGACGGTCTTTCCAACGGAGTTGCGATGGAGTTCCGCTGAAACGGACTTGCCTACACACGATCACACCAAAGTCCATTTGTTTAGAATGTGATGAAGTATGATGGGACTAGAAAAGGGAAGTTCAATAGCCCTTAGCCAATAGCTGCCCTTGCATCGTTTTTGGTCTGTCGGAATAGCGGTAAGCTGTGATATATTATATTTTTGTTTTAAAAAAAAAAAAAAATGCTTAAAATTCCTAAAGAAAAATAAAAAAAAATAATTGGCATTTTTTTTAACTCACCTCTAAATGCCTGTTGCTAGGGGGTCCCTGGTAGTCTGCCTCCTTCGGTGCCTGGGCTGGTGACATCACTTCCCCTCTGTGCAGGAAGGGCTCCCTCCCTCTTGACAGGTCCCAGATGACTGCAAGGCCAATCACGGTGCGCAGCGTCGCTCGCGCATGCACAGTGGGTGTCCACAGTTGCAATGCCAGCACCGCCAAGCGGATCGGGGGACGAGCGGAGCTTCAACCCCCCGCATCGCTGGACCCTGGAACAGGTAAGTGTCCGATTATTAAAATTCAGCAGCTGCAGTATATGTAGCTGCTGACTTAAATTTTTTATCTTTTTTAGGGATACTCCTCTTTAAGGACAAGCCTATTTTTCACTTTCTTTTTCACTTAGTGCTCTTATATTACACTTTTTTGAATAAAAAAATAGGACAACAGTAAAGTTAGCCCAATTTTTGTTTAATATTGTGAAAGATAATTATACGCTGAGTAAATTGATACCCTTGCTTCAAAATTGCGCCCTCTTGTGGAATGACAACAAACTTTGACCCTTAAAAATCTCCATAGTCGGCGTTTAAAAATGTCTACAGGTTACCAGTTTGGAGTTACAGAGTATATAGGATATATAGGATCGCGGCAATACCTCACATGTGTGGTTTGAACACCATTTTCATATGCGGGCACGACTCACTTCTGTGCGTGAGCTCGGCAGGAGCACTTTAATTTTTTTTCTTATGCAGGAGCACTTTTCTTATTTATTTTACTTTTTATTTTTACACTGTCCCTTTAAAAAAAATATTAGGTAATTTTTATTCCTATTACAAGGAATGTAAACATCCCTTGTAATAGAACAAAAGCATGACAGGACCTCTTAAATGTGAAATCTGGGGTAAAAAAGACCTCTCACATTTACACCTAAATGCAATAAAAAAAAAAGAAAGAAATGGCCTTATAAAAAAAAAAAAAAAAAAGAAATTCCACTTTAAGACAAGTGGGCGGAAGTGATGTTTGACATAGCTTCCATCATCCAATGTTATGGAGCCATCTTTCCCTCACTTGGCTCCATGTCTCAGAGGGGAGAGGACCCGATCGGAGATGGCCGGAGCATGGAGGGAGGGGGGGCACCTCTCCCACCTCTGATAAAAGTAATTGCAGCAAATCTGCTATGGAGACCACTTTTATCAGAAAGAGGACTACTTCTTCTGCCATAACCCCAGTATTCTACCTCAAAGTACCGACGTATAACGACAACGCACGGTCCGCAAGTAGTTAAATTACCTTTAAAATATATTGCTCCAGCTTGTCACGGTTTCAGAAGGTTTAGATGTCACTCACTTATGCAGGTTGAGGTGCTCAGGGATGTCTGTTCTGGTGGGGAAAATGTGTTTTACAGTTTTCTCCATGATTGGTAACTCCTGGACTGGGTTCTGGTGCCCAGAGATATTGTAGAGACTTGGGAGGGATGACACCTTTAACTGGGTCCTGAAACACACCTTTAACTGGGTTCTGAAACATACTTCACTAACTGAACTGAAGTTCATGAGAGGTGCTACACCTGACCTGAACCCCACAGTATGTAAACTCTTACAATAAAACTTTTCCTATGTTCTCTATTTCCGTTCTTTTAAAAATGCATTGGAAGCCTTTTGTTATCAGCCCAATAAGGGCAAAGCAACTTCTGTTAATTCTTTCAGAAAACCAGTGCTTTCTGGTGCATGTGGCAATGTTATCAGCCTTGTCCATGCTACTTCTGTGAACTACAAAACACCTTCCTTCTATGTTATGGAGATAAGGATAGAAGGAGGTCCTCTTCTGTACCCATGTATACATTCAGTGAGCAAGTGTTGTCACCCTAGGACATAAAATGTGTTACTAGCAGGATTGCCAGGTAAAAATAAAGAAAAAAGCCTTAAAAAAGAAAATGAATGCAGGCTCCACATCTTAGGACCGATGAGCTGCAATTTATTAAGTTTGATCTAGGTTTAGATATGCTTTAAAGACAGCTCAGGTTTCTGTGTCTAGATAACCATCATAATGTTTTCTTCTGACTTCTGTGAATTATGTCACAACTGAACAACCAAAGGACTGTATCCTGTTCTCATATCAATGAAGTGACTGAATGATTGGTTTAATACATTTCCTAGCATGCATGTAAATCTCCCATCCCCTTGCATACAGTTTGTTGACAGGTGCTCCCAGCACTACCTAACTGTAAATGTTAATGCTAAAAATCAGTCTCCACATGAGCAGATGAATATACAACAGGGTAAATAAGTATTTAACATGCCAACATTTTTCTAGGTAAATATATTTCGAAGGTACTATTTACATAAAATTTTTAGCACATGTCAGTAACAACCCATGCAATCCATACATACAATGAAACCAAATGAAATAAGTTCAGACATTAAGTTATGTGTAATAAAATGAGTGGCACAGGGAAAAGTATTGAACACATGAAGAAAGGGAGGTGCAAAAAGGCATGGAATGCCAACACACCAGCTGAAATCTATCAGTAATTGAAAAGCAATCCTGCCCCTTGTCAGTTCACATTAATATCAGCCAGTTCATTCTCAACTGATGGCCTATTAGACGTGTCTCTTAACAAGGTGTCACACAAGAAATTTCTCATGATGGGTAAAAGCAAAGAGATCTCCCAAGACCTTTGCAACCTTATTGTTGTAAAACATACTGATGGCTTTGGTTACAGAAGGATTTCTAAACTTCTGAATGTTCCAGTGAGCACTGTTGAGGCCATAATCCGGAAGTGGAAAAAACATAATTTCACCATAAACCGGCCACGACCAGGTGCTCCTGAGGAGCTATGACAGAGGAGTAAAAATAATTATCAGAAGAGTTGTCCAAGAGCCAAGGACCACTTGTGGAGAGCTTCAGAAAGACCTAGAATTAACAGGAACAATTGTTTCAAAGAAAACAATAAGTAATGCACTCAACTGGCATGGCCTATATGCACGCTCACCACACAAGACTCCATTGCTGAAGAAAAAGCATGTTGAAGCTCGTGTAAAGTTTGCTGCACAACATTAAGACAAGCCCGTGAAATACTGGTTAAATGAGACCAAAATTGAACTCTTTGGATGCCTTAATACACACCATGTTTGGAGGTCAAATGGCACTGCACATCCCCCCAAAAACACCATACCAACAGTGAGGTTTGGAGGTGGGAACATCATGGTGTGGGGCTGTCTCTCAGCTTAAGGTACTGGCAAACTTCATATCATTGGAGGATGGATGAATGGAAAAATGTACCAAGACGTTCTTGATAAAATCTGCTACCCTCTACCAGGATGATGAAGAGGAAACAAAGTGGACATTTCAGCAAGACAATGATCCCAAACTCAAAGCCAAGGAAAATCTTAATCGGTTTCAATGAAAGAAAATAAAGCTGCTAGAATAGCCCAACCAATCACCAGACTTTAATCCAATCGAAAATCTATGGAAAGAACTAAAGATCAGATTTATAGAAGAGGCCCACGGAACCTTTAAGATTTGATGACTGTTTGTGTGGAAGAATGGGCCAAAATCACACCTGAGCAATGCATGCAACTAGTTTCTCCATACAGGAGGCGTCTTGAAGCTTGCATTACCAACAAAGGTTTTTGTACGAAGTATTAAATAAATTCAATTTTTTTTTACACATAACCTAATGTCTGAACTTATTTGTTTTGGTTTCTTTGTGTATGGGTTGTTACCAACATGTGATGACAATTTCATGTCAATAGCACCTTTAGAAATATATTTACCTAGAAAAATGGAGACGTGTTCAATACTTATTTTACCGGCTGTATAATTAAACTTACATTGTGAAATTTCCATAAGTTTTACAAGAGAATGATTTTTCTTAAAAACTTACATAAACGAAAGTATTTAAAGCTGAAAACTTGCGCAAAACATTCAGAAATGTAGGACTATTTCATCTACACGCAAACACTATTTGGTAGAAAAGAAAACACATGCAATTAGACAAAGCAAATCATAATTTTACATCAAATAAATGAACAAGAAATTGACAACGCTTTCAGGGAAGATTTAAAGGGTAGAAGGAATACACTGGCATCTGTGAGGGAGTATAAAAAGATGGTGTGAAAGGCAGGCAGTGGGAGGTGTGAGTGCGCCTTTGGAAATTGACTGAACATAATTTTTTTCTATACTTGTAGGTTAACTGCTTGTTACATTTCATACATAATTAAACAGAAACTTCAGTTACAAGCATAAACCTGTATGTCTACCCCATTGCTCATCTTCCAAATTCAAAAATTTGAAAAGCGAACTACAGTTTTTAGATACTAATTTTTGCTGGTGTCGAGCTGTTTCAGGCCTGAGTAGTGTTCACTTTCTTGGAAGTACTTAATTTTACATGAACTAGTCCCCGTCATGGGAGCATGAACCAAGTCAAAGAACGAATACATTTATGTACGTGCAAATGGATTCAGTAAACTACCAGGGATGTCTATGGCTGCAATTCTGCCCAGGGCCAGTGATCACACACAATTTGATTTTGATGTGTTGAATTGGCAAACGTTACCAATTACTATGCAATGTGAAAAATGACAACTTACCTAAATAGTCCAATCACATTATACTGTAACCACATATTGAGACTATTGAAGGATACTCATCTTATCTTGTGCAGTCTATTAAGAACCAATATCTACCTAATCTAATTTTTCATGGAATAAGCTATGTTCAGGTTTGCAGTGTCATTGCGGTGGTGGTAGAATTCACTTTTCATCCTTTAGAAAGGGAGGGATTAACAATGTTCAGTTTCAGGTTGGAGTAGTAGCTTTTACAGCTAAATGTATGTACATTGAGCCAAAATGCCAGGTGGACCTCATAAGTCTACCGGACTGAATCAGTAAGGTGGACTCTGCCATTTAGGCATGTGTAAAAGTAAATTAGTGCCAGTGATAAGCATATTTATATATTGCAGTGCAGTATTACTAGTATAAATGAAATAATGTGATGAAACTATATACTATCCAATGTGTTTCTATAAATGTGGAATGAAATGAGGAATGAAACTTAAGTTTGGGACATCAATGGGTTTGAGGGCAAACCAGTCTGTTCAGTGTGCATGATAGAAAAAAGCTTAATGAGCTGCACCTCTGTACTAAGGTATGGGGGGAATTACCAATCAAACCCACAACTAAAAGCACCCGTCTATGTTCAGTTGGAGTCTGGTAACTCCTCTAGACTAAAGGCAACATATAATTAAAGAGGACTGAAGATTCCTCAAGAGATTCATCAATGAGAAGTAAAGCGGGTATTAAGAAAAATACAAATTACTTTATTAAATATAAACATAGATAAAGCCACAATAAGCTTCACCATATCATAATAAAAATTGACAACGTTGTCAGAACAGACTTACAGCCACCATGACCATGCCTTCATGATCACACACACAGTTACACATCAAGTTTCCCATGAGGGGAATATTTCTGGTAGAAAAGGTACAGCCAGTTCTCGGTTCAAAATAGCGCTAAGACAAAAAACCTGTCAGTGTGGTAATGTCAGATCCAGGGATCTGGGATGAAAATGAGCCAGCAACTTGAAGGAGTGTGTGAAATAAAGGGACGTTACTCTGTGCCAGTGCTGATAAATGTTGCTGGGTTAGATCCTCGGCCAAGTGTCAGTAGGTTTTCGCACTAGAGGCAACAAGTTCAATGTGCAATAGACGGAAAGCAGAGCAGAACAGACAGGCAGTAGACTCCCACAGATAGAGGTGGTGTGCCACAAGGAGGTGAAATAGTATTGACATGGAAATTTATAGATAGGCAACTCCTATCCTCATATTGATTAGTGTTTCCAAATGAATAATAACTACTGCAGTAGGGAACAGTTATTTGGAAAGTTGCGGAGTGTATCATTTGTGTCTGTTCCCTACTGCAGTAATTTCCATGTCAGTGTCGAGTTGGAACAGGTGCAGACAAGTAGTCCAATAGATCTCACCAGTCCATGGTAGCACCAGAAGATCCACCGGTCAACTCCGGGATCCACCTCCACAGCACATTAGTAATCGCGTCCACATTCCTACTGTCTTTCCAGCTAGATTCCTAGCTTGTTAGCTGGAGCAGCAAAGTAGATCAGATGGCTGTTGTCTGGATCAAAGCATCACAACCTCTGTGGTGATGGAGCTACGCTGACGCATTTCACTCGTCAGACAAGTTGCTTCAGAGTGAGTGTGTCCAGTGTGCATGGACCAGGTGAACTAATGTGGCAGTTCACACGTCTGAATTCATTGTAAGGGTAATGGGGGGTTAGTTGTGTTCCAGCCCCCTCACTATAAAAGGAAGGGGGGGGTGGGCACAGAACAACCACAGTGTATTGGAAGCTATTACAGCCAAAGAAAAGGGAAAGCTGTCAATTTGCAAAGGGAGAGAGTCAGTTAGGGAACTGTCATTTCAGCTCTGATTGCTAGCTCTTTTGACAATCAGTCTATTTGCTGCCTTTTATTTTTCTTATTATTATTGTCAGGATTTTTAAAAAAAAAAAAATTATGATTGATTTGAAGTCAGTGGCCACTTTTAACATGCTTTCATAGTCATAGTGACTTTTATTAATGCAAGTCTTCCCTGTAAGAAAATGATCTTTTTGTTAAAAGGGTGTAATATCTGGGGGTTTTTATTTATTTTGAGGGTATATTGTTGTTATTCTATGTTGACAGGGTTTTTATTTTAGGGTAAACTTCTATTTGTTTCAGCAAGGCTTCCCTAAAAAAAAATGGCCTATAAACATACAATAAAAAAAAAATATTTCCCGAAAAATAAATGAAACACCCAAACTAATAATGTAGTATTTGGGGATTTTTATTTATTTTGGGGGCGTATTTATTTTTATGTTATGTTGATAGACCATTTTTAGAGAAGCCTTGCCGAAAAAAAAATAACAGTTTAACCAAAAAAAACAAAAACGTAAAGGGTCTTTTCTTTTAAATGGTTTAGCAGCATTACTAAAAGAAAGTCTAATTTGCACCCTCCAAAATATGTATTACGCTGTTATCTTAAGTAATGACAAAGTTATCACCAAATTATAAGGTCTGTAGTAGAAATGTAAAAAAATGCTCTGGATTATAAGGGGTATACAGGTATAACAGCTAAAGTGGCTAATGCACTTAGCAGCAGCGTTAGTAATTTAAGTGCCAAAACACTTCTAAAGACAACCATGCACTTTGCTTTCAATATATTAAAATAATTTAAATCTAAAACAATATTACAATGTGTTTATTTTCTCCAGATATAGCAAAGCACAACAATTGGCTCCTTGTACATTATGCAATGACCTATATGCAAAGCTTTATTAATAATTCACAAGGCATCAGATATTGAACGCAGAATTATAAAATGAAATCCACAGAATTCTAGCAATTGGCTGACAGCTATCTGCATAAGAAAACCTGAATTTTCACAGATGTGTATAAGGATATTGTTTGGTGAATGACGTAATGTTATATTTTGGTTATATAGATTTCTCCATGTGATAAAAGACGAGGGAGGATTTTACTAATTGAAAGGCCTCTAAACATAACCATGTATACAGATAAGGTTGGAATGAGTGGACAGAAATTCTATCACTGAAATTACAAAGCACAATGGCCAGTGTAGTTTACATACACCTCTCACTTGCCTTTTATAGCCTAGGATAACAGATATTGTAGGCACTGCTGTCACATATAGGATCTTGATTGTTAATAAGGTAGCAGTATTTTTCCATCAATAGGTGCTGTTAATTGCTCTTTCACAGAGAATTTATTTTTTGTTGATTTTTTGTTGGAATAGATCTACAATATGTTCCATGGTGTATAGCTTACTCCCCTGTCCAATGCACACCTCTTTAACCGCTTGCTGACCAGCGCACGATGATGTACATCGGCACAATGGCACGGCTGTGCAAATGGGTGTACCTGTACGTCCCCTTTAAATCACGGGCTAGTGGGCGGGCGGGCATGCGCGTGCGCGCACCGAGTGCCGCACGAGTGTGCCCGTGGGTCCCGTGGACTCGATATGCGCCGGTGGCCCGCGATCATGACACAGAGAGGCAGAACGGGAGATGTAAACAAGGCATTTCCCTGTTCTGCCTGGCAACATGACAGGGATCTACTGCTCCCAGTGATCGGGGGCAGTGATCTCTGTCTTGTTCTAGTGAGCCTATCCCCCCTACAGTTAGAACACAGTGAGGGAACACAGTTAATTCCTTGATTGCCCCCTAGTGTTTAACCCCTTCCCTGCCAGTGTCATTTACACAGTAATCAGTGCATTTTTATAGCACTGATCTCTTTATAAATGTCCCTGGTCCCAAAATAGTGTCAAAAGTGTCCAATGTGTCCGCTGCAATGTCGCTGTCATGATAAAAATCACAGATCACCGCCATTACTAATAAAAAAAATGTATAATAAAAATGCCATAAATCTATGCCCTATTTTGTATACGCTATAACTTTTGCGCAAACCAATCAATATACACTTATTGCGATTTTTTTTTTTAATCAAAAATATGTATAAGAATACATATCGGCCTAAACTGAGGAAGAAATTAGTTTTTTTTTATATATATTTTTTTAGATATTTATTATAGCAAAAAGTAAAAAATATATTTTTTTTTTCCAAAATTGACGCTCTTTTTTTGTCTATAGCGCAAAAAATAAAAAACGCAGAGGTGATGAAATACCACCAAAATGAAAGCTCTATTTGTGGGGGAAAAAGGACGTCAATTTTGTTTCGGTGCAACGTCGCACGACTGCGCAATTGTCAGTTAAAGTGACGCAGTGCTGTATCGCAAAAAAGTGCTCTGGTCAGGAAGGGGGTAAATTATTCCGGGGCTGAAGTGGTTAACTATACCCATGTCTATATCCTCTTATGCAGTTGCAAGGTCCACATATTATATGGACACATAAAACGGAAAATTGTATACTCACCTTTCCGTAATTTTCCTTTCCTGTTGCATCACATGGCAGCATACACATATGGGTTGTGGCTCCGCCTCCGCAACCTGATAGGACCGCGTAGCTATTAAACCTTGAGAGGGCCCCCGCCCCAGTATTCTCAGTATCTAGATACCTCACCTCAGATGGGTGGGTATTTGTATGCTGCCATGTGATGCAACAGGAAAGGAAAATTACGGAAAGGTGAGTATACAATTTTCCGTTTTCCTGTCGCATCATGGCAGCATACACATATGGGGAGTAACTCGCCAAACTGGGTGGGTCTGAGCAGAAAGATATTTTATTTACAAGGAATTGAGGTATTGGAACGTATAATTGCCCTCCCAAATTCTACCGTGGACAATCTGACCGAGTCCACTTTGTAGTGTGAAATAAAGGTACTCTTGGAAGACCAGGTGGCTGCTTTGCAGATTGTTTCTGAAGAGACTTTGCAGAAAGCCGCCCAGGAGGTCGCCATTGCCCTTGTGGAGTGTGCCCTCACGCCCTTGGGTACTTGAGCTTGACTAGATGCATAGGCTCTACTAATGATCTTTACCAGCCACGCTGCAATAGTGCGGGAGGTTGCTGCTTGACCCTTCCTTGAGCCATGTGGAATGACTAAGAGGTTCTCCGTTTTTCTTAGGTCACTGGTCATTGAGAGGTATGCCAGGATATTGGTTTTGATATCTAGTGGATGTGGGTTCCCCTGTTCCGTGGTTAGAGTCGGAAGGCATATTTCCTGATTGAAATGAAAGGAAGATGCCACTTTTGGGATGAAGCGATCTGACGGCTTTAGGACTATCTTGTCTGGGTAGATGGCTAGGTATGGTTCGCTTGCCATCAGAGCGTGCATCTCCAAGACTCTTTTAGCAGATGTAATCTATCTGCTATCAGGAAGGTGTTTTTTAGTGTTAGATTCCAAAAAGATATTCCCTCAACTGGAAAGAACGGTTCACGGCACAGGGCATCCAGTACTACTGAAAGGTCCCAGGTCGGGAAGGAAGGTTTCCTGGGAGGCCTTAGTTTCAGGCAGGCCTTCTGGAACTGCGCGATGAGTGGCTCTCGTGCCCACCTCACGCCCGTCATGGCAGATAAAGCTGACACATGCACCTTCAGGGTATTTGATCCAAGTCCCTTGTCGAGACCTAGTTGTAGAAATTCTAGGATCTGCGCCATTGTTGGAGATGATGGATCCCAGGATTGTTGTTGTGCGACCGTGAGGAACTTTTCCCAAATTTTCCTGTAGGTATTGTTGGTGGTGGCCTTTCTGGCTTGGAGGAGAGTGTTTATCACTTCCTGTGAGCAGCCCTGTGCTATGAACCTAGACCTTTCAATCTCCATGCTGTCAGGTGTAATCTTCCTGGGCATGGATGGAGGAGTTGACCTTGGGACAGTAGATCCGCTGACATGGGCAGCGGTAGCGGGTCTGCTGTATTCAGCTGGAGGAGGGTTGTGAACCATGGGCGTCTCGGCCAGAAGGGAAGGACTGCTATTACCGTGGACCCTGAGTTCTTGAGTCTGAGTAGCAGCCTCGGAATAATTGGTATCGCTGGAAACACATAGCCTAGGCGGAAGTCCCAGCTGTGTTGTAAGCAATCCGTACCTTCTGCTGTTGGGAAAGGTACCCTCGCCAGGAACCTTAGGCACTTCGTGTTGGATGGGGTTGCTGCCAGGTCTATCTCCGGTACTCCCCAGGTTCTGGTTATCAGGGAGAAGGCTTGGTGACTTAAGGCCCATTCGTTGTTGGACACAAATTTTCGGCTCAAGGTGTCGGCTACTTGGTTCTGGGCTCCCGGCACGTATGCTGCCCGTAGTCCCAATAGGTTTTGCTGTGCCCACTTGAAGACTGGTCGGACTTCCTGCAACATTGAGAGACTTCTGGTGCCTCCTTGCCTGTTGATGTAGGCGACTGCTACTTGATTGTCCATTTTCAGTAGGACTTCTTTCCCCCTCAGGAAAGGGCTGAAGGCTAGAAGGGCTTTGAACGCCGCTCTCATCTCCAATATGTTGGAAACTACATTGCGTGTCCTGAACGGCCAGCGCCCCTGGGCTGCGTGGTGCCGGTACTGTGCTCCCCATCCTTCCCTGCTGGCATCCGAGGTGATTATTTCCTGAGAGAGGAGGACTATGTGTTTGCATCTTTTTAGGTTGTGCAATCTGGTCCACCACCAGAGTGATTGTTTTACTTCCTCTTGGATCACAATTGGTTGGGACATTGATACACCGTCCCATTGTCTTAGAAATGACACTTGGAGAGGCCTTGTGTGCCACTGAGCCCATTGGACCATCGGGATAGTCGCTGAGAATGACCCTAGTATACTGGCGGGAATCGAGCTGACCAAGAGTAGTCTCTTTGCCTTCTGGATCAGGGTGGGGATTTTTTCCCTTGGAAGTTCTATGGTATTGAGGAGGGTATCCAGTTCTGCCCCTAGAAAAATCATCCTCTGTGTGGGATTTAGGTTGCTCTTCCCCCAGTTGATCAGCCACCCGAATTTCTGCAGGGTGGAGATTAGGATCGCTCGATGTATAAGGAGGGATTCTTGGTTGTCTGCAAGAAGAAGGATATCGTCCAAATAATGGTGGACTCTTAGGCCTTGTTCTCTTAAGAGGGCTATCACTGGCAGAAGGACATTTGTGAATATCCTTGGAGCGGTGGAGATCCCGAATGGGAGGCTTCAGAATTGGAAGTGTTGCCGGTCTACCGCAAAGCGGAGATACTTTTGAAATGAGGTGTAAATGGGGATATGTAAGTAGGCATCCTGTAAATCTATAGAGAGCATCCAGTCTCCGATGTTTATGGCCTGAAGGATCGACTGCAGGCTCTCCATCCTGAATGTTTCTACCTGGATTATCCGATTTAGTTTTTTTAGGTCCAGGACGGGGCGAAGATCCCCTGTTTTTTTCTTCACCAGGAATAAGGGTGAATAAACCCCTTTTCCCCTCTGGGATAGTGGAACTTTCACTATAGCTTGTTTCTGGTCTAGACCTCGAATATATTCGGTCAGTAGTAGTCGCTTCTCTTGAGGTGCCGGTAGTTTTGTTATACAGAAACAGTCCCTTGGACGTTTCCGAAATCTCCATTTGTGGCCGAGTCGGACGGTAGCTACTGTCCATGGATCCGTTATTGTTTCCGCCCATACCTGCTTGTATTTCGTGAGCCTGGCTCCTACTACAGCCGGTTGGGCGGGCGTGTCTTCAAAAGGACTTCTGATCCCCTGTGCCAGGAGTCTTGGGTTTTTGGAGCTTGAGAAAAGAAGACTGGGGGTTCCTCCAGTTCCTCCTGTATTCTCTGGCGGGTCTGTAAGATTTTGCCTCCCTATATTTGTCGGGTAGGTTCCTTCTGAAAGTGGGCGTCCTTTGCTGTTTGGGCCTTCTATCCGAAGGGATAAGGCCAGATTTTCCCCCGGTGACCTTCGATATGGCCGAGTCTAGTTTTTCACCAAAGAGGTTCGCCCCATCGAAGGGAATTTGATTTTAAGGACGGATCCGCCGACCAGGGCTTCAGCCAAAGTGCCCTTCTGGCCATTACTGAGCTCAGCATTGCCCTCGATGTAGATTTAATTATGTCTACAGATGCTTCTGTGACAAAATCGCCTGCAAGGGATAGCTCTTGGAGGGCAGAGATTACTCTCTCTTGCTCCACTCCTTCTGCTACTAGCTTCTCGGCATTGGAAGACCAGTTGGAATTAGCCCTTCCTACGGCTGCTAGTGCCACTGCTGGCCTGCATGCGCCCCCTGCGGATAGGTAGGTTTTCTTGAGATCGAGATCGATCTTTCTATCCAACACGTCCTTGAAAGTAACTGCATCCTCAATTGGAAGTGTTACGTGTCTGGCAAGTCTCATCAGTGAGGAGTCTACCACTGGCGGGGATACCAGTGGGTTGACGTTGGGCTCTTTCAAAGGGTAGAGCTTTGCTAGTCGATTGGCAAGACTGGCTTTTTTCTCCGGCTTTTGCCACTCCTCCTTGATTAAGTCCTCCAGCTCCTCAATGAACGGGAAAGTCTCAGGATCTTTCCTGAGGTTTGGGAAGTATTACCTCACTTTATGAGGAGTTTCTTTTTCTTCCACCCAGTTGATCGATTCCTTAACTGATTTGATGAAGGATTCGACCAATGTGAAGTCGAAGCCAGTAGATGTCTCGATATCCTCACTGTCGGACAGAGGTTCTGTCGCCTTTGATGTGGATTTGATGATTTGATGTTTGATTTCACTTTGGGCCAAATTTTGTTAACTGGGTGAGATTACTATATAGTGCGCCTGGAGCAAGAGTAAAAATAAACGAATATTCCTCCAGGCTTCGTCTGCTGAGGGGGACAAGGCAGGGGTGTCCCCTGTCCCCCCTCCTTTTCGCCCTCGCAATCGAACCCTTGGCCCTGTCCCTTCGAATGTCCCCAGAAATCAAGGGTTTTAAAAGGGGTGAAATGGATGACAAAGTGATGCTATACGCAGACGATTTAATAATTCTGCTCAGTGACACACAAGGTTCACTATGTGAGACAATGCGCAGAATTGAAAACTTTGGACTCCTGTCGGGCCTAAGGATTACCGTATATACCGAGTATAAGCCGAGTTTTTCAGCACATTTTTTTTGTGCTGAAAGTGCCCCCCTCGGCTTATACTCGAGTCAAGCACTTTTCTGCAGCAAAAAATAATAATTTATGACCCGACTTTGGGGCCCCATATCTCGGGGCCACTTGGGTCTAGGAGTCCCAAATTTGGTGTACCAACCCAGTGGACCTGGCACTATAACATATCCAAATATGGGGTTCATAGCCCTAAGTGGCCCCGAGATACGGGGCCCCAAAATCGGTTCGGAAAATGTCATTCTCTGCTGCAGAAAAGTGCTTGACATTTTCTGACCCGAATTTGGGGCCCCATATCTCGGGAACACTTGGAGTTAGGAACCCCAAATTTGGCATTCAAACCCAGTTGAACTAGCACTACAACATATCCAAAGAGGAGGTTCCTAGCCCTAAGTGGCCCCGAGATACGGGGCCCCAAAGTCGGTTCGGAAAATGTCATTCTCTGCTGCAGAAAAGTGCTTGACATTTTCTGACCCGAATTTGGGGCCCCGTATCTCGGGGACACTTGGTGCTAGGAACCCCAAATGTTGTATTCCAACCCAGTGGAATTAGCACTACAACATATCCAAAGAGGAGGTTCCTAGCCCTAAGTGGCCCCGAGATACGGGGCCCCAAAGTCGGTTCGGAAAATGTCATTCTCTGCTGCAGAAAAGTGCTTGAGATTTTCTGACCCGACTTTGGGGCCCTGTATCTCGGGACACTTGGTGCTAGGAACCCCAAATGTTGTATTCCAACCCAGTGGAATTAGCACTACAACATATCTAAAGATGGGGTTCCTAGCACTAAGTGACCCTGAGATACAGGGCCCCAAATCGGTCAACTGTGTCCATCTGCAGGGCACAGTGAGGCTGCAAATGGGCATCGTTGACCCTCTTTTCCACTTACAGTAGCTGTGCATTTCTCACCCTAGGCTTATACTAGAGTCAATAAGTTTTTCCAGTTGTTTGTGGTAAAATTAGGTGCCTCGGCTTATATTCGGGTCGGCCTATACTCGAGTATATACGGTAACTGGGATAAATCAAATCTTCTCCCGATTGATCCATTGGACTACCCTCTTCCCCAAGAGGCAGCTCAGCTTCAAATAGTTCATCAGATAAAGTATTTAGGTATAAATGTCTCGAGAGACCCTAAACAATTCATTCAGGATAATGTCGTCCCACTGTTAAACAAATTCAAGGGTAAATGTCAAATTTGGAAAAAACTCCCCCTGTCAGCAGCAGGTCGTTGCAACCTAATTAAAATGGTATTTATGCCACAGTTACTATATTTACTCCATAACTCCCCAATCTGGATTCATAAAAAATGGTTTAAGAAGATAGATACTCTTTTTAGAGATCTAATATGGAAGGGGGGCATACCACGAATCCGACTAAGTACGTTACAGCTTCCAACCAATGCTGGTGGAGTGGCCCTTCCGCATCCTTTGAGTTACTTCCTGGCTTCCCAGCTCCAGCATATTGGGGGATGCGAGGCTACGAAGGGAGGACGAGAGTGGGAGACTCTCCTCTATAAATCCACTCACAAGTCGCTGCTGGAAGTGTTAGAGGCAGGGTCCTTCATAAAGGGGTTACCAACTCAGGACCTGCTAGCAAGAGTATGGGGACTAGCCAAAAAGATAATGGGCTATAGAGGGTTTTCAGATTTCTCCCCTCTGTGGGAAAACAATAACCTGCGCGAGTTAAAAAAAAATGGGGACCATTAGAGAATGGGAGAGAAGAGGTCTGAACTATGTTGCTCAGATCTACCAGGAGGGTCGGTTAAGAAACTTTCAGGATATAAGAGATCAATATGCGCTCCCCAAGAGGTCCTTCTTCAGATATCTGCAGGTGAGGCATGCCCTCACCGAACAGTTTAAAGAGACAGCCTGTGAATGGACTAAGATCCCAGTACTACGGAGCATAGCCGAGTCGGATACTCGTAAAGGGATGATATCTAACTTATATTCCCATATACATAAGGGGACCTGGGAAGATGCCCAAATGGGACTTCACAAATCCTCGTGGGAAAGAGATGTGGGCACTATGTCTACCCTACAGTGGGAAAGGATCCTAGCCTTTGCGCCTCGGGTCTCTCTCTCGCACCCCCAGAGGATGTCACATCTTTTCCTACTACACAGGGCATATTTTACTCCGGCAAAGTTGTTTCGGTTTGGCCGTAGACAAGATGACACATGTCCTAGATGCAGGAGGCCGGGCGGCGACCTCATCCACATGTTTTGGAAATGTCCAAAATTATATCGATATTGGAAAGAAGTGGTAGATAGGACCGCTCAGATATTCAACACCAAGCTTGCTCTGGACCCAATCCTGTGTGTACTTGGGGGGCTCGAGGGGGAAAACAGGTCAAATGAAGTCCAATTGGCCATCATTAGATGCCTTTTTCAGGCAAGAAAATTAATTGCACAAAAATGGCAATCTCCAAACCCACCATCTTTTTACGAGTGGGAACGGAATATGGAGAGGGTGATTCTTATGGAGAGAACAACATATATTAAACAGGGATACCTTACCAAATTTCAGGGGATATGGAAACTGTGGTTGGAGAAAAATTATACGCAGCAAAATGAACTGGACTGAAACGCGATGTGGCGTAGGATGCCGAACTTTGAATGTGGCAGGAATGTCAGAAGGAGGAATGACGAGAGGGTGGAGGAATGAAAGGCGGTGTTGAATGGGTAGCGAGTGGGGAGGCTGCTGTATAAATTAGCTATTGTAATCCTCTTATAGAGTGTAACGCAGGAATGGAAGTGGGGGAATGTAGGTAAACTGTATTGAAGGTGTAATAGTTCTTTGTTCGTTTTTTTGTCCTATGTGAAAAATTTAATAAAGATAAATTAAGGAAAAAAAAAAAAGATACATGCAGGAGGCATGCATATCCTTATAGATAACCACTATGGCAGTAGTTTAGAAAGGATGCCATTGGGTTTACATCCACTTTAAGCTCCTCCACTATCTTTATTGCTCTTGTAACCCCAAATAAAATGTTAGCTTTTCCATCTTCATTATTTGCTTTTATTTGCCCTAATAGAATACAGGGGCAGATCCAGAGTCTAATCTCAGGAGGTGCACTGCCAAAATTTGTAGGGGAAGTGGATGGTGTTTGCGCTTCAATCATCACGGCACCATGGTTGATATGGTGTCAGGATGACTGAAGCGCGTTATTTGTTTTATTACATTGTAATATAAAATCAAATAGTTCAACTCACCATAATGCAGAATCAGTGGGAGCCCTGAGTGTGTCACTTGCCACCGTCACTTTCCTTCAGATGGGGCTTATCACTTTCTACGTCACCTGTTATCAGATGCAGATTGTCACTGTCAGTGACCAGTGACAGGACAGTGTTGTCCCAGTGTTGTCCCAGAGTGAGGCCTGCACAGTAATGGCAGTCTTTTAGATGCAGAAATTCGGTGATGCAGGGGGCAGTGAGACACAGTGGTATCTCCAGTTTTCATATTTAGTAGGGGCACATGGGGGGGACAGGGACAAAAGTAGGGGGGCAACTATAAAATGCAATTATATATACACACACATACATAAATATATGCTTTTTGAAAACAATAAAACTTTTTTGAACGAAAAAAAAAAAGAAAAATTATTGGTGGTTGCATCAAGGTGGAGGGGATGACAGAGTGGGAGCAGCCAGGTGGAGGAGAGGACAGAGTGGGAGCAGCCAGGTGGAGGGGAGGACATGGTGGATGCAGCCAGGTGGAGGGGAGGACAGGGTGGGAGCAGCCAGGTGGAGGGGACGACAGGGTGGATGCAGCCAGGTGGAGGGGAGGACAGGGTGGGAGCAGCCAGGTGGAGGGGAAGAAAGGGTGGATGCAGCCAGGTGGAGGGGAGGAATGGGTGAATGCAGCCAGGTGGAGGGGACGACAGGGTGGATGCAGCCAGGTGGATGGGAGGAATGGGTGAATGCAGCCAGGTGGAGGGGAGGACAGGGTGGGAGAAGCCAGGTGGAGGGGGGGGCATGGTGGGAGAAGCCAGGTGGAGGGGGGGCAGGGTGGGAGCAGCCAGATGGAGGGGAGGAAAGGGTGGATGCAGCCAGGTGGAGGGGAGGACAGGGTGGATGTAGCCAGGTGGAGGGGAGGACAGGGTGGGAGCAGCCAGGTGGAGGAGGGACAGGGTGGGAGCAGCCAGGTGGAGGGGAGGACAGGGTAGATGCAGCCAGGTGTAGGGGAGGACATGGTGAGAGCAGCCAGGTGGAGGATAGGAAAGGGTGGATGTAGCCAGGTGTAGGGGAGGACAGGGTGGGAGCAGCCAGGTGGAGGGGAGGAAAGGGTGGATGCAGCCAGGTGGAGGAGAGGACAGGGTGGATGTAGCCAGGTGGAAGGGAGGACAGGGTGTCAGCAGCCAGGTGGAGGGGAGGACAGGGTAGATGCAGCCAGGTGGAGGGGAGGACATGGTGGGAGCAGCCAGATGGAGGGGAGGAAAGGGTGGATGTAGCCAGTGATAAGGTACTGTACCTCTATGGAAGCCTGCATCCCACCCCCCCTCATCCCCCTTACTTTGGAGGATAATAATAGAATCACTGGCTCCCTCCACCCGACAGCCTCATGGTCCCTCTTCTCCTCTCTTCCTCTTCCCCCTCCCACTCTGCATGCTGGGGGCTGCAGTCCTCTCAGGGAATCATCCTGGGGCCTGCTGGTATCCGGGACTACATGTCCCATAATTCTCTAGTTGCTAGTTTCCCGGCCATTGGCCCTAAATGTAGCCAATAGGAGGGCATTGCCAGGTGAATGCTCGGCTCAAGGAGGAGAAGGAGGGGTGGAAATCCTCCACAGCTACAGCTCTGCCTGTGTCATTCCTTACACAGTGTGATGATTTAACACCCAGAATAAGTAGACAGCAGAAGCTTGAACATGGGCTGGTGTTTATTCAGCAGCATCCATCTTACAGAACTGACCACAGCTCCCCGCCCCCAGATCACATGACCAAAACTGTTAACTGTTTTCTAACATGCATAAGTACTGTAACTAGGCATAACAATGAAACTTGAATTATAACATAAAGCATACACATCATTACTTCTTCCCTCTCAAGTATGAAGCATTTAATATGAGACAAAGTCCCTCCATATCTTTGGTTTAATAGCTTGACCATAGCGAGAGAAAGTAACTGCTGGCTCATCATCTGTAGGATTGGTGTCCAGTTGAGAGTCACTCCCAGCATTATCACATACGTTTATGCTGTCCTCGGTATCCTCAGTAGACTCAATATCCGTGTTTAGGACTTCTGTGCCATCATGGGCTTGTTCTTTATCTTCATTGTCATCTTGTTCGTCTAATGATGTATCCGCAGCAGTGTCTGGAAGAGGATGATGCCTGTTTCGTCTCAGTTTCTGTCCACACTTGGTCTCGATTATATATGATTTTGGTGAATTGGCTTCTTTGACAATTCAAGCAGGTTCCCATGTATTCCCAGTGACTCTGAGTCGCACAGCTTGCCCAGCAGAGAGTGGACGAAGGGATTTTGTAGATTTATCAAAATACAGTTTTTGCCTTTTCATATTTATGATCCTCTAAGCTGTTACTCGATCCTATGTAATAGACTGAGGCTGTAATTTCTGTGGTGCAATAGGCACTGACTCAGGGGCGGACTGACAGGTCGGTGACTCGGGCGCCGCCCGAGGGCCCGGGGCCATTAGGGGCCCGGACTCGGCCACATGAGGGGCCACTTGACACGGCTGTATTACATGCCGCGATGCCGCTAACAATACTGCTAGCGGCGCGCGGCTCCCCGCCGGCCCCTTCTTCCCTCCTGTCCGTCCCAGGTGCTTCTACTGTATGCGTCGTGACGTCACCTGGGACGGACGGGAGGGAAGGAGGGGCCGGTGGGGAGCCGCGCGCTGTTAGCAGTATTCGCGGCATGTAATACAGCCGCTTCAACCTGCCGAGTCCGGGCCCCTAATGGAAGGAAAGAGTGGAGGGGCCGGTGTATCGAGGGGGGAACCGTTTTTGGCACAACACCGGCGGGGAGCATCGGAATCGGCATCGGTGAGTCACGGGCCCCGGGTCCCCCCACCCCACAGTGTCACCCCTACCCCACAGTGTCACCCCAGCCCGCAGTGTCACCCCTACCCCACAGTGTCACCCCAGCCCGCAGTGTCACCCCCACCCCACAGTGTCACCCCCCACAGCCCACAGTGTCACCCCCCCCCCAGCCCACAGTGTCACCCCCCAGCCCACAGTGTCACCCCCCAGCCCACAGTGTCACCCCCCAGCCCACAGTGTCACCCCCCCAGCCCACAGTGTCACCCCCCAGCCCACAGTGTCACCCCCCAGCCCACAGTGTCCCCCCCAGCCCACAGTGTCACCCCCCAGCCCACAGTGTCACCCCCCAGCCCACAGTGTCCCCCCCAGCCCCCAGTGTCCCCTTGTGTGCATGTCCCCCCCTGTGTGTGCTCTCTCCCTCCAGTGTCCCCCTGTGTGTGCGCTCACCCTCCAGTGTCCCCCTGTGTGCGTTTCCCCCCCTGTGTGTGCGCTCTCCCTCCAGTGTCCCCCTGTGTGTGCCCCCCTGTGTGTGCGCTCTCCCTCCAGTGTCCCCCTGTGTGCGTTTCCCCCCCTGTGTGTGCGCTCTCCCTCCAGTGTCCCCCTGTGTGTGCCCCCCTGTGTGTGCGCTCTCCCTCCAGTGTCCCCCTGTGTGCGTTTCCCCCCCTGTGTGTGCGCTCTCCCTCCAGTGTCCCCCTGTGTGCGTGTCCCCCCCTGTGTGTGCGCTCTCCCTCCAGTGTCCCCCTGTGTGTGTGCCCCCCTGTGTGTGCGCTCTCCCTCCAGTGTCCCCCTGTGTGTGTGCCTCCCTGTGTGTGCGCTCTCCCTCCAGTGTCCCCCTGTGTGTGTGTGGGCCCCCCTGTGTGTGCGCTCTCCCAGTGTCCCCCTGTGTGTGTGTGCCCCCCCTGGGTGTGCGCTCTCCCTCCAGTGTGCCCCTGTGTGTGTGCCTCCCTGTGTGTGCGCTCTCCCTCCAGTGTCCCCCTGTGTGTGCGCTCTCCCTCCAGTGTCCCCCTGTGTGTGCGCTCTCCCTCCAGTGTCCCCCTGTGTGTGCGCTCTCCCTCCAGTGTCCCCCTGTGTGTGCGCTCTCCCTCCAGTGCCCCCCTGTGTGTGCGCTCTCCCTCCAGTGTCCCCCTGTGTGTGTGTGTCCCCCTGTGTGTGCGCTCTCCCTCCAGTGTCCCCCTGTGTGCGTGTCCCCCCCTATGTGTGCGCTCTCCCTCCAGTGTCCCCCTGTGTGCGTGTCCCCCCCTGTGTGTGCGCTCTCCCTCCAGTGTCCCCCTGTGTGTGTGTGCCCCCTGTGTGTGCGCTCTCCCTCCAGTGTCCCCCTGTGTGTGTGTGTGTGCCCCCCCTGCGTGTGCGCTCTCCCTCCAGTGTCCCCCTGCGTGTGCGCTCTCCCTCCAGTGTCCCCCTGCGTGTGCGCTCTCCCTCCAGTGTCCCCCTTGCGTGTGCGCGTGCCCCCCCCCCCCCCCCGTGTGTTCGCTTGGTCCCCTTAAGTGTGGGGACCAAGGGGGCCCCATGATCTTCTATTGCCCGGGGGCCCCATGAATTGTCAGTCCGCCCCTGGGCACTGTGGTTCTCAGTGTTCTACCCATTAGCAGCTGTGCTGGTGAGCATAAACCTTCAATAGGTGTTGCACGATAGTTTAACAGTCCTAGGTACACATCCTGCCTTGATGATTGCGCTTTCAGTATAATGGATTTGGCTATGCCAACATACTTCTCTGCTAGACCATTGGCCTATGGGTGATAGGGGCTTGTGGGTTTGTGCCTGATTCCCCATTCACACAGGAAGCACTGGAACTCAGAATATGAGAATTGTGGCCCATTATCAGAAACAAGTTCTTCACACACTCCATGTCTTGAAAGTATTGTTTTGAAAGCCCATATGACTGTTGATGCTTTTAAATTTCTCAGCTGCACTAGCTCAAAGTATTTGCTGTAGTAATCTACTACTATCAGGTAATGGTTGTCCTCAAAATGAAAAATATCTGTAGCCAGTCTCTGCCATGCCCGTGAAGGAGCATTCCACTGTGTAAGAGGTTCCTTTGCATTGTGTTTTTGAAATGTCTGGCAGGTTTCACACTTCTTCACAAGTGTTTCAATATCAAAGTCCAAATTAGGCCAGTAGACCAACTCCCGCACCCTGCACTTACACAGAGTGATGCCCAAATGCCCCTGGTGGATTTGTTTCAGTACTTCTGCCTGCTGTGACTTAGGAATGAGAATAGGGTCACCCATAAATATGATATCCGAATGAATGTATAGCTCATCTTTCATAGGCCAGAATCCCTGTAGTTCAGGACACAGCTTCTTTCGTTTTTCTGGCCAGCCATTGCACATGACACAAGTTAGTTTTTCTAGGACTTTATCCTGTTTGGTGTCTTGTCTTATCTTCTCCAGCCGTACATCTGATATTGGAATGTTCGCTAGTATTGTATGTACCTGTTCTTACAACTCAGGTTCATCCTGTGCTTCATGTCCTTCTAGACACACCCTAGACAGGGTATCTGCCATTGGAATCTCCTTTCCAGGCTTATACTTTACTGTGAGATCGTACTGCTGTAATTTCATAACCATCCGCTGCAGACGTGGAGGTGTAGAAGCTAGTGATTTCTGTAGGATATACTCCAATGGCTTGTGGTCTGTTTCCACAACTACCAGGTGACCATATATGTACTGGTGAAATTTCTCACATCCATTCACAATAGCCAGCATCTCTTTCTCAATGTATGCATAATTGACTTGCGTTGTGGTCAATGCTCGTGAAGCATATGCCACAGGATGTCCTTGTTGAGTCAGTACAGCACCTAACCCTGGATGTACAGCATTGACCCTGGATGTTTAGTGATCAATTTTTTCACTTTGTCGAAAGTCTTTTCCATGTTTGCATCCCAACACCAAACAGCATCCTTCTGTAGCAGTGTACGCAGCGGTGCTATCTGTTGAGCAAGGCCCTGAGAGAATTTGGATAGATAGTTGAAAATACCTAGTGATGTCTCCAGCTCCTTTCTGGAGGTTGGGGCCTTCATGTTAAGAACTGCTGTAATCTTCTTTGGATCAGGCTTCAAGCCCTCTTTGGTTAGTAGGTGTCCAAAATATGTAACTTCTTCTACCCCAATTTGCATTTTGTTTGGATTGAGTGTAAGATTCTTCTCACGACAGTGATTGAATAAAGCAGTAAGGTTTTTGTCATGTTCCATTTGATCCTTTCAATAGAAAAGCAAATCATCAACTATTACTTCAACACCCTGTAGACCAGCGTTCAAGTCGTGTTATTTCTTTTGAAATATTTCCTGTGCAGATGCTATGCCAAAAGGTACTCTTGTGACGCGCCATCGACCCAAAGGGGAGTTAAAAGTGATCAAGTAACTGCTGGCTTCATCAAGACGCAATTGCCAGTAACCCGAATGGGCATCTAGTACACTAAATACTGTTGCTCCTACTAGTTTGTGCGCTATATCCTCTATGGTGGGGAGTTTGTAGTGTTCTCTCATTATGACTTCATTCAAATCACGTGGGTCAATGCATATACGAATTGCACCTGTGTTCTTCTTCTCCACCATAAGCATAGAACTGACCCATTCTGATGGTTCTGTGACCTTTTTTACTACTCCCAGCTTCTCCATCCTAGTGAGTTCTTGTCTGACTTCATCCACAAGTGTTAAAGGTATTCTCCTTGGGGCGTGGATGACAGGCTGTGCACCCTCTTTTATACGTATGCGGCTTACATCCGGGAGGCACCCCAGGCCATTGAATAGATCACAGTACTCACGTTTGATGTCAGCCTCTGTCAGACCTCTGTGCCCACCGTCCACAGTCATTATGATCTTCACAAGTCCAATCTCTTTACTTGTTCTGAGACCTAGCACGGCTGAGGCTTGTGTTTCTATCACAAACAATTGTAAAACCTTTTCAGATCCCTTGTATGAACATTTTGCATGACAGCGACCCATTACTTTCAGCTTTTCACCACCATATCCCATTAGTTTCGGTAGGTCCTGAGTCTCTAAGGGGGATTCATTACTAAGGTGTTCCAGATATATGTGGCTTGGCACACAATTTACTTGTGCGCCTGTATATATTTTGAATGTGATTGGAGTTTTGTTAGCCCCTATCTGTAATGTTACAGTTGCTTCATCTGCGGACTGATGTGTTTTTTGTACTTCTGCAAGATATATTGGGGTGCAGTCTGAGTCTGACCCTGCATTGTCATCATTGTCCTCTATGGCAAGTAGAGAACATGTTTTTGACCTTCCGGTTTGTGAAGACAGTTTACACACCCTGGCAAAATGTACTCTTTTCTTGCATTTATTGCATATCTGCCCCCTTGCCGGACAGACACTATTTTTATGGTGCATGTTTCCACAATATCCACACGCTTCTTGTGTGTTACTTGTTCCAGTGCCATAGGTGTTCTTTATTCCTTTGTGTGTTCTTTCTGCTGTGATTTTCTATAGCATTAATCTGTAGCTGTGTTCTTTCCAGTACCTGCATGTCCTTTCTTGACATTTCATATCCCCTAGCAATCCTTATGGCTTTCTCAAGATTTAAGTCTTCTTCCTGCAGCAGCTTTTCCTGAACTTTCTTAAACTTACTGCCCATCAGAATGCGATCTTTTATCATATCTCCAGCATCATAGAAAGCACAGTCTTTGGCAAGCAAGCGCAGCTGTGTCACCCATTCATCCACAGACTCACCTCCACTACTGTTTCCTTTGCACTGTGGAGTTTCTCCTTGGGTTGCAGTATGCCTCAAACTTTGCAGACAGTACCTCTGTTTTCTTTTTGTCCTCTGCAGTGATCTCCCCACTTGCTTGCCAGGCTCGGCACACATCACGTCCTTTTTGTCCCACATATATCAGAAAGTGAGCTGCTTTCTGCTGATCAGACCATTTGTCTGCATCTGGTCTTGCAAACACAAGCTCTATCAGCTCCCTCCATTGTGACCAGTTTCCAGATACATTCCATGATTCCAAATCCAGGGATGGAATGTTCTTTGTGTTGCTGTTTGCTGCCATGACTCTTCTGACCTGACTTCTGGTACCATGTGATGATTTAACACCCAGAATAAGCAGACAGCAGAAGCTTGAACATGGGCTGGTGTTTATTCAGCAGCATCCATCTTACAGAACTGACCACAGCTCCCCGCCCCCAGATCACATGACCAAAACTGTTAACTGTTTGCTAACATGCATAAGTACTGTAACTAGGCATAACAATGAAACTTGAATTATAACATAAAGCATACACATCATTACTTCTTCCCTCTCAAGTATGAAGCATTTAATATGAGACAAAGTCCCTCCATATCTTTGGTTTAATAGCTTGACCATAGCGAGAGAAAGTAACTGCTGGCTCATCATCTGTAGGATTGGTGTCCAGTTGAGAGTCACTCCCAGCATTATCACATACGTTTATGCTGTCCTCGGTATCCTCAGTAGACTCAATATCCGTGTTTAGGACTTCTGTGCCATCATGGGCTTGTTCTTTATCTTCATTGTCATCTTGTTCGTCTAATGATGTATCCGCAGCAGTGTCTGGAAGAGGATGATGCCTGTTTCGTCTCAGTTTCTGTCCACACTTGGTCTCGATTATATATGATTTTGGTGAATTGGCTTCTTTGACAATTCAAGCAGGTTCCCATGTATTCCCAGTGACTCTGAGTCGCACAGCTTGCCCAGCAGAGAGTGGACGAAGGGATTTTGTAGATTTATCAAAATACAGTTTTTGCCTTTTCATATTTATGATCCTCTAAGCTGTTACTCGATCCTATGGAATAGACTGAGGCTGTAATTTCTGTGGTGCAATAGGCACTGTGGTTCTCAGTGTTCTACCCATTAGCAGCTGTGCTGGTGAGCATAAACCTTCAATAGGTGTTGCACGATAGTTTAACAGTCCTAGGTACACATCCTGCCTTGATGATTGCGCTTTCAGTATAATGGATTTGGCTATGCCAACATACTTCTCTGCTAGACCATTGGCCTATGGGTGATAGGGGCTTGTGGGTTTGTGCCTGATTCCCCATTCACACAGGAAGCACTGGAACTCAGAATATGAGAATTGTGGCCCATTATCAGAAACAAGTTCTTCACACACTCCATGTCTTGAAAGTATTGTTTTGAAAGCCCATATGACTGTTGATGCTTTTAAATTTCTCAGCTGCACTAGCTCAAAGTATTTGCTGTAGTAATCTACTACTATCAGGTAATGGTTGTCCTCAAAATGAAAAATATCTGTAGCCAGTCTCTGCCATGCCCGTGAAGGAGCATTCCACTGTGTAAGAGGTTCCTTTGCATTGTGTTTTTGAAATGTCTGGCAGGTTTCACACTTCTTCACAAGTGTTTCAATATCAAAGTCCAAATTAGGCCAGTAGACCAACTCCTGCACCCTGCACTTACACAGAGTGATGCCCAAATGCCCCTGGTGGATTTGTTTCAGTACTTCTGCCTGCTGTGACTTAGGAATGAGAATAGGGTCACCCATAAATATGATATCCGAATGAATGTATAGCTCATCTTTCATAGGCCAGAATCCCTGTAGTTCAGGACACAGCTTCTTTCGTTTTTCTGGCCAGCCATTGCACATGACACGAGTTAGTTTTTCTAGGACTTTATCCTGTTTGGTGTCTTGTCTTATCTTCTCCAGCCGTACATCTGATATTGGAATGTTCACTAGTATTGTATGTACCTGTTCTTACAACTCAGGTTCATCCTGTGCTTCATGTCCTTCTAGACACACCCTAGACAGGGTATCTGCCATTGGAATCTCCTTTCCAGGCTTATACTTTACTGTGAGATCGTACTGCTGTAATTTCATAACCATCCGCTGCAGACGTGGAGGTGTAGAAGCTAGTGATTTCTGTAGGATATACTCCAATGGCTTGTGGTCTGTTTCCACAACTACCAGGTGACCATATATGTACTGGTGAAATTTCTCACATCCATTCACAATAGCCAGCATCTCTTTCTCAATGTATGCATAATTGACTTGCGTTGTGGTCAATGCTCGTGAAGCATATGCCACAGGATGCCCTTGTTGAGTCAGTACAGCACCTAACCCTGGATGTACAGCATTGACCCTGGATGTTTAGTGATCAATTTTTTCACTTTGTCGAAAGTCTTTTCCATGTTTGCATCCCAACACCAAACAGCATCCTTCTGTAGCAGTGTACGCAGCGGTGCTATCTGTTGAGCAAGGCCCTGAGAGAATTTGGATAGATAGTTGAAAATACCTAGTGATGTCTCCAGCTCCTTTCTGGAGGTTGGGGCCTTCATGTTAAGAACTGCTGTAATCTTCTTTGGATCAGGCTTCAAGCCCTCTTTGGTTAGTAGGTGTCCAAAATATGTAACTTCTTCTACCCCAATTTGCATTTTGTTTGGATTGAGTGTAAGATTCTTCTCACGACAGTGATTGAATAAAGCAGTAAGGTTTTTGTCATGTTCCATTTGATCCTTTCAATAGACCAGCAAATCATCAACTATTACTTCAACACCCTGTAGACCAGCGTTCAAGTCGTGTTATTTCTTTTGAAATATTTCCTGTGCAGATGCTATGCCAAAAGGTACTCTTGTGACGCGCCATCGACCCAAAGGGGAGTTAAAAGTGATCAAGTAACTGCTGGCTTCATCAAGACGCAATTGCCAGTAACCCGAATGGGCATCTAGTACACTAAATACTGTTGCTCCTACTAGTTTGTGCGCTATATCCTCTATGGTGGGGAGTTTGTAGTGTTCTCTCATTATGACTTCATTCAAATCACGTGGGTCAATGCATATACGAATTGCACCTGTGTTCTTCTTCTCCACCATAAGCATAGAACTGACCCATTCTGATGGTTCTGTGACCTTTTTTACTACTCCCAGCTTCTCCATCCTAGTGAGTTCTTGTCTGACTTCATCCACAAGTGTTAAAGGTATTCTCCTTGGGGCGTGGATGACAGGCTGTGCACCCTCTTTTATACGTATGCGGCTTACATCCGGGAGGCACCCCAGGCCATTGAATAGATCACAGTACTCACGTTTGATGTCAGCCTCTGTCAGACCTCTGTGCCCACCGTCCACAGTCATTATGATCTTCACAAGTCCAATCTCTTTACTTGTTCTGAGACCTAGCACGGCTGAGGCTTGTGTTTCTATCACAAACAATTGTAAAACCTTTTCAGATCCCTTGTATGAACATTTTTCATGACAGCGACCCATTGCTTTCAGCTTTTCACCACCATATCCCATTAGTTTCGGTAGGTCCTGAGTCTCTAAGGGGGATTCATTACTAAGGTGTTCCAGATATATGTGGCTTGGCACACAATTTACTTGTGCTCCTGTATATATTTTGAATGTGATTGGAGTTTTGTTAGCCCCTATCTGTAATGTTACAGTTGCTTCATCTGCGGACTGATGTGTTTTTTGTACTTCTGCAAGATATATTGGGGTGCAGTCTGAGTCTGACCCTGCATTGTCATCATTGTCCTCTATGGCGAGTACAGAACATGTTTTTGACCTTCCGGTTTGTGAAGACAGTTTACACACCCTGGCAAAATGTCCTCTTTTCTTGCATTTATTGCATATCTGCCCCCTTGCCGGACAGACACTATTTTTATGGTGCATGTTTCCACAATATCCACACGCTTCTTGTGTGTTACTTGTCCCAGTGCCATAGGTGTTCTTTATTCTTTTGTGTGTTCTTTCTGCTGTGATTTTCTATAGCATTAATCTGTAGCTGTGTTCTTTCCAGTACCTGCATGTCCTTTCTTGACATTTCATATGCCCTGGCAATCCTTATGACTTTCTCAAGATTTAAGTCTTCTTCCTGCAGCAGCTTTTCCTGAACTTTCTTAAACTTACTGCCCATCAGAATGCGATCTTTTATCATATCTCCAGCATCATAGAAAGCACAGTCTTTGGCAAGCAAGCGCAGCTGTGTCACCCATTCATCCACAGACTCACCTCCACTACTGTTTCCTTTGCACTGTGGAGTTTCTCCTTGGGTTGCAGTATGCCTCAAACTTTGCAGACAGTACCTCTGTTTTCTTTTTGTCCTCTGCAGTGATCTCCCCACTTGCTTGCCAGGCTCGGCACACATCACATCCTTTTTGTCCCACATATATCAGAAAGTGAGCTGCTTTCTGCTGATCAGACCATTTGTCTGCATCTGGTCTTGCAAACACAAGCTCTATCAGCTCCCTCCATTGTGACCAGTTTTCAGATACATTCCATGATTCCAAATCCAGGGATGGAATGTTCTTTGTGTTGCTGTTTGCTGCCATGACTCTTCTGACCTGACTTCTGGTACCATGTGATGATTTAACACCCAGAATAAGCAGACAGCAGAAGCTTGAACATGGGCTGGTGTTAATTCAGCAGCATCCATCTTACAGAACTGACCACAGCTCCCCGCCCCCAGATCACATGACCAAAACTGTTAACTGTTTGCTAACATGCATAAGTACTGTAACTAGGCATAACAATGAAACTTGAATTATAACATAAAGCATACACATCATTACTTCTTCCCTCTCAAGTATGAAGCATTTAATATGAGACAAAGTCCCTCCATATCTTTGGTTTAATAGCTTGACCATAGCGAGAGAAAGTAACTGCTGGCTCATCATCTGTAGGATTGATGTCCAGTTGAGAGTCACTCCCAGCATTATCACATACGTTTATGCTGTCCTCGGTATCCTCAGTAGACTCAATATCCGTGTTTAGGACTTCTGTGCCATCATGGGCTTGTTCTTTATCTTCATTGTCATCTTGTTCGTCTAATGATGTATCCGCAGCAGTGTCTGGAAGAGGATGATGCCTGTTTCGTCTCAGTTTCTGTCCACACTTGGTCTCGATTATATATGATTTTGGTGAATTGGCTTCTTTGACAATTCAAGCAGGTTCCCATGTATTCCCAGTGACTCTGAGTCGCACAGCTTGCCCAGCAGAGAGTGGACGAAGGGATTTTGTAGATTTATCAAAATACAGTTTTTGCCTTTTCATATTTATGATCCTCTAAGCTGTTACTCGATCCTATGGAATAGACTGAGGCTGTAATTTCTGTGGTGCAATAGGCACTGTGGTTCTCAGTGTTCTACCCATTAGCAGCTGTGCTGGTGAGCATAAACCTTCAATAGGTGTTGCACGATAGTTTAACAGTCCTAGGTACACATCCTGCCTTGATGATTGCGCTTTCAGTATAATGGATTTGGCTATGCCAACATACTTCTCTGCTAGACCATTGGCCTATGGGTGATAGGGGCTTGTGGGTTTGTGCCTGATTCCCCATTCACACAGGAAGCACTGGAACTCAGAATATGAGAATTGTGGCCCATTATCAGAAACAAGTTCTTCACACATTCCATGTCTTGAAAGTATTGTTTTGAAAGCCCAGATGACTGTTGATGCTTTTAAATTTCTCAGCTGCACTAGCTCAAAGTATTTGCTGTAGTAATCTACTACTATCAGGTAATGGTTGTCCTCAAAATGAAAAATATCTGTAGCCAGTCTCTGCCATGCCCGTGAAGGAGCATTCCACTGTGTAAGAGGTTCCTTTGCATTGTGTTTTTGAAATGTGTGGCAGGTTTCACACTTCTTCACAAGTGTTTCAATATCAAAGTCCAAATTAGGCCAGTAGACCAACTCCCGCGCCCTGCACTTACACAGAGTGATGCCCAAATGCCCCTGGTGGATTTGTTTCAGTTCTTCTGCCTGCTGTGACTTAGGAATGAGAATAGGGTCACCCATAAATATGATATCCGAATGAATGTATAGCTCATCTTTCATAGGCCAGAATCCCTGTAGTTCAGGACTAAGCTTCTTTCGTTTTTCTGGCCAGCCATTGCACATGACACAAGTTAGTTTTTCTAGGACTTTATCCTGTTTGGTGTCTTGTCTTATCTTCTCCAGCCGTACATCTGATATTGGAATGTTCGCTAGTATTGTATGTACCTGTTCTTACAACTCAGGTTCATCCTGTGCTTCATGTCCTTCTAGACACACCCTAGACAGGGTATCTGCCATTGGAATCTCCTTTCCAGGCTTATACTTTACTGTGAGATCGTACTGCTGTAATTTCATAACCATCCGCTGCAGACGTGGAGGTGTAGAAGCTAGTGATTTCTGTAGGATATACTCCAATGGCTTGTGGTCTGTTTCCACAACTACCAGGTGACCATATATGTACTGGTGAAATTTCTCACATCCATTCACAATAGCCAGCATCTCTTTCTCAATGTATGCATAATTGACTTGCGTTGTGGTCAATGCTCGTGAAGCATATGCCACAGGATGTCCTTGTTGAGTCAGTACAGCACCTAACCCTGGATGTACAGCATTGACCCTGGATGTTTAGTGATCAATTTTTTCACTTTGTCGAAAGTCTTTTCCATGTTTGCATCCCAACACCAAACAGCATCCTTCTGTAGCAGTGTACGCAGCGGTGCTATCTGTTGAGCAAGGCCCTGAGAGAATTTGGATAGATAGTTGAAAATACCTAGTGATGTCTCCAGCTCCTTTCTGGAGGTTGGGGCCTTCATGTTAAGAACTGCTGTAATCTTCTTTGGATCATGCTTCAAGCCCTCTTTGGTTAGTAGGTGTCCAAAATATGTAACTTCTTCTACCCCAATTTGCATTTTGTTTGGATTGAGTGTAAGATTCTTCTCACGACAGTGATTGAGTAAAGCAGTAAGGTTTTTGTCATGTTCTATTTGATCCTTTCCATAGACCAGCAAATCATCAACTATTACTTCAACACCCTGTAGACCAGCGTTCAAGTCGTGTTATTTCTTTTGAAATATTTCCTGTGCAGATGCTATGCCAAAAGGTACTCTTGTGAAGCGCCATCGACCCAAAGGGGAGTTAAAAGTGGTCATGTAACTGCTTGCTTCATCAAGATGCAATTGCCAGTAACCCGAATGGGCGTCTAGTACACTAAATACTGTTGCTCCTACTAGTTTGTGCGCTATATCCTCTATGGTGGGGAGTTTGTAGTGTTCTCTCATTATGACTTCATTCAAATCACGTGGGTCAATGCATATACGAATTGCACCTGTGTTCTTCTTCTCCACCATAAGCATAGAACTGACCCATTCCGATGGTTCCGTGACCTTTTTTACTACTCCCAGCTTCTCCATCCTAGTTGTCTGACTTCATCCACAAGTGTTAAAGGTATTCTCCTTGGGGCGTGGATGACAGGCTGTGCACCCTCTTTTATACGTATGCGGCTTACATCCGGGAGGCACCCCAGGCCATTGAATAGATCACAGTACTCACGTTTGATGTCAGCCTCTGTCAGACCTCTGTGCCCACCGTCCACAGTCATTATGATCTTCACAAGTCCAATCTCTTTACTTGTTCTGAGACCTAGCACGGCTGAGGCTTGTGTTTCTATCACAAACAATTATAAAACCTTTTCAGATCCCTTGTATGAACATTTTGCATGACAGCGACCCATTACTTTCAGCTTTTCACCACCATATCCCATTAGTTTCGGTAGGTCCTCAGTCTCTAAGGGGGATTCATTACTAAGGTGTTCCAGATATATGTGGCTTGGCACACAATTTACTTGTGCTCCTGTATCTATTTTGAATGTGATTGGAGTTTTGTTAGCCCCTATCTGTAATGTTACAGTTGCTTCATCTGCGGACTGATGTGTTTTTTGTACTTCTGCAAGATATATTGGGGTGCAGTCTGAGTCTGACCCTGCATTGTCATCATTGTCCTCTATGGCGAGTACAGAACGTGTTTTTGACCTTCCGGTTTGTGAAGACAGTTTACACACCCTGGCAAAATGTCCTCTTTTCTTGCATTTATTGCATATCTGCCCCCTTGCCGGACAGACACTATTTTTATGGTGCATGTTTCCACAATATCCACACGCTTCTTGTGTGTTACTTGTCCCAGTGCCATAGGTGTTCTTTATTCCTTTGTGTGTTCTTTCTTGCCCATATCTGCTGCTGTGATTTTCTATAGCATTAATCTGTAGCTGTGTTCTTTCCAGTACCTGCATGTCCTTTCTTGACATTTCATATGCCCTGGCAATCCTTATGGCTTTCTCAAGATTTAAGTCTTGTTCCTGCAGCAGCTTTTCCTGAACTTCCTTAAACTTACTGCAAATCAGAATGCGATCTTTTATCATATCTCCAGCATCATAGAAAGCACAGTCTTTGGCAAGCAAGCGCAGCTGTGTCACCCATTCATCCTCAGACTCAACTCCACTACTGTTTCCTTTGCACTGTGGAGTTTCTCCTTGGGTTGCAGTATGCCTCAAACTTTGCAGACAATACCTCTGTTTTCTTTTTGTCCTCTGTAGTGATCTCCCCACTTGCTTGCCAGGCTCGGCACACATCACGTCCTTTTTTTCCCACATATATCAGGAAGTGAGCTGCTTTCTGCTGATCAGACCATTTGTCTGCATCTGGTCTTGCAAACACAAGCTCTATCAGCTCCCTCCATTGTGACCAGTTTCCAGATACATTCCCTGATTCCAAATCCAGGGATGGAATGTTCTTTGTGTTGCTGTTTGCTGCCATGACTCTTCTGACCTGACTTCTGGTACCATGTGATGATTTAACACCCAGAATAAGCAGACAGCAGAAGCTTGAACATGGCCTGGTGTTTATTCAGCAGCATCCATCTTACAGAACTGACCACAGCTCCCAGCCCCCAGATCACATGACCAAAACTGTTAACTGTTTGCTAACATGCATAAGTACTGTAACTAGGCATAACAATTGAACTTGAACACTTGACAACATAAAGCATACACATCATTACACACAGAGCCTGTCAGTTTCGGCACCGCTGCCCTGTGTCAGCAACGGCTCATGGGGGGTCGGCATCAGCACAGCCTGCTCACTTTTTTCTCAGGGGGGGGCAATTGACCAGTTGCCCGCCCCCTGGATCCGCTCCTGATAGAATATAAATGCTCATACATTGCTAACTGATAATTTGGTATACCGTAGTACCTTAGAGTTGCCTTAGCCCACCCCCTACCTCTAATCTCATCAAGCAAGAATGACATGTACTCTACTCCAGCAGAGCACTGTGATATCCATGTCAGCATCAGTTTACAAACTGTTCTGGAGGTGTGCGGAACTGGCAGCGCATAATTAGTGCCAGTTGTAAGAACTCAAAATAGATAGCTGACTCCTGATAAAATCAGAAATGAAATGGCGTAGCACAGGGTGTGTGGCAGTGAAGTGCAGATCACAGCAGGACAAAGCTGGGTTTGCTAGACATATGAAAACGTTAGGAGGGCGTAAAAAATAAAGGTCCCAGCTATTAGCAACAATTGCAGTCTGTAAATTATAAACTGTTTGTCAGTAAAAAAACATAATGCTGAAATCAGTATAAGGAGCAGCTGGAAAATAAGCTTACATTGATCTGTATAATGTGTAGACATAAAAATTGCACGAAGGGATATAGTTATGGGTATAGTGATGGAAGGAGAGTGACATTGGTCGGGGATGTAAGCAAGATGCAGAATAAGGTCAGATTATAATTACAAACATTTGTACCCTAAATTTGTCCAACTAACTAGGACGCTTGCTGAATTGTATTAGTAAATTATCAATCCATCCATTTCTGCTCATTACACATTCAGGCTCTACTTCCTACTATGCAGCATAGCACAATGGTTGTATTTTATTGAACTGTCTCACAAGGTAAGTCCAAACGCCAACTTCTTTGAAAATAATGCACTTTCTCTGAGATTGATATGTGACTGTTCATGGAAAGATGTAGCCAGGCTCAGCCATTCCTCTGTAACTATGCTGGTGGTCATTCCGTTTTTGCCCAGGAGGCCTTGGTTTCCATCCTTACTATGACTTTGCGGAATCCCCAGTAGCCCTTCCATTCACTTCAGACCTGATTTCTCAGGGACAATGTCTACACCCAGATCCAGGGAGACTGCATCTCATGGCCTGGAAATTGAGAGGCAGAGGCTGTTGAGCAAGGGCAGTTCAGAGGAGGTGATAGCCATGCTGCTGTAGGCCAGAAGACGTACGACACACACTTATTAGCAAAGGGTCTGGTCAAAATTTGTGGAGCTCGCCAAAGAAAACATGTGGAACCCGCTATCTCCAGAGTTGCCTCAAATTCTTTAGTTTCTTCAGCTGGGCCAGGAAAAAGACCTAGGCCCAAATACTTTAAAGGTTCATGTTTCAACTCTCTCTGCAATGAAAAAGGTCAAGTGGGCCCTAAATCCTTTGGCACTGACGCAGGCAGTCAAGAATTTGCAGGAGGGTTATTTCCAGCTTGATGGATGTTTCATGCCCTTACAGCTTCTATGACTTCCGCTGAAGCTAGCCAAGCCACAAGTCCTGCCTCTACACCAGCATCCTCCAATTTCGCTGCTGCCACTTCACCCTCTGTGTTACTGCCTCCTCCGGAGCCCAGAGTTCCCACTCTTGAGTGCTTTTCAGGGGACCGGCAGAGGTTCAGAGCATTCAGGAATGCCTGGAAATGTTATTTTGCATTGCAACCCATGGAGACTGTCCGAGTGGGGTTCATCATCTCCCTCTTGCCTGATAAACCACAATCCTGGGCCCATAACCTCCTAGAATGAAAGGATGAGGTGTTAAACTCAGTTATCATGTTTTTTGAAGCCATGGCTACTTTATATGATGACCCGCAGAAAACTGCCACCGCAGTCTGCCCTTTACTCCTTGGTGCAGGGAAGACGACCAGTAGAGGATTACATCGGGGAGTTCCGTACATGGGCGGCCGGTACCGGATGGAATGACGCAGCTTTGAATTACCGATTCCATATAGGCCTCTCCGAAACCATCAAGGATGAGCTGGCCAGGTCTGCAGCTCCCGCCATGCTAGAGGCTCTTATCCAAGCTTCCATCCAGCTGGATAAGCGATTGCGGGAGCGACGCTCTGAGCAGTGTCAGACATTTCAGCCAACCTGGGTACTGCCCAAGGTCCTGGCTCCAACAGTTCCTACTGCTACTCCTTCAAATTCCTCTGATATAGAAACCAATGCAGATTGGTCTACTCCGACCAGCTCTAACCCCAGGAGAAAGAGAACGCAGGTGACAGAACTATCTCTGTATTTTATGTGGAGCGTCATGCCACTTCCTACACAACTGTCCAGTTCAGCCAAGTAAGTCCAGGACCTTGTACCCTTCATACCTTCAGCTATCCGGGACTCCATCTACTCACATTATTCTCCCCATCTCTGTGCAGGTGGCTGGAAGGGACCTCAAACTGTGGGCAATCATTGACTCTGGAGCTTGCAGCTGCTTCCTGGACATCAACCTGGCTATAGACCTGCACATCTCTCTGACTCTCAAAGATCGAAAACTACTGTATATACTCGAATATAAGCCGTGATTTTCAACCCTTTTTTTAGGGTTGAAAGTCCCCCCCTCGGCTTATATTCGAGTCACCGCCGTCTGCTTACATG
This sequence comes from Lithobates sylvaticus, assembly GCA_028564925.1. Taxonomy (NCBI): domain Eukaryota; kingdom Metazoa; phylum Chordata; class Amphibia; order Anura; family Ranidae; genus Lithobates; species Lithobates sylvaticus. The sequence continues at coordinate 216,250,604 of CM053031.1, read as the reverse complement.
AACAGCGTGTCATGCAGACAGACGGCAGTTTTCAAAAGCCGCGCCTCCTCCTCGTCCGTGATAGGAGGAACACTTTTTTCCCAGCAGTAAGTCAGTGTGCAGTGTTCCGCCTATCACGGACGTCCTGTCATTCTCATCTCATGGACGAGGATGAGAGGACATCCGTGATAGGCGGAACACTGCACACTGACTGCTGGGAAAAAAGTGTTCCTCCTATCACGGACGAGGAGGAGGCGCGGTTTTTGTATCATTGGAATGGCGCCTTACACGGGGGGACAGAGCGGGACTGCATCGGCTGCCAGATCATACAGGGAGGGACCGAGGACACAGGACCGAGGACACAGGACCGAGGACACAGGACCGAGGACCCAGAACCGGCGGACCGGCGGATCGGCGGATCGGCGCAGGTAGGCTGTACAGGGGACACGGGGGTCTGTACAGGGGACATTCAGATGGGCATTGCTGACTCTTTTCCACTTACAGTAGCTGCTGCATATTTCACCCTCGGCTTATACACGGGACAATACGTTTTTCCCATTTTTTTGTGGTGAATTAGGGGCCTCGGCTTATACTCGGGACGGCCTATACTCGAGTATATACGGTAAATATGCACCTAGCTGATGGCACTCCATCCAGTTCAGGACCTATTACACATGAAACGGTCCATATACTCACAACCACCGACATAGGGCACAAGGAACTTCTACTTAGATTTATTAAAGGTTTCTCGACCATCATTGTCCCAATTACTCAACTGACACCACTCCATACTCATTTCCTCTGGAATCAGGAAGCCCAAGCAGTCTTTGAACTCCTCAAAACTTTGTTTACCTATGCTCCAGTGTTGCAACACCCGGACACAGCACTCCCTTTCATTCTCAAAGTAGATGCTTCTGAAGTGGCAACAGGAGCTGTACTCTCATAGCATCTTGGGCCAAAAGCTCTACTGCACCCAGTAGCCTTCTACTGTAAGAAATTAAACCAGGCCGAAAGAAACCACCATGTAGGTGACCAAGAGCTTCTGGCTATTAAGTTGGCCTTAGAAGAGTAAAGATATCTATTGGAGGGTGCCAATCACCCAATCATGATCTTCACCGACCACAAAAACTTGTATCTGAGGTCCGTCAAACATCTAAGACCACGGCAGGCTAGATGGGCACTACTCTTCTTAAGATTTAACTTCCATTTAACATATAGACCAGGATCCAAGAACGGGAAGGCGGACGCCTTATCCCGGATGTTCCCTGAATCTATGTACTCTGCTCCCCCTAGCACCATTCTTTCAGCCCAGAACTTTTTATTAATTCAACCCAGTTTGAAATCGGTCATTAAACAAGCCTCTGCTTCATGCCCTGAATCTGAACAGGCCTTGTTAAGAAAACAAGATGGATTACTCTGGCATTAGGATAAGGTCTTCATATTTCAGGAGGCAAGGCTTCAGGTCTTAAAGACATACAACGATCACCAGTTAGCTGGCCGCTTTGGAGCTCGTAAAACCTTCTGGTGGCCCAACCTTAGTCGGGACTGTAGAGCCTATGTCAGATCCTGCTCAGTGTGCTTATGTAGCAAGGACGATAAGACAAAGCCCTGGGGATTGTTGAGACCCTTACACATTGTCAGGAAAGGCTTGATGGGTGTAGCAGTTCCACACAAGTAGGTGCACACTTGCGGGTGCCTGTGCGTAAGCGCATGTGCATGCGCAGGCACACGCGTACACGGTAGTGCGTGAGTGCCCGATTACCGGCGACAAGCGTGCTATTTAAACTCTGCTGTGACAAGGCAACCCTGCTGTCTGATCTACAGCGTTCCCTGAGAGCTATCTGTGTTTCCTGATCCGTTCCTGTGATATCCGGCTTGCTTTGTGCCATCCGCCTGCACCTGACCCCGGCCTGTCCACGACCTTGCTCTTGTCTGATCCTCTGGCTCATCCGTACCAGCCTGTTGCCAACCCGGCTTGTCCTGTGACTCTGCTTCAGCCTCCTGCATCTGCTCCAATACAGCTTGTTTGTGTATGACTTGGCCTGTCTGACCTTCCTGTGTTCCAATCCCTGGGACCATCTTCCTGCATCTTGTGAGTGTCTCCCTGCTTTGCCTGCTTCAGCTTCCAGTCTGGTGCATCCCACCTGCTGTTCCAGTTGTCTCAGTATCATCCGGAGCTCCAGACCAGCCATCCAGCTGTTGATCCTGCCAGGCACTCTTGCCGTCCTGTACTCCTGTGCTTCCTGGCTACTCTACCAGGGGCCATGAGTCAGGGATGTAAGTGAGGCCTCCCTCTGCATATCAGGCTCAATGACCAGGTACGTGACACCCATTCCCAATCATCCATGGAAAATGATCTTCATGGACTTTATTGTGGAGCTCCCGCCTTCAGAAGGATTTACCACCATCCTTGTGGTGGTGGACTGTCTGCTGAAGATGGCTCATTTTCTACCCTTGGTAGGCACACCTTCAGCAACTGAGACACACACGTTTATAAAGGAAATTGTGAGACTCCATGGCTTACCCAGTAGCATTGTTTCTGATCAGGGGGTACAATTTACCTCCAAGTTTTGGAGACCTTGAAAGTAGAAAGCCTCTCATCGGCCTACCACCCTCAGAGCAACGGACAAACAGAGCACACAAATCAAACCTTGGAGCAGTACCTGCGCTGTTTCTCTGCCTTTTCCCAGGATGACTGGGCTTCGCTGCTCCCATTGGCAGAGTTTGCCTACAACCATTCGCTACACTCAGCCACAAACCAGTCTCCAGTCTTCGTTCTGGATCCGGAGGCTGCCTGTTGGGGGGTGTGGGGTTGGGCACGGTCAGGGTACCAATTGCAGGTGGTCTCTAGGACCCAGCATCTGTCAGAGCATGAAAAGGGCTCTAGGACCCAGCACCTCTGCCAGCACATCACATGGCCCTTTATAAGAAAGTCAGCCCTTGGCTGAAGTGCTATTTGATCTCAGCTGTTACCGACGTTCCTGTGTTTCCTCTTTCCTGTGATTCTTGATTACCGACCCGGCTTGTTCCAGACCTGTATCCTGCCTGCCTCCTTACCTTGACCTTGGCTTGTTAAACGGATCTCCTCGGCCTTGACCTCGGCTCCCACCTAACCTCGTCGCCTCTGCTATCCACCTGGCACCGAACTTTGGCTTGTATAGACTGTATTCATCAGCCAGAAAGCTGCTCATGGGACGTATTTGAACATTCCAACATGACAATTATCCAAAACACAAGGCCAAGTTGACCTGTCATTGGCTACAACAAAAAGTGAAGGTTCTGGAGTGGCCATCTCAGTCTCCTGACCTCAATATCATTGAGCCACTCTGGGGAGATCTCAAACGTGCAGTTCATGCTTTTTGCCAAGAGGAATCGGCAGCTTTACCATCTGAGAAAAGAAAAAGCCTCATCCACAAATACCACAAAAGACTTCAAGCTGTCATTGATGTTAAAGTGGGCAATACACGGTATTAAGAACTGGGGTATGTAAACTGTTGATCAGGGTCATTTGGCTAGTTTCTGTTATCATTATGATTTAAAAAAAGTTAACACAGTTGATTGATAATAAATGGCTTCAGCCAAACACTAACCATGAGTGAAAGAAAAGTTTTTGTGTTATCATTCCTATTCTCTGAAAAATGGCCAAGAAATCATAAATTCTGCCAGGGAATGTAAACTTATGAGCACAACTGTATAGTGTGGGGCGTGGACTTAGTCCACCTGAGCCATGATTGGCCAAAGGCACCCTACCTTTGGCCAATTATGGCTCTCTCAGCATAGCACACTCTAATTGGCCAAAGCATGCAGGTCAGGTGTATGCTTTGGCCAATCATCATACAGCAATGCACTGCAACCTCACAGTGCATTATGGGGCGTTCCGCTGTGAACGGGCGAACACCCAATGTTCAAGATCATCCCTACTGCTCTCCATAGCTATGCGTGTGGGCATGGAGGAGTCACATCTATGGAGGATTGCTGGCCAGGCAATGAGGGAGCAGATAACTTGAGATATTAATGCGTGGGTGGGATCGGACGTGGAGATGAAAGAGAACTTGGGGATTTGGGGCCATGGTAACCAAAAGATGAAACCCTGTATGAATATGTTGTTGAGGGCAGCCTAGCTGAGGGAAAATCATGTGTGGATGGGGGGTGATGGTATGTAGCCGCCTCTTGTCACTTGCTGTGCATGGAGACGAGTGAGGGGAAGATGGCCCCCACTCTTCTCCATGACACTGCAGGGTGGAAGCGAAAATTTCACTTCCGCACACAGCTCTTAAAGGACCATTTTTTTAAATGACAATTTTTTTTTTTTTTTTAATTGCATTTTAGTGTAAATATGAGATCTGAGGACTTTTTGACCCCATATCTCATATTTAAGAGGTCCTGTCATGCTTTTTTCTATTACGGTGGTGTTTACATTCCTTGTAATAGGAATAAAAGTGAAATTTTTTTAAAACTGTGTAAAAATAAAAGGTAAAATAAATAAAATAAAAAGAAAACATTTTTTTTAAATGGGTCCTGTCCAGACAAGCTCGTGCACAGAAGCGAACGCATACGTGAGTAGCACCTGCATATGAAAACGGTGTTCAAACCACACATGTGAGGTATTGCCTCGATTGGTAGAGCGGGAGCAATAATTCTAGCCCTAGACTTCCTCTGTAACTCAAACATACAACCTGTAGAATTTTCTAAACGTCGCCTGTGGAGATTTTTAAGGGTAAAAGTTTGTCGCCATTCCACGAGCGGGCGCAATTTTGAAGCGTGACATGTTGGGTATCAATTTACTCAGTGTAACATTATCTTTCACAATATAAAAAACAATTGGGCTAACTTTACTGTTATCTTATTTTTCAATTCAAAAATGTGTATTCTTTCCAAAAAACGTGCGCTTGTAGGACCACTGCGCAAATACGGTGTGACAAAAAGTATTGCAACGACCGCCATTTTATTCTCTAGGATGTTAGAAAAAATGTATAATGTTTGGGTGTTCTAAGTAATTTTATAGCAAAAAAAAATGTTTTTAACTTGTAAACAACAAATCTCAGAAAGAGGCTCGGCCCTTAAATGGTTAAGAGAGAAAATTTTCCAAAGATGAGGGCTGCTCTTCAAGACTTAAACTCAGAGGTAATATTGGCATCAATGGACATAGAACAGAAATGGGAATTCTTCAAAAAGACTGTATGCTATGCACTGCAAAGTATATTCCCAAGGGCAATAAGTTTAAAAGGCTAAAAATAAAACTTATGTGGCTCACGGCCAAATTTAAAATGGCTATAAATAATAAGCAAAGAACTTTTAAAAAATATAAAAAAGAAGGAACACTATCATCGTTTACATGCTACAAAGGCTATAACAGAATATGCAAAAAGGAAATCAAGGATGCAAAAAATCAAAACTTATGGCAGATTGGAAAAGATAGTAGGACAAACCGAAAAAAATGCTTCAAATTTATTAATAGTAAAAAAGTCAGGCCTGAGCATGTTGACTCTTTACAAAATAATCTAGAGTGGGTGACTGGGGACAAAGAGAAGGCAAATGTATTAAATACTTTATTCAGCTCTGTGTATACAAAGGAACATGGAGGAGCTCATGTCCATAACTGGGACACAGCCCCAAATGATCCACAATGGCTCAAAAGTGACATGGTCCAGAAATATTTAGACACAATAAAGGTGAATAAAGCATCTGGACCAGATGGCATCTACCCTTGGATCCTAAAATATTTGTAATTTCAAAGCCATTGTTTCAAATTTTTAGGGACTCGTTAATGACTGGAATGGTACCACTGGATTAGCGTAGGGCCAATGTGGTGCCCATATTTAAAAAGGGATCAAAGTCTTTACCCACTAACTATAGACCTGTTAGTTAAATCTAGTTAGTTAGTTAAATAAATACTAATCATTCCGCTTTAATGATTAGTAAAACAAAAAAAAAATGTTCTTTGTAAAAAAACATGATCCTAGCAAGAGTGTAGCATGGGCTGTGGGTTGTGTGTCAAAAGTCTCCAGCAATGGAAATATAGCCTTAAAGATAAGTTAAAGCCATTCATGACTCTGAATGCCAGTAGTGTTTTCAAACTCTGAGCATGAAAAAATAAATTAGTTTAAAAAAGAGCTATTGTGTTCCAGAAATGCTGGCGCAGCACAAGCACAAATGTTTATGTACTCGGATACAACACTGGGAATAAAAGTGAAATGTATCAAAGACAATACAATTATCACCTTCCATAACTGACAGAAGGTGATGATTGCCTTATTTGAAATGTTACTAACATAATTATTTGAGGAAGTGGAATATTTTGAAGATGACAGTCTATTTCTCTTTGTGGATTGAACAAGCAAAATAACCTGTCTCTGCATATAAGTGGAAATATGGGAAGCTAAGCAAGCCGCTTTCCTTCATATCCGCTCTTGCTTGTGGTCGTCTAGGTCTCATAATTGAAATTTTCATTTTCTGTAGGGCCTGCTGTTTTCTAAACTTATCATTCAATATTTCCAACTGAACAAAACCTCCCAACTCACGTCCAGTCCATGCATTTCTCTGGGGGAGTTGTATTTATTTCCACTTCCAGTACAGGCTACGTAATTACATAACATGGAGGCAGTGATGCCACCATCAATCTTCTTTCACCACAGGGTTGCCAGGTTGTTTGCCACATACTCTTTGTCACATAACACTGAAGCTTGGTTGATTAGAATTTTCACATGTTGTAATGAGAAGAGGACAGAGACCTTTTGCAGATCTGACCCATGGATTTTCATGCTGAGAGACCTTTAAGAAGCTGCATCTAATGTAGCAAGACAGCATTTATTGCTTATATAACCTAAAAACTCTGTACTGCACCACACTATGTTCTCTGAAAAGTGTTTGTTTTAGGGCTCATTCACATGAATGTATTCAAAGTACATCCACATAATACGCAGATATTGTTGATACTGACATATTAACTAGCAGCAGTAGTGGTGGCAAATAGGGACCCTGTACATTTCCCACTGTATGCATGTTAGCATAAATGTTTACATGCATGCATCCCAAAATATGCCCAAAATGATGTCCCTGGGTGCAGCCATGCCATGACAGCGTTTCAGTGTCTGAGCCAGACCCCCACCCAACCACCCCACTCCTATACTTACTGTATATATTACTTATTGCATGCCATTGCTGAGCCTATATTCTACTAGGACCCCCAGGTCCCTTTCCATCCTAGATTCCCCCAGAGGTTCTCCCCCCCAGTGTATAGATTGCATTCACATTTTTGCCCCCCAAATGCATTATTTAAAATTCTTCTACATTTAACCTTATTTGCCATGTAGTTGCCCACCCCATTCATTTGTTCAGATCTTTTTGCAAGGTTTCCACATCCTTCTGAGAAGTTATTGCCCTGCTTAGCTTAGTATCGTTCGCAAATATAGAGACTGAACTATTTACCCCAGCCTCCAGGTCGTTTATGAACAAATGAAATGGATTGGTCCCAGCACAAAACCCTGGGGGACCCCACTTCCCACCCTGACCATTCCAAGTACTCCCCATTTATCACCACCCTCTGAACTCGCAGTTCAGCTAGTTCAGCCAGTTTTCAATCCATGTACTCACCCAATGGTCCATGCCAACGGACCTTATTTTGTACAGTAAACGTTTATGGGGAACTGTGTCAAATACTTTTGCAAAATCCAGATACACCACACCTATGGGCCTTCCTTTATCTAGATGGCAACTTGCCTCCTCATAGAAGGTTAATAGATTGGTTTGGCAAGAACTATTCTTCATGAATCCATACTGATTACTGCTAATGATACCGTTCTCATTACTAAAATCTTGTATATAGACCCTTATCATCCCCTCCAAGAGCTTGCATACTATTGATGTTAAGCTAATTGGTCTGTAATTCCCATGGATGTATTTTGGGCCCTTTTTAAATATTAGTGCTTGGTTTGGCTTTTCTCCAATCAGCTGGTACCATTCCAGTCAGTACCAGTACCATTCCAGTTCCCTAAGTACCCTCGGATGCAAGCCATCTGGTCCCGGTGATTTATTAATGTTAAGTTTCCAAGTTAAATTTTAACCATGGAGGTGCTTCCTGTGATGTGTCATGAGGATAAACAATGCAGTTTTGGTTACTGAAGCCCCACAATTCCCTCGTAAAAACTGAGGAGAAGAATAAATTCAATATCTTTGCCATCTCCCCATCCTTTGTAACCAGATGTCCTTCCTCATTCTTTATGGGGACAATATGGTCTGCCCTCCCTTTTTTACTGTTTACATACTTAAAGAATTTCTTGGGATTTGCTCTCCTCCGCTATGTGTCTTTCGTGTTCTATCTTGGCCGCCCTAATTGCACCCTTACATTTCTTGTGGCATTCTTTATAAAGTCTGAATGCTGATTATGATCATTCAACCTTCTTCTTTGCTTTTATATGCATTTTTACATTGGAGGTAAGCCATCCAGGACTTTTGTTTGCTCTTTTAACTTTATTACCCAATGGGATGCATTAGCTAATGCCCTTATTTAATATGCTCTTAAAGCAAACCCATCTCTCTCTGTGTTCTTTGTTCCTAAGATTTTATCCCAATTTATGCCCTCTAGCAAGGTTCGTAGTTTAGGGAAGTTGGCTCTTTTGAAATTCAGTGTCTTTGTATTCCCCTTCTATTTTCTATTTGTGTGATTTATACTGAAGCCAATTGACCTGTGATTGCTGTTTCCTAAATTGCCACGTATTTCCACATCTGTGATCAGATCTGTACTGTTGGTAATCAGTAGATCCAATAACGCTTTATTTCTAGTTGGTGTGTCTACTATCTGAACCATGAAATTGTCCTGCAAGACATTTAGGAACTGGCGAGCCTTAGACGAATGCGTGGTTCCCTCTGCCCAGTCTATGTCTAGATAATTAAAATCCCCCATTATGATAACACTTGCCATCCTTGCTGCTAATCCAACTTGTAATAGGAGATCCGTCTCCCCCTTCTCCCTCAGGTTAGGGGGCCTATAGCAGTATTATTTTCCCCTTAGCTTCATACCTCTGGAGCTCTACCCATAAGGATTCCACCTCCTCCCTAGCTCCCTTAGTAATGTCATATCTCACATACACTTGTACATTATTCTTAATATATAGGCATACCCCTCCCCCTTTTTACCCTCTCTATCCCTGCAATAAAGGGTATACCCTTGAATGGTTGCCAGCCAATCATGAGAGCTGTTGAACCAGGTCTCTGAAATTCCCACAAAATCCAAATCTTCCTCGTACAACAGTATCTCTAGTTCACCCATCTTGTCCGCCAGGCTCCTGGTATTGGTGAACATGCCACGGTCGCATACTATCCTATTAGTGGGTGTTCCGAGATTGAAACTAGGACTTGTTACTATACTTACCTTGGGTTTATGTGCTTTAGTCAACCTACCACTAATGGAATATGTTCTGCACTGACTATCTCCATCTCTGGGCCCCCACCCCCGTTGTCTAGTTTAAAAACCTCTCTAACTTTTCAGCCACTCCCAGCAGATCTGCACCCTCCTCATTTAGGTGCAGTCCGTCCCTTTTATAGTACTGGTGCCCGACTGAGAAGTCGGCCCAGTCCTCCATGAACCCAAACCCCTTCTTACTACACCAAATCCTCAGCCACTTGTTTACTTCCCTAATCTCCCTCTGCCTTTCTGGTGGGGTTCGATGTACCGGTAGTATTCCTGAGAATACTACCTTGGAGGTCCTTTTTCTCAATTTAGCTCCAAGTCCCTAAAATCGTTCTTTAGGACACTCCATCTGCCTCTGATTTTGTCATTGGTGCCAACGTGCACCATGACAGCCAGGTCTTCATCAGCCCCTCCCAGTAATCTGTCCACCAGATCTGTGATGTGCCCAACCCGAGTGCCCGGTAGACAACATACAGTTCGGCGCTTCAGGTCTTTGTTACAGATTGCCCTCTCTGTCCTTCTAAGAATTGACCCTACCACTAGAATCTGTCTTTCCTTTCCCTTCACTTCCACCCCCCTCTCACTGGAGGAATTCTTCCCCCGGCAGCAAGGGGAGTCCCTCAGCTCTAGCAGTGTTTCACCAATGTCACTCAATGGAGCGTACTTATTGGGATGCTCCAGCCATGGATTGGCCTCCATGGCACTTCCCCCTCTACCCTTTCTGACTGTCACCCATCCACTCTTTCCTAGTGCCTGCAACTCTTTGTCTCCACCCACCTCTGTGCTGGCCCCTGCCGGAACCTGCCGTGTATGTTCCTGGCTCTCCTTTAGTATGGAGGGGCTTCTCAGTTGCTTCTCAGATTCAGAACCTGGGCTTCCAGGGAAACAATGTGCTTACATTTTGCACAGCAGTATTCGCCCTCTATCGGATGATCAAGGAACACCGAGTCACTAAACAATCTCAACACCCGCCAGGCATCGTACCTACTAATTTAGTGAGGATTGGGGATTATACCGTGTCCAAATGACCTAACAACTAGCTTCCTGACACTAATACTCAAAAACATAATACACAGGTACTCAACAAGACAATACACAGGTACTCGCAGACCCACGTGCACTTGCAGACCAACATGCACTCGCAGACCCCCGTGTACTCGCAGACCAACATGCACTTGCAGACCCACGTGCACTCGAAGACCAACGTGCACCCACCAGTTCTTACCCACCACTTCTTATATCTCTGCCACCAGGGACAAATCCCAGTGCTTTTGGGTATGGAGGAGTGTGTAATTTCCTCCGCCTGTGACAGTGCTCAGGTCTAGCAGCCAATTGCTGAAGTGGGGCTATAAGGATGTCACGATCACCCGAGTTGCAGAAAACAATCTTTTCAGTGCTGGCTCTGAAGCAGCATGGGACCATGAAGAAGCGCTGGTAGGGTGGATATAGAGGGGGATAGTGGAGGAAGCCTTTCGCAGAAACACTGTCTCTTTGTCCTTCATGGGCAAGGTGCAATGTTTTTTTTTTTCTTGAAAAAAATATTTTTATTAAAGTTTTAAGAATTTTTACAAAACAGAGACTGCCTGTCGACACAGAACAGAGACAAGCATTCCAAAGAAACAAAACAGCAGAAAATACAAAATGAAAAAAATAAATACAGATAACAGCCTTGCCTGCAGCTAGTAAAGCACACTCTGATTACTATACAGAAGGAAGGATTCATGGACCTCTCTACATCTCCGGATCTCCGGGACATAAACCATCATTCATAAATTCACATAATAGTCCTAAAAGACAGTAAGACAATATATCACTTTATACAAGTTGGTGGGTAAGCCAACCTCTCAATTCTGAGACCATGTGGGGTGATTTAGCCCCCCCCCAAACCTTGTCAAACGTACGAGGTACTTCTCTATTTGTATAGGTTGCCTTGTACGGTGGAAGGGCCCTGTTGACTAGCGCCTTCCAAGATGTTAAAGTGGGAGCAGCTGTTTTTTTTTTCCAGGAGAGGATAATTAGCTTTCTTGCATAGTACAATAAAAGAGTGAGTAAAGTATGCATGGCTTTACTGGGGGCTAGCCTGTCCACCAACCCCAGGAGACAGGGCCTCACAGAAGGGTTGAAAGCAATAGTAGTCTCCAATTGTTACATTGAGTCCATTCATCCCGAATAGCTTGGCATTCCAAAAAAATGTCCATAAAATCTGCCCCAGGGACAGAGCACCGCCAACAGGATAATGAGTTATTACCAAAAATGTTCCTAGTTTAGTAGGTGTTGAGTATATGTGATGGGAGGGGGGGGAAGAAACCGCACTATCTACACGTAAAAGAATTCAGAAGCCTGCACAACAATGGTGTATAAAGTAGAAAACGTGAATATATAGATAGTGCAGCGCTCAAAGTGTTCAATAGTGATTATTAAACATATAATGTGAAAATAATATATAGTGATGAAAATTATATATCACTAAAAGAAAATAAAAATGACTGATAATAGAACTATACTCTATATAGGACATCAAATGAGTTAAGGTAGTGAAACCAACTGATTTACAAACAAAACATGATAGAATTAAAACTATCGCAAAATAATACTGTGTCTCATAATTTAGAAACAATAATTGTTGTAAAAGTCAATTAATAATACACCATAGTGACTTGAGTGAATACAATATATCATAAAGTGACTTGTGCGGCTTGTATGATGTACTCCGTCACCGATTAAGGGAAGGCTTACCGACTATCGTGGACTCAGGTAGGCTTACGCCATATGAGTCAAAATTGCTGTGTGGTATTTGCAATACACCGATGTGGGCAGTTATTCCAATGTCTGGTGACCAACGACAAGACTATGCGCTGAATAGTTGGTAGAAGCTCAAAAATAGGATGGTAGGCAGGTATAGCATGTGGTTCATCCCCCAATGGTGTTACCGACAAAGAGAAATGAGACCATATAGCGTAATACCGTCAAGTAAACAAAAATGTAATAAGTATAAAAATGGGTACTAACATGTACAAAGACTTAATAGGCATGTAAAAAAGAAATTGGCAGCAGTGGCATCAGCAAAATCGTCACCCGACGCGTTTCGCCTTAATAAGGCATCATCTGGGGGTGCTGATTCACTGGGGCCACCGCTTATATATAGGTACAGGGGTATTTGCAGATGAGATCAACCTGACATCAATGCTGGCTCAATGATTAAACCACTTCCTGTTTCGGGTAAGATGGCGCCTATGGCTTGAGTGTCAAGCCTCATTGGGAGTTTGAAATAATAAGATCCCCTTTCTTAACAAATAGTAACAAACTCATAGATTTGTAACGCATGCCCTAAAGTATAGATATGTATAACTGATGCCAGCCATTAGTGCTAAATTATAATGTAAATAATGTGAATAATATCATCCTGAAATTAAGATCAGGATGTTTAAATAATGTCTGTGTTTGTGCTGTTTAAAAACGAGCTGTCAGGCTCTGGCAAAATGGCGTCTGGGGGCGGAAATGACGCGATTTGCTCTTTACACGCCGGTGTATGGAATGCAGCATTGACCAAGCCTCATTATGAGGCTAAATACGATATTTACATGAGCCGCGGGTAATAACTGCGCATGTGTGAACAGCGCAAGGGGGCGGAAGTGACGTGTTTGCTCTGTTTACACCGGAAGAGAGGTGTGTGTAGAGCGCGGCCGTGACCAAGCCTCGTTCTGAGGCCGGATATAGTAATAATATGGGCCGCGAGTAGCAACTGCGCATGTGTGAACGGCGCAAGACATACATGGAACGCAGTGTGGTCCTGACCTTATTAAGAGGCTGGATATGTATATCATACAAACAGCCGGTGTGAATAGAATTATGTGGACATATATGAAAAATATAAAAACGAAAAGGCATGTTTACCAAGCTTCTATGTGGAAAATAGTTGACAACTACAGAGTAAAAAATAGAATTTATATTATATTAATTGGTATTCCTTTTTAATATATGTAAAGTGAAAGAAGAATTAAAATTAATTATTCATCTAAAAAATAAAATGAAATAGCACTGATATGAGACTGACCTCGTACACTGTGACAATTATTGATATTATCAATATTAAAAAGATTAATAATAAAATATTAAAATAAAAGATATAATGATCTGCATGATGCAAAATGAATCCACATAGTTTGATCACCTCTTATTTATATTTTATTAGTTACTATGTGAATAATTAAAAATTGTAGAGAACATAGAACAATCCCATAATTAATTAAAAATATGTTAGTGTATAAATATAGTTGATTTATTGATGTAATTTGAAATCGACTATATTATCGAAATTAAATTTGAAAAGTATATAGAAAAATATGTAAAATTATACAATATCAGGCTTTGTTAAGGAAAGAATTGATATCCCATTCAACGTTGAGACCCCAAGGTTGGTAGGTTTGCAACGTAAATATCCAAAAAGTTTTTAGTGATATATAATTTTCATCACTATATATTATTTTCACATTATATGTTTAATAATCACTATTGAACACTTTGAGCGCCGCACTATCTATATATTCATGAGTATATGTGATGCAAACATTTATAGTGTATAAGTTGGTCCCTGGCTGAGATGAGCCTGAAGGGTGTCTTCCACACATCTTCCCAATCCTCCACATCCAGATCTGGGACAACAGCCAGCCACTTGGCTTTACAGATACTAAGCAATTTGGTAGTTTCTGGGAATAGGTATTTGTATACATCAAATAGTTTTTACTAAATCCTCTTCTCTCAGCATGGACTTTAAACCTGAAGGAGCAAAGGGAACAGGGGCGCACCCAAATTGCGACTGGTAGGCATGTTGCATCTGTATGTACCGAAAGAACTGGGTATTTGGGAGACGATATGCAGACTTCAACCCATCAAAGGTTCTCAACACTCCATTTTGGGTAATATCGCCCAGTTTTTTAACCCCATACATTGTCCACACTATGGGGTCCTCATATGTGTACAAGTGAAGGAGGTTGGGATTTTTCCACAGTGGAGTATGAGATGAAGGTGGAACAAAGTCAGCCCCATGAGTTACATTCCAGGCTTGCATTACAGATCCCATAGAGTTGTTTTGGGTATGGGGAGATCTAGTTCCTCTGTGAACTAAGTAGGCTAGTGCTTTATAAGAACCCACAACCACTGCCTCTAGGGCTACTGCCACATCATCAAAGGGACTGGTCAACCATCTATGTGTAAATACAAGTTGCCCAGCCAAAATATTTGTAAATGGGGGGCACGGCCAGGCCCCCCTCATTCCAAGGTTGTTGCAATACTACTAAAAGAATTCTGGGGGTGCCACCCTGCCACAGAAAGGCAGAAATCAGTCTCTGCAAGGAAATAAAGATAGCTTTAGGAATCCACACTGGTGAGTTTCATATAATATACAGCAGTAATGGGAGGAATTCCATTGTGATTAGCTTAATGTTCCCAATCAGTGATCAGGGAGATTTCTCCAGGCAATGCTCTTTTGTTTAAAGTGGGCAAAGGGAGGGGAGACATTTAGCCTCATAAACCAGTTAAAACTAACTATATCACCCATTGTAGAGGTGATAGAGTAGAAGCGGGCAACCCGGGAGATCTAATAAAGGGAAGCACCGTGGACTTATGCCAATTTATATGCACACCCAAGAAGAACACCACACAAACTAGAATGTTAAGAGCAGAGTGAAAAGGAGAAGTCCGGGTCCTCTAGAAACAGTACCAGGTCATCTGCATACAAGGCCGTCTTCTAAGCTACCCACTCGTATTCTGCACACCGAGGAGGAGGTTCGCAAAGCTTGGGCAATAGGCTCCAACATTAGGGCAAAGAGACCCGGTGACAAAGGGCATCAATATTGAGGAGGGAGATGGGCCTGTAAGATGCACACTCTAGGGGGTCTTTGTCTGGCTTAGCCAGTAGAACCACATGGGCTTCGTAGAAAGTCTTGGGTAAGCAACTTATGCGTAAGATGAAAAGTAGAGTACTAATGCGCTACCGAACAAGTGTAATTGACAAGTAAAGGTGCTTAAATGTAAAGTGCTTAGTGGAAAAATGTAAAAAGCAGCTAAACTTCTGTAGTGTTGCCAACACCAATAAGTGTATATATGTATAATGAAGCAGCGCTAATTACTTAAAGATGTAACCAAAAATAAAGTGCTGGTGAACAGATACTCTTCCCAAAGTGTATCTTATCAATTCATATGAACATTCATATGAATATATTCAATGAAAATAATCCAATAATGTGCAATAAAAATAATCCAACGAATAAAGTGCATCACATCATGATAACATTCAATTAAATTGATTCAGTGAAATCCAATAATAAAGTGCATCCAAAATAATCTAGTGATTCAGAGAGATAATCAGTCTCTTGTTCAAGATTTAAATCAATGATTCCTGTGCAGAGAAGCAGAGATGAGGGGGGCAGGGACAGGTAAGGGAGTCCAGTTTACAGATGTAAGGTGATGATATATAAAGAAAAATTCTTTCAGAATCCTCCCCCAGTGGTGCTAGCCTCTCACCTTATGGATAGACCCCAATGGATCTAGTGATGCATTAATAGATGTCAGGATGGTTTCTTTATCCTCCTTAGTATTTTCTGGACTTGGAATCACTGCAGTTTTTCCTCCAATCTCCACTGTCTTTTTCCTAAAAGAAAATATATGCTGCTCTGGATTCTTTTGGATGCACTTTATTATTGTATTTCACTGAATCAATTTAATTAATTGTTATCATGATGTGATGCACTTTATTTATTGGATTATTTTTTTTGCACATTATTTTCATTGAATATATTCATATGAATGTTTCTTGATAAGATACACTTTGGGAAGAATCACTGGTATCTTTGTTCACCAGCACTTTATTTCTGGTTACGTCTTTAAGTAATTAGCGTTGCTTCATTACACATATACAATTTGTGCCTAAGCACTCCTTATATAAATGTAATAAACCGGGTGATAAATCCTCAACATAATGTTTATAACACTTCCCCGGAAAGCCCATCAGGCCAGGGGACTTACAGTTAGGAAAGCAGCTGATAGCAGATGAAACCTTCACCACAATGAACGCTGCGTCAAGCACATCCCTAGCCTCAGCTGACAGAATGGGTAATGGGATGCCATTTAAAAAGGGGGAATAACGTTATAACATCAATGCCCTGTAGGGGAGAATATAGAGACCTATAGAATTTCACAAATGCCTGGAGAACTCCCTCACCAGAAGTATGGAAAATATAGTGGAGTAGACACAAGGAATGATCATAGGGGCATGTCCTCCACGGTCAATAAAGCTAGTCATTTCCCATTTTTGTCACCTTTTTCTAAGAGATTCTCAGCACTCTTCTGAGCAATACATTGGGTTTTGTTTGCTGTATTGTAGGGACAAGTCGCTCCTAACTTGCTGAAGGGCTGACAAGAAGGCTAAGGAAGGGTTAGAGGCATGTGATTGTGCACAAGCAATTTCTCGCTCTTGACGAGCCTGAACTGGGCTGTTCTGACTAACTCTAGCGCACTTAATAGCCTCGTCCCATGTGACCACCTTAAAGGAATTTCAGACAATTTGCATGGTTGAGGAGTCTGCATTGGTCGGCCAGTATGTGGTTAACTGTGCCATCACCACTGGTTCAACCTCAGACTCCGCCACCCAACCAGGGTGAAGGTGTCATGTGTGAAGGGATTTAACATCAGATAGTTGCAACATAATTTGAAGAGTCGTGGTGTCCCCAGCAAGGTACGTGGCTTTAATTCCCCAGGGTAAAAAGGACATGTTCATAAAGGCCATATCAATTCTGGTAAGAAATATTAAAAACTGCTGAGAGGAAGGAGTATTGTATTGTACATGTCCGAGTCCACCCAGGTAGAATGTTCTAAATTTGGAGTCCTGGAAGGGTTAGATGTATCTAACAATTTACTCCAGGATATTATTAAAATCCCCCTCTATTATGCCTTTCAATGGCATAATAAGAACCAGTTTATCCAAAATCATATACAGAATGGCTGTATGAAATGGAGGGGGCACATAAACACTAATCACTGCTATTTTATTTGATTCAATTTCAAGGATAACTGTCACGTACCTGGTGGTTTTGAGGCTGAATTGCAGAGATAGACCTCCCCTACAGCTTCCACTCGTGGCCCCCTGGAATGGGGACAGAGGGCACAGGCGTGAGGAGTGGTATGGGCGCCTGGCAGGATCAACAATCAGTTTCAGCAGTCCAGGAATCACTTGCAGAAGCAGGGAACTGGAACTGGAGAGTAGACTGGAACCGAAGTGCTGGACTGGAACCAGGAACTAACAGCAGGCAGATAGGCTGGAGACCGGAGTGCTGGACTGGAACCAGGAATCAGCAGCAGGCAGGATCACCAGTGAGAGGTCAGGCAGGCCGGGTCGGATATCAGGCGGACAGCAGAGGTACCAGGGATCAGGCAGAAGAATAGTCATGCAGGCCGGTGGTCAGGTATCAGGCAGACAGCAGAGGGATCAGGCAGAAGAATGGTCTTGGCAAGCCGAAGGTCAGATGCAGGCTGATGGCAGGAAAGGTCACAACAGGTAGCCAGGTCTTATAACAGGTAAGTCTCAGGTCAGATCGGGTTAAGGCACACAGAACGCTGTAGAGTAGATAGCGGGGACCATCTGTGACAGACTGGCTTAAATAGCCCGCCTGGTGCCAACAGAGCCGCGCACGCAAGCGCAGTGGCGCACGCGAATGCACGCCAGAGAGCCTGGAGCGCAGGTTACTGCCAGGATCTTCCTGACATTGCCCCCCCAAGGGGCAGCCTCGGAATGCCCACTAGGGCAAACCTCTCGGGATGGGACCTTTTAAAGGACTGTAACAGACTCTTAGCGTGGATGTTCCCCTCGGGCTCCCAAGAGTTTATCCATCCGAAATAACGAATGCTGCATCTAAATAAATGTAATGTAACAAATTAATAATAATAAATAATAATACATAATATGAAGCCAAATGTGAAAAGGAAATTCCAATACCTATAATTTAATAGTTCGTAATAGTTATAGTTATTAGTTAATTAGTTATTACTTTGGATTTAAACATTTTCGGACTTTCGTTCTTTTGAATTTCTGGATTTTCAAATTTTGGGATTTTCAAATTTTGGTATTTTCAAAGTTTGGGATTTTCAAATTTAAGAATTTTTGTTTTCAGAAAAATTTGTTAAACGGGTTTTCATTAATTCTAATATTTCCGAATTAACAAATTTGTCGAATTTACTCGAAAAACGAATTGCACATGTCTTATATGAATCTCACGTTCTTGTCTAAGGTTAAACGCTTATCTCCCAGAACGGCACGATGGGCTCTTTTTTTGTCAAGCTTCAATTACATAGTCTCATTTTTACCCGGTACTAAGAATGTAAGGGCTGATGCATTGTCACAACAGTTTTCCTCCTCGAAGATGGAGTTGGTTCCTACTCCTGTGATACCTCCAGATCGCATTCTAGACTCTATTCACACTAGTCTCACTTCTCCTTTGTGACAGAATTCTCCTCCTGAAAAGCCTTGTGACCGCTGCTTTGTACCCTAGAATCTCTGCACTGCTTTGCTCCAGACTTACCATTCTCTCAAGACAGCTGGTCACCTAAGAAAGAATCAGCTCATCTGGTCTATTGCTCAACAATTATGGTGGCCTAGTCTTTGTGCTGATGTAACCGCCTTTGTAGCCACTTTTCCATGTGTGCTCAGAGTAAAACACCAGGACACCTTCCAGTGGGCCTTCTACAACCCATACCCAATGGAGAGAGGCCATGGACCCACTTGTCCATGGATTTTATTGTGGAGTTACCCAAATCCCAGGGCAACACAGTTATTCTTATGGTGGTTGACCAGTTCTCAAAGATGTCCCATTGTATTTCACTTAAGAAGTTGCCTAAATACCAAGAACTGGCATCCATTTTCGCTAGGGAGATCTTTCGGTTACATGGCCTACCCAAGGTTATCTTCTCGGACAGGGGTAGCCAGTTTGTCTCCAGGTTTTGGCGAGCCTTTTGTGCACAGTTGGGATTTCAGCTTTCCTTCTCCTCTGTGTATCACCCGCAGTCCAATGGGGCCACATAACGAGCCAACCAAGCCTTGGAGCAGTTTCTACGTTGCTATATTTCTGGACACCATAACAACTGGTCAGACCTCTTACCTTGGGCGGAGTTTTCTCACAATAGTGCTGTCAATGCCGTTCCCAGATTGTCTCAGTTTATGGCGAATCATGGTTTCTAACCATCCATGTTGCCTGACACATTTGTTTCTCAAAGAATTCCTGTGTTAGAGGAGCATCTCCGTGATTTCCGTTCCACTTGAGTTCAGGTCCAAGAGTCCTTGCGATGTGCCAGTGATAGGTACAGACTCCATGCTGACCACCGACGCCTACCTGCTCCTTCCTACCAAGTTGGGGACAGGGTCTGGCTGTCATCTCGTAACCTCCGACTCTGTGTTCCCTCACTGAAACCGGCACTGTGGTATATTGGGCCTTTCTGTATTCTCTGTAGCCCAGTGGCCTACGCATTAGACCTTCCTTCCAACATGCGTATTTCCAATGTATTCCATGTTTCCTTAACAAAACTTTTGGTGTGCAACCGCTTTACCACCTCGGTACCACGTCCTGACCATGTCCTCCTCATGGTTGAGAACCATGAAGAGTACGAAATACAATCTATCATTTACTCCCATAGGTTCTGTGGACGCATAGAGTACCTGGTTCATTGGAAAGGATATGGTCCAGAGGAACGCTCTTGGGTCTCATCCTTGGACGTACATGCTCCTGTCCTCCTCCATGCTTTCTATAGACGTTTTCCCCTCAAACCTGGTGCCCCTCCGAGGGGGAGGGGTCATTGAGGAGGGGGTGCACCATGCTGGATTAAAACTCAACTGCAACTTTATTATACAGGGCTGTTAATAGTAAAAAATGTAAGTTACACACAAGCACATAAAATCCCTCGCCCCAAGATTTTTTTAGGCGCCCCACCCCTTCATATATGCATGATATGCATTTATGAATGTAAAAGCATGCATCAGGGGTGATAGCAATTTTTCTAGCACCAGACCTTCTCCATAACACTAAACTGGTGACCTATAGGGGGCTCTTAAAGTGTCGCCTATGGAAAATATAGGGTTCTGAAGTTTGTCACCATTTCACTGGTGCACACAAATTTAAGTTTTAACATGTTAGGTATCTAATTACTGTGTGCAACCATGTCTCTAAGTTAAATAAATTGCGTAATTTATTATGTTATGTTATATTATGTTATGTATCTTTCCTAGACCCTTGTGGCATTATTGTGTGACATAAAAAATTGAAACTACCGCTATTTTATTCTCTAAGGGGTCTGCTTTCAGAAAATATATATTTGGGGGTTTTTATGTAATCTTTAGGGCTAAAATCATTTTTTTAAGCATGTGTGAAAAAAAAATGCAAAAATGGCCCTGGCAGCGAAAGGGTTAATGTCTGAAGTTATTCTTTCTCAAAAAAAAAAACCTCTAGAGTTTTGTAGCGATCACACTTTACTAAGTGTGCGCTATCAGTGCAAATTTTGTTTTTCCCAGAACTGTAATGGAGTTCTGGGGGTTAATTGTACAGGATTTACTTTGGCATCAGTCTGGCTGGGCTGTACTAAGGTTCCGCCTGGTCATAGGTGCAGTGAGGCACCCATGACAGTCCGAGAACCAGGCCTGGTTGGACGTGTTAGGTACCAATCTTTCCCGGAGCCAATCAGTGGGCACGTCTGGCCCTGCTGCGTAGTCTGGGAAGGGGTATTTGAGGTGCTGAAGTCACGTGTTAGGGGTTTGGCTGCTGCTTTGATTCCTGGTTCTGGTCCAGGGCAGCCTCGCGAGGGGTCCTGGGCCCAGGAGTGTCTGCCGTCCTGCAAGCATGGTCAATCCAACCAGCCCCAGAGGCCCTCATGGTCTGGGGCAGGTATCCGTCTGTTCCTGAGTCTCGGAACTGGCTAGTCCGAGGCCCAGTAACTGAAGGAGGATTCAAAGGCGTCCCGGTGTGCTCTCTGTATTGGAGGGACACGGCAACTCGTACAAGTGACCAGGGGAGGACTCTTCGGAGGAGGGCCAACAAGCTGGCTGCTCAGTAAGAGCCTGGGAGCTGAGTTGTATGGACACTAAAGAATCCACACTTCACACAGTATTGCCAAGAAGGCTGAGGGATCCAGGTACTGTGAGAAAGGTTCCTACTTATCTTCAGTTACAATCTAGTCTGTGGCAGAGACTTTACAAAGTTTCCGGATCACATGTTGGCTGCTAGATCTCTGGCAGTGAAGCACCCAGCTGCGAGTGGCTACTCTCTGCATTAGTTAGAGACATTCAGTGGTTGTCAGCAGTTCAAAGTGCCTGAGTTTTATCACCCGTGCCCTCTATTCCCACCAGAGACTGTGTTATTGTTGGATGTTATCCCCTGCAAAATAAAAACCTTGAAAAGGACTTTTATGTGTCAGCTCTGAAGTCACTGGGTACTAACCCTGGGAACCCCTAGACAACAACCGACAAGCCACGAGGAGGTAATTGGTAAGCCCAGAAAGTCAAGGCCGCCCCTCTGGGTTATGGCCGCTACAGTTTAAAGCGGAGTTCCCCCTGGGTTAAAAAAAAAAAAAAGTCAGCAGCTACAAATACTGTAGCTGCTGACTTTTAATATAAGAACTCTTACCTGTCCTGGGAGCCTGCCATGTTGGCATCCAAAGCCGACCCGTCCCTCGGCTCCAGGTGCAGGCACCGGCATCCTTACTAAGGGAAAAAGGAAATGAAGCCTTACGGCACTGCGCATGCATGAGTCGCGCTGCGCTTTCTGAATGGTCACTGCTGTCTTCTGGGATCTGTGTGTCTCCCAGCAGGCGGGGGGGGGGTGGATTTTGGAGGGGCCAGACATTACATAGTTTGCTGCATCTTTCCGCGGAAGTGGGAGCAGATACCTGGATTTGAAATGTGCCACTGGAGGGGGGGGGGGGTGCAATCAGTAAAAGTTGTGGGTGGAACTCTGCTTTAAATCTCATTAGGTTTCTAACAATTTGGAAACACCTGCATTTTTTTTAATATAGAGGGCTAGCAGGCTGCCAAAACTTTGGTGCAAAAGACAGTAGGAAAGCTAAAATTTCAATGCCTGTGTTGTGAAATTTAAAACCCAACTTTTTTTTTTTAACCACTTTTTAACCACTTCAGCCCCGGACCAATTGGCAGCCAAAGGACCTGGCCCATTTTTGCGATTCGGCACTGCGTTGCTTTAACTGACAATTGCGCGGTCGTGCGACGTGGCTCCAAAACAAAATTGGCGTCCTTTTTTTCCCACAAATAGAGCTTTCTTTTGGTGGTATTTGATCGCCCCTGCGGTTTTTATTTTTTGCGCTATAAACAAAAATAGAGCGACAATTTTGAAAACAATGCAATATTTTTTGCTTTTTGCTATAATAAATATCCCTAAAAAATATATAAAAAAACTTTTTTTTTCCTCAGTTTAGGCCGATACGTATTCTTCTACATATTTTTGGTAAAAGAAATCGCAATTAGCGATTATTGATTGGTTTGCGCAAAAGTTATAGCGTTTACAAAATAGGGGATAGTTTTATAGCATTTTTATTAATATTTTTTTTTTACTAGTAATGGCGGCGATCAGCGATTTTTATTGTGACTGCGACATTATGGCGGACACATCAGACATTTTTGACACATTTTTGGGACCATTGTCATTTATACAGCAATCAATGCTATTTAAATGCATTGATTCCTGTATAAATGACAGTTGTAGTGAAAGAGTTAACCACTAGGGGGAGGGGAGGGGTTATGGACTCTGACGTGTGTGTGTTTTATTACATTAGGGGCGGGGCTGACGTCTGACGTCATTGATCGGCTTTCCCGATGACCGGGAACAGCCAATAAATGACAGGCAGAGTAGGAAGCGCGGGGAGAGGTTTGTTTACACATACCTCTCCCCGTTCTTCAGCTCCGTGACCCGATCGCAGGACACCAGCGGCGATCGGGTCCGCTGGTCCTGCGGCCGGGGTCACGGAGCTCCCGACCGGGTCGCGAGTGCGCCGCTGGCGGCGCGCGCGCGACCCACGGGCAGGCATTTAAAGGGCCACGTACAGGTACGTGGTTTTGCCTGCCCGTGCCATTTTGCCGCAGTATATCTGCGTGAGGCGGTCGGGAAGCGGTTAACCACTTCAATGACCGCGTAGTCATGCAACACTGTACCAAAATAAAATAGTTATTTCACACAAATAGAGCTTTCTTTTGGTGGTATTTAATCACCATTGGGCTTCTTTTTTTTTTTTGCTAAATAAACAAAAAAATAATAATAATAATAATAATAATAATAATTCTTTTTTAAATGTGTTTCTGCTATACAATTTTGCAAATAAATATTCTTTCTTCAAAAATTTTAGGCCAAAATGTATTCTGTTACATTCTTTTGGTGAAAATAACCCAAATCATTATCATTATACTGTAGTCCATAAACTAAGGTATACATCTGAAAATCGATCAATCCTGATGTTCTCATTTCCTAAAGTAGTTGTAAAGGCAGAAGGTTTTTTTTTTTATCTTATTGCATTCCATGCATTAAAGCGGGATTCCACCCGAAAGTGGAACTCCCGCTTTTCGGAACCCTCCCCCCCTCCGGTGTCACATTTGGCACCTTGGAGGGGGGAGGGGGGAGGGGGTGCAGATACCTGTCTAAGACAGGTATCTGCACCCACTTCCTGATTCCCTTACCGAGAATGGCACCGGCTACAGCAGAGAGCCGATCGATCGGCCTCTGCTGCCGACACCGCTGGACCCTGGAACAGGTAAGTGTCCGTTTTTTAAAAGTCAGCAGCTGCAGTATTTGTAGCTGCTGGCTTTTAAAAATGTTTTTTTTCAGTACAATCCCGCTTTAAGATAAAAAGCCTTCTGTGTGCATCAGCCCCCCTCATACATATCTGAGCCCCATCTGGATCCAGAAATGTTGCACGAGAGACTCAGCTGTCGGAGACTCTTCCCCCTCATTGGCTGAGACAGCAGCGAAGCGCCATTGGCTCCCGCTGCAAAACCACTGCACAGAGCAGGTAAATATAACATGTTTGTTGTTTTTAAACAAAAAAAATTGAGACTTTAGTATCCCTTTAAAGCCTTTAAAGCCTGAAAATGCCAGAACAGTAGAAATATCCCCCAAATTACACCTTTTTGTAAAGTAGACAGACAAAGGTATTTAGTAAGAGGAATGGCGAGTTTTTGAAAGTTGTCATTTTTTACACAATGGATGACATGGAAGGAGCTATCCATTGCTTACAATTGTCACATGATCTGCTGTGATTGGTCACAGCGATCACATGGTACCAGCAGCGGACTGGTACACTGATTAGTTATCGACTGTTTCTGGCAGACACAGCCAGTGACAGATCATGCCACAGTGCCCCAGGGCTGAGCAATCCAGGAGGGCATCATATGATGTCCACCAGGATCAACAAAAGTCCTGCCTGGCCATCATTTTGCTATAGGCGGGGTGGGAAGTGGTTAATGCTTACAGATACAGAGATGAATGAAGGCTATATACCCCATCGCTTTTAGCAGGCATAGCGCCAGCTAAACACAACCATTCAAGTCAATGGGGCCAATTGTACACAACTGTGTGCAATCGACCCGCAATGCACACAGGCGTGCAAGTGCGAAGTTCAAGGGGTTAAAGCAGGCAGTGAGGAGGTGATGCAACGCCTCCTCACCACTTGTCAAGTGCTCTCTGAAAAGTGAAAAAAATCCCAAAGCTAGTGTGAGCTCTTACTGCTTGTTCAAAACATGCAAATATTAGAAATAGCACGCTCAGTGCGCTTGTGCACCGTTGTCTATGGCGCATGCGCTGTTGTCTACGGCACATGCGCCATAGACATCGGTGCCTGTCTTTTGCAAAAATCTCCTAAACCGTGTAGGATTAGGAGACATTTCTTGCACCTACAGGTAAGCCTTAATCTTGACTCACCTGTAGGTAAAAGTGGTCTGTAAAGGTTTACAACCACTTTAACTGGACACAGGATCACTGTGAAGGACAATTTCACGTAAAGTAAACTTGCCTTTTACATGCCCCCGACCAAACACACACACAGTCAGTACTCACCTCTGTTCCTGAATCCTGAGATCTGCACTGTGTAGCCCTGCTCAGCCTCTGCACAGCCATGTCTAGCTTCTACTAAACATGCGTACCACTTCTTTTCATTTCTTTGGCTACGTCCATATTCACAGCAGCCCTAGCCATCCAGAGAAGTACCGGAATAATTGGGGTGCCGTAGGAGCTAGACTCAGTCAGGACTTTTTTTGTGAAAGGACTATGGGGAGCAAGTTAGGACTGCACAATTAAGATCTTCGGAATAGGGATGAAAGTATTTTGGTTTGTAGCTTCCATGCAACCTCGCTAAAAATTAAGTTGCCCTTCAAAGTTGATGTAAACCCTGACATACTGTATACCCAGTGAAGTGAACAGCCTCAGGTGATACACAGAGATTAAACAACAAATCTCCTGTTAGAATTTTCTCTTCCTGATTCACCTGTGGGTGTGGATTCTTGGCATACACTGGGAGACAGCTGATTGGAGGAAAGGTATACATCCCCTCTCCACATGAAAAAGGAAGAAATAATGCAGAGCTGTGAATAGACCGGCACTCTGTTAATCTATTTATAGCACCCACCCTGACACAAATTTCAGCCTGGTTTTATCACAAGAGAGAGCACACCGCTTCAGGCAAACCACAGGTGCAAACAAGCCCCAGGTGCAGACCTGGCTCACTACAGTCCACAGCAGGTATGGAGAAGAAAATTAAACGGTCACACACTGGAGCTAAATGAATGCTTGATGGGAAATCTTTATTGTCAGGTGCCAGACAAATGTACAGGAGTCACCGTGCTTGTTCACAAAGTTGTGACAATAAAGATTTCCTATAAAGCATTAATTTGGCTCCAGTGTGCAATCATTTTGTTTTCTTCTTCATATCTGGATTTATCTTGTCAGAAGTTATGATGCTGATAACAGAAGAATGGAGCAGGAGAAAGCCATGGGACTCAGGGCTTGGGAGAGAGATAAGAAAACACTGCAGATATATGTATCCAGCTCAAATTTCATGAATGGGGTTTATATCCACTTTAACCTTCAGCAATCCCAAAACTTTAAAACAATGATTCTAAAAACAGGAACTGGCCCAATATATCCATTGTAAATCAGCAAAAATCTGCAAGTAGAGGGCCCATGATTTTTTGCCTGCCTATGGTTCTGATTAAAATAAATCTGGCTTTACATAAAAGTATTTACATTCACCAGAAAAATAAGTAAACACATCAATAAATAAAAACATTGAATGCGTGGAAAATGCCTTTGTGTTAGCAAGGAATTATAAGTAGACAGGCACCCCACGGGAACAATGCTGCCTGTGACAGCATGATCAAGCTGTGTCTATTTCAAAGTGGTCGGGGAAAACAGGAAGGCATGCAATTAGGAGATGTCATTTATGTTGGTCTTCCTTGGCCAAAGTCAAACCTGCAATGATGTCTTATTGCTTTCAGGTAAAGCTCAGTTTACAAGCAGCCACCAAGAGCAATAGCAGGTTTCCAATGCATGCTACTGTCGTAGGAATCTAAATTAGCGTATAGCAAATGGAAAAAAATGCTTTCCGGGCTATCTGTACAGCTATTGTTCCAATTAAATTTGCACTGTCTGCTATGAAGAGATCATTGGCTTCTTTTATTTTATGTTATCCTTCATTATTAAAAAATTAAAATGTTTCTAGCAAATTGAAAGACCTCTGACAGTTTTAAAAGCATGTTGCTGTGTTTTAATATGTACACCTTTACTTTACCATTATACTTACTTATCTAACATGTTTCCTCATTGTTTAATCATTTATTGGCTGTAGGTTGTCTGATTGTAGGTATTACTTCTTTTTTTGCAGCACATTTTTGGAATAAAGTTTTATGTATTCAGAGAATAAAACAGAACCTTAGCACACCCTGGAAGAGGAAGAGAAGAGAAAAAAACTGATAAGAGAAAAAAGAGGAAAAAGAAGAGAACGAGACATCTGTCAGAGGTATCTCAATGCTGATTAGTAGCCATTTATCATATTACTTAAAGTGGTTCTAAAGACTCAAGGTTTTTTTACCTTCAAGCATTCTAGAGTGCCTTCCAAAAGTATTCACCCCCCTTGGCATTTTTTTGTGTTTTGTTGCCTCACAACCTGGAATTAACATGGATTGTTTGAGGATTTGCATCATTTAATTTACAGAACATGACCACAACTTTGAAGATGTTTTTTTTTATTGTGAAGCAAACAACAAATAGAACAAAATAACAGAAAAAAGTCAATGTGCATAGCTATTCATCCCCCTAAAGTCAATACTTTGGAGAGCCACCTTTTGTGGCTATCACAGCTCCAAGTCGCTTTGGATATGTCTCTATGAGCTTGCCATATCTTACCACGGGGATTTTTGCCCATTCCTCCTTTCAAAACTGCTCCAGCTCCTTCAAGTTGTATGGTTTGAGCTTGTGAACAGCAATCTATAAGTCTGACCACAGATTTTCTATTGGATTGAGGTCTGGGCTTTGATTAGGCTATTCCAACACATTTACATGTTTCCCCTTAAACCACTCAAGTGTTGCTTTAGCAGTGTGTTTGGGGCCATTGTCCTGCTGGAAGGTGAACCTCTGTCCTATGAAATATATTCTAAATATATCAGCTTGCGCTAGTGGTATAAACAAAAAGTGAAGAAATTTATAAAAAAGCAGCTGCTATACACAAAGTGCTAAACACTTGAAAAACATGTAAAAATAAATATAGCGCTCGCAAACACAATAAGTGAATAAACAAAAATAAACGATAAGTAAACCAAACAAAGTCCAAAAAAGTGACTGCAAGTGATCCAATCCGAAGTGGGGAAAGACAACAAAATACTGTAGAGATATTCAGGTGTACAGCACCCCCTCACTGAGACCTGTTTAACCCACTGAACCCTTTTTTAACCCACTGATTCACCTGGGGGCTGGGAACTACCCTATTTTTGTCTTCTTTGTCCATCTACAACCACCTACTTGGCCAGGAAAAATCCACTGCATGTATAGCCTCCTTTCAGACTTTTCTGGCAGGCCACTAATACTATCGTTGCATAACTAAAAGAATCAGACTTCCGCATTCCTTGTTTGACAAGGGCATTGGATTGGGTAAAGATACTTTCAACACAAGTATGTTTTCTACCATTTGATTTCCATGCACTACAATGGTCAAAATTCTCCAAATAGAGAAACCAGAAACCTCAGCTGACAGTGGAATTTCCTTTATCTACTCTGGGTAGGTTTTAGATAATATGGAGCCCAGGGCAAAACCTAAAGTGGGGTTTTAGGCTAGCCATACACGTTTAGAAATCAATGGATTCCCCCATCCACAGTAAGCAGCATAGGTGGAAGAATCTCTACCATCTAACTGGAGATAAATAATTTAGAATTTGGTGCATGTGCTGGTGAAGCTACTGAAATAGATGGCAGGGATTTTTTTAATCTGGAGCAGGACATTTTAAAGCACCATAGCACCAGAAACGTGTTGATAGGGTTTATTAAATTGCCATGATTGTTTTTAATGATGTCTGTGCCTTTCCTGTCCCAATAACAACCCCCCCCCCCCTTTTCTTGTCTTGGAATCACAGAACAAGAGGAGAGGGAATAATCTCCTGAATGGAGCCACAGACAAAAATACAAATCTGTTCTGGCACAGATTTGAACTCTTTCCCACTCTATTCAAAATGTTCTTTTTTCAAAAAAAGCTTTAAATAATATGTTCACCTTTCAGTACATGTTAAATGTTCCACCCATTTTTAGGGTGAAACATGTAACCTGTTCCCACCTACAGCCGCTGCCCGATCCCCCCGCTTGCTGTCACAGGCCCTCCCAACCGCGTCATTCATTCACAGGGTTCTGTGAATGTTAAACTACAAGTGCCAACAGACTTTGCGGCTGTTGGCTTGTAGTTTTCAATGAACTACCATGACACTGTTGAGCGCTCTGGTAGTTCACCGCCTCTTCCTATCAGTGTGTATCTGCCTCCCCATATGAGGTACAAGTAGACAGATACACTGGCAAGTCTACAGTTCGCAAGCGCAATTCTTTACAGGCTCCAAGTAAAATAAATAAATGCACATTTTCTTACCTGCAAAAAGATATGCATTTATTTTATTATTTTAACAGTTGAACTTATCCTGTAATAAACAAGCACTTTAACAGATGAAAAACAAGCCAAAGCAGTAGCTTGTTTTGCAACAAACTGCGGAGGTTGTTTTAATACCTCAAAATATTTTGGAACATCATTTAGAACAGGAACATTTTCTTTTCATAATGGTAATACTTTTTATTATTCTCAATATAGTAAAAAGGGTTTTAGTTTTGAGAATTACTCATTATTATTTTCAGAGACATCGAGGATGAGACAGTTTTTGATTCAGTTCCAGGATACTAAGATGCCATCAGCTAACGATCAATGCTACAATTGAAATTTTATTCCTGCAGACTGCTTTGTAATCAATATACAAGAGAGACTTGAAGATTTAAGACATCACATTAATTCCAGGGCAGCACCTTTAACTTATGTCTCATTAGCAATTTAATGTTTCCGCAGAATTAAAAAAAAACAACTCAGTAGTTAATTTTATGGTGTAATTTAAACATTGAGGTCTGCATTCACTCGATCCAAGTCATCAAGGCCATTAAAGTGTATGTCCAGCCATATCTTCTTTTAATTTAGTGGGGGAGGGTTAGAACGCATGCCGGGTATACTTTCAAGAAATGAGGGTAAATTCCCCCCTCCCCCCACTGCACCGATCACCCTGACTTTCAACCAGGGATGATCATCTATGGGGAGAGCGTGGGTCACACATGGATGATATGCCACTGTAAGGTATGTATATTTAATAACCTTTGTTTTTTTTATTTTTACTGCAGAATATTTTCATGGGGGGAGGGGGATGTGAATAAATAAGTGGACCTTGCTTTGTACTGCAAGGTACGCATTAATAAGACTTAAAAAAGACTGATGTACTATATCAAGTTCAGCCTTTGACAACTCTTGTTTAGTCCAAAAAAAGGTAAAACAAAGCCTAGGCAACTGTTGCCAGATAGGCACATCTGAGGAAAATAAAAGTCTTTGTGCATCCTCAAGGTTGGTTGAATACATTTTACACATAAAGGAAAAAAAAAAAGAAAAAAAAAAAAAATGATCTTTTTATACTGCTACATCAAGGACATATTTATTTCATTTCAAATTTACCAAGTGTTTCCAAAAAAAAAACAAAAGACAAATTATATATAGAAGACAATATTTTTCCATTATTCAAGCAGTAACCACTCACTGATCAGTGTACCAAAGTATGATGTATGCCATTGTGCTGCAACTGCATGTTTTACACATAGTTGCCATGCAGTTCCAGTGTGTATGCAGCCCTGCCCCATTAACTTGAATGGGTTGTGTTCGGTGGTGGCACTGCTCGTCAAATGTGACAGCAATGATGACAATAAAGGCGATGCTGCAATGAGTCGGTCAAGGTGTTTTGAGTGGCACGCGGGTTTCAAGAGCGGAAGAACATCACGGGAAGAAGACGAGAGATCAAGAAAACCTTCACTGAGCTCAACCCCTCCGAAATTGTTGAAACCATTTGGCAACTTGTGCATCATGACCGTCAGAGAACATCCACGTGTGCCACTCAAAACACTGCAAACTTGCTGAATCATGTCAAACATCTCTGTGGCAGAATTGCCCAGTTTCGCTCAGAATTTCACGTTTGCTCTTTGTTCTAACTTGCTGTGCATGATGAAATAGCAGATGTGGTAATGCACATGGTCAGAATAGCACCAGTTGTACAGCTCCTGATATACAAAGAACAATGTCTTTTGGCATACTGACTTATAAAGGTCGGTGCTCCCTGTGACTATGCATGCAGCCTTGTACTGCCATCTTATGGCGTGTTACAAAACTAGTCTCAAAACATTTTTAATCAGTATGACCGCGTTCATACAAAAAACATACATAATTCCTGAGACAGCTGGGTGCCCCCATCTTGAATGTGATGTCAGCATCTCCAGAAGACTCAGAGCTGTCACTCAAGTCACACTCTATAACACTGCTTTTTAAATGCTCTTAACTACTTGCCGACCACCTACCACACATTTACTCCAACAGGTCGGCTCTATTGCGCGAAATGAGGTACCAGTACGTAATTTCATGCAATAGACACTGGGGGGGGGGGGGACGCCACTAGAGGCATTATCGCACGCTGATTGAACACAGGGGATGCCATTTAGTGGGTCCGGCAGATCTGATGTCTGCCGGCCACCCGCAATAGTTCCCCAGAAAGGTAGAATGGTGATCTGCCTATGTAAACAAGGAAGATCACCGTTCTGACAGGAGAGAAGATAGAGATCGGTGTTCCTGCTAAGGAACACCGATATCTATCTTCATCCAGTCAGAGCAAACCCCACACAGTTAGCAAGCAGCATCTAGGCACACTGTTAACCCTTTTATCGCCCATGATGTTAACCCCTTTCCTGCCAATGTCATTAGTACAGTAACGGTGCATATTTTTAACACTGATCACTATAATAATGTCACTGGTTTCCAAAAAAGTGTCAAAAGTGTCAGTTTGTTGTCCGATTTGTCCGCCACAATGTTGCAGTCCCGCTAAAAATCCAAAACGCCATCACTAGTAAAAAAAAAAAAAAGAAAGAAAGAAAAATGCCATCCCAAAAGAAAGCTCTATTTGTGGGGAAAAAAGTACATATATTTTATTTGGGTACATCGTGGCATGACCACGCAATTGTCAGTTAAAGTAATGCAGTGCTGTATCACAAAAAAATGGCCTGGTCATTAAGGGGGTAAACCTTTCAGGACTTAAGTGATTAAAGAGCACATGTGTCCAGAGTATGGTGTCCAGAGTATGGATATATACTAGTTACATATTCTTAACAAGCACTAAAAGAGCCTCAAAACAAGCCCCTACTCCCCTCCCGAGTTGCTTGTACTTTATGTACTTCATTCTCAAAGATCCTCAATGACCACAACAGACTTAAAAGTCCAGATTTAGTCAGTTTCTAACAGCTAAGAAAGCCTTTGATATGTTTAAATTAGACTGACAATCTGACAAGATCTACGTCAATGCCTGTGTTGTAAACTTTGAACATTAATTTTTAAAGGGCTTATTTTAAAGAAATTTTACCGTTTGATCAGAATATGTAAAACTTGAAACTACTGGTCTGGGCCATAATTGGGTCACGTATGTATTTGTGATGAGTCACCACATGACTGGTAAATTTATTTGTGTAGACACTCCCAGAAGAGACAAGGGTTATGACATGCAAGAAGGGAGGAGAATGGGATTGGGAATTGACTCTTCCTGGAGTAATCAAAATGTTCTATCTCAAAGGTACAATGGAAGTGAATAAAAATAGGTTATAAACAGGAAAACTTTCTCATGTTACTCTTTCTCAATCTCTGGGGAATATTGTTTCCAATCTGCCCATATATTCTCAAATTTGTCCTGTTGAATTCTGATTTTATGCAACCATCTTTCCGCCTCCATTATTACATATACCTCTCTTTTCCATTCCAGGAGTGTAGGACATGTAATCCACCTTGCCATAGGTATGTTCCCCAGGAATGCCACCACCTCCTAAAAGGGAGATAAGGTTACCTACAGGGCTTACCGGGCACAGATTGTATTCCCCACCGATCCACACAAGCCTCATGCCCCCACCCTCTCCGAGCATGTTATACTTAACTGCTCTGTTCAGTGGTTTTGCACAGAGCAGCCTAGATCCTCCTCTTCTCTGGTCCCTCAGTGGCTTTCCTGGCCCCTCCCACTAGATGAGTTCCCCTACAGCAAGCAGTTTTCTATGGGGGCACCCAAGCCGAGCCGCAGCTTCATGTGTCCATTCAGTCACAGAGCCCTGGCTAGGCCCTACCTCCTCTCTCCTCTCATTTACTTACTGACTTTGATTGACAGCAGTGGGAGGCAATGGTGCTCCACTGCTGTCTCAGCCAATGAGGAGGAGAGTCCAGGGCAGCCGAGTCTCTTCTGGATAGAGATGAGCTCAGGTAAGTATTAGAGAGTCTGAGAGGGGAGCAGCACACATAAGTTTTTTTTTTATCTTACTCATAGAGTGCATTAAGATAAAAAAAATTCTGCCTTTACAATAAATTTAAGTGCTTCCTGCATGCTCAAATTCGGGGGCCACTCCTTGTTGTGATCGAATTTGCATGGCTCTGCCCCCTTCCTATTGGCGATTGAGACAGCCCATCAGAATGATTGGCTAATAGTAATGTGGGGAAGGAGGGGGTAGGCAAGATCTGACACTACAGGGAAATATTGGGACTTTACTTGTTGAAAACAGCCCAGCATTAGACATGTAGAAAGCAACAAGATGCAGCAGGTACTGTATGTGACAGAATTGTTGGAGTATTTACAATGGTACTTCTGTTTCCAATATATAAATTGTTGCAATCTTTAGCATGCTACAAAAAAAAAAAGTATACTCTTTTTCCAGTATACATAATTTTGCAACTTTCAGCTTGTTAGTCTATAACAAAGTGGAGGGACTAACGTTTATATAAAGGTAGATACATAGAGATACATAAAGGCCCCTCTGTATTATTATTATAATTTTCTCAAATTTTTGGCACTCACAATCCCACTAGAGGACTGAAAACAGAAGAAAAATTTTACATGTTTGTATCCTTCATACAAAAACTGACTTGTCTATCTCAGTCAATGAGCACTTTCTACTTTTGGAAACACTTACCAGTCCTTAGAGATTTTGCAAATTGCTGGATAATCTCCACATGACTTGGCCAGCCCTATATCCTTCTCAACGAGAAGAGGGAGGGAAGTATTGTGCCACATATGTGCAACTTCATTGAGTGAGTCATATAATAAATACTGGTGGGTCCATATGCTACAGACGATGGGCACATGTCTGCCTGCCTTTCACTCTTGGGGGATACGGCCGGCTGTCTATGGCTAGCCTAACATACAGATCCTCCAAGCAAGACATTCAGACGATTCACACGAGACAAATAAAAGAAAAGCTAAAATTAACTTGTCAAAAATCTGTTAAATGTATCATTGATATGTTCATACAAGTATAATCTACCCTTCAGTACAGAGCTCAAGAAGATAATTATGTGTAATATAAATAAGTAAAGTCACATTAGAATTTTTTCAAAAGCTCCTCAAATTAATGGCAAACATGTATTCATGTTTAATTTAGATTTCTGGAGCTTCCTACTGTGAATACAGGAAACAAATATTTCTGCAATTATCACCATGACATAGACTTCTTGCCATTTTGTTTACATCATTAGCCTGTACCACCTGTATGTAAAATGTTTTAAGTATATCAAAAATAGAGGGTAGCAACTTCAGATGTTCAGTAACCTACATTGCAACACTTGCAGTTCAAATGTGTGCAACATAGTGGCACGTTATATGTTAATAAAATGCAGCTGCAAAATGTAGGTAAATGTAGGGCTAAATAGTAACAAAAAGGCAGGACTACTTAAAATAATATTTCAACAGTAGATGGATAGTTAAAGCGTTTGTAACCCCAACACTTTATATTCCTGAAATGTGCCTGCCGTACCATGTACTTGTATTAAAAAGGATCATGTTCTCTTAGTATTGCTTCCTTTGAGTGAAATCTCTGGTGTTCCTGTTAATCCTTTTGCTTTCCTATTGAAAACTGACCACACTAAGCAGGATAGCACACTGTGGTCAGTTCCCTAGCTATGCTGTGAACTCAGTGTGCTCTTCTCCAATGATCAGACTTGGTCTGACCCCCCCACTGCACATCCATTCACTGCAAGCTTAGTGCACTGCTGCTTCTCCTCCCCCCAGCTCTTATGTATTTGAGAACAGAGGGAATGTGATAAATTATAAGAAAGGGAAAAAGGTATTTTTATATATATTTTTTTTTAAATCTATTGTCAGGGGTTAGCTTAATGGGGATCACCTTCCCTGGGGAAAAAGGTAGTCCAAATGGCAAGTTTCTTAAAATCTACATTGTAGCCAGTTTTTTTTTTTTTAAAAGGTTAAAAAAAAACACACACACACACAAAGGCTAGTGTGAAATGCAGCGCTAAAAAAAAAGCAATGGTTGCAAGAGTGGGGAAGGACCAACACAGTGATAAAAAGAACATCTAGAAAATAAAAGATGTGAAATAAAAATGCAAGAGAGTAAATCTTGATAAAGGGATTCACCCCTAAAACTTTTAAAGTATGTCTCTGGTCTGAATGCTTCAGACAGTTGCGAGGCTGCTTCAGACGCGTGCTGGGAACCCGATCCCAGAGACAGTGAGAAATAGGAAGCAGGAGAAAGAAAGCGCCAGGACAATCCTAGTGCAGCAATATATGGTTTTATTGAAAAGTGGGGCATCCATCAGTACCATCCCTTAGTGTACATCAGTGCCACCTATCAGTGCCCACCCATGCCCATCCATGCCACCTATCAGTGCCCATCCAGGCCACCTATCAGTGTCCATCCGTGATGCCTATCAGTGCCCATCTGTGCTGCTTATCAGTGCCCATCCATGCCGCCTTTCAGTGCCCATCAGTGCCACCTATGTGAACCCATCAGTGCTGCATATCAGTGCCACCTATCAGTGCCCATCAGTGCTGCCTATCAGTGCCCCATCAGTGCCGCATATTAGTGCCCATCATCAGTGCCCATCAGTGCCACCTCATCAGTGCCACTTCATTGGTGCTGCCTTATCAGTGCACGTCAGTGCAGCCCCATCAGTGCCAATCAGTGAAGGAGAAAACTTACTTATTTACAAAGTTTTGTAACAGAAACAAAAAAAACATATTTTTTCAAAATTTCTTTTTTTTTTTTTATTTGTTTAGCAGAAAATAAAAATCCCAGAGTTGATCAAATACCACCAAAAGAAAGCTCTATTTGAGGGAACAAAATGATAAAAATTTTGTTTGGGTACAGTGTAGCATGACCGTGCAATTGTCATTCAAATTGCGACAGCGCTGAAAGCTGAAAATTGGTCTGGGCAGGAAGGTGCATAAGTGCCCGGTATTGAAGTGGTTAAATACTGTAATATACAGTGTATATATATATATATATATATATATATATATATATATATATATATATATATATATATATATATATATATATATATATATATATAGATATATCTATATATCTATAGATAGATATATTATACTGTATGTATATCTACAGAGAGAGAGAGAGAACAAACAAAAAAAGAACTATAGTAATGGGACTTTTAGATGCTGAAACCTCCTAATGGAATAATATATGACACAGTTATGTATAAAAATATCAAAATTGTATTAAATACATAAAAATGTATTATATCATTTAAGAGATGTGTAACAAAAATATGAAACAGCAAGCTCTGTATACACCCGCAAACAGCCCCTACAAAAAGGTGAACAATTTCCTCAATCGAAAAAATATAATTTCACAATATATGTGTAATCATGAACCATGATAAACACTGAGGACCAAAATATGAGAAAAGAGACAGAGCCCAACGCGTTTCACATGGTAGCTACTTCAGGGGTTCTTGTTGACAGAGAGGTCGGTGTAATAGAGTTGCTGTAAAAGAAACATAAATACAGATAATATATATTTATAGACAATAGTACAATAAAACATCACTGTCAAAAACTTACATTCAGTAAGTAATAGTTCTGGGAAACCTCAAAAGAGGTGATGCATGTTCCCACAGGGCACTGTAGAATAGGTAAAATGTCTGTCTCAATCATGTAGGTCTGAAATCAGCCCAAGAAAAGCTGTCCCCACAAAGCAAATCAGAAATCCCATACACAGGAATTGACGATTCCAAGCTAAATTGATTAAAGTTGTGCCATGCTGCACGACAACAAAAAGGAGAGGGTAACTAATATCTCTCTACTTAAAATAAATCAAATGGTGCAACCACTTATTCAATCACATACCTGGGATAAATCTCCACAGAATAGCCACAAACAACTGCCAAGGTAATGAGCAGCTTCCAAAGCTGGGAGTGGGGGGGGGGGGGGCGAGCACAGGCAAAAAAAAAACACACAGGCATGTGGCAGGATTGCCTTCTGAATGCCCGACCTTGACTGCTTAGCCACACTCTAAAAATCCACCGCAGTCCACTGTGGATTGCTTTTCAGAGCACTAGCTAGTGTGAACCTAGCCTAATACCAATCATTGTTATGCCCCTTATATTGCTGTCACTTTAACATGGTGACAAAAAGCTGACACCTATGCTGCACAGATGTAAAGTTACTTCCAACCTGTTAAAAGGACAGCAATATGGGTGGCATTACAATGACTGGTGCACAGGCAGTTTTAGACGCTCCTCATTATTTACTGCTGGGGTAAAACACTCCGCTCTTCCCTCACCTCAATTACTGGCAGGATCTTCTTTTCAGAGCTGATCCATCCCACACCAACACAGGAAGCCTGTGGGATGCAGACTTGATTGTGATAATGAACAGGGCACCCTATGTACCTATTGACTAAAGAGGCAGTGGAAAGTGGTGAAACCCACCTCTTGCTGCCTCCTTAGGCATTGGGTAGCTGAATTCTTCTCTCTTTACTGTGTGGGTGGCCAAGAGGACATGTATTATAATATGGGATGATCTCTTATTAAAGGGAGATATTGGCAGCCTTCCTGCTGCCTAACCTTAACACACACCCCCCCCCCCCACACACACACACAGAAAACCTTATGAGACCTGTGGGACTTGTATCCCCTTATTGGTGGCCCTGGAGGCGAGAGTGGGGGAAGCTGATGGCTAAATCGTGATGAAGTGGATTTTGAACAGTATCTAATTTTTTATTTTTTTGCAACCTACAGTATGTCCCATTGAAGTATTTTCTCTTAATTTTTTGCCTTGTAGACACATTTGGCTCCAGAATCAGTGTCCAAAATGGAGGATGTCCACTTTCTATTTTCAGTCCCGGGTTACAGTGGCCACCAGAACACATGAGTAAATCCCCCTAACAGGGATATTGACTTCAATAAATAAATCAACACTCAATGCAAAAAACTTTGGCTTTAGACTTTAAGTATTTAGCTTTTTTTATTGTTTGGGTATATATATTGTTCTGCAGCCCAAACATACAACAGAGTTGACAGTTTCATAGATGATTACTTGGAAGATTTCATACTTCAATTTATATTAAATTTGAACATTCATCATTATTTAGAGGACATGTCTGTTCTTATCTCTTTTATCTTGACTCATTACAAGGACATGGAAGTAAAGAGTGTCAAAATTAAAAATTAATACAGCTATATCACAGACTTTCATTTCAAGCAGATTATATAGCTATGAATAAAAAAGAACAACGGGTTTCTACAACAAACTGTTATCCAGAAGACAAGACCTGGTGGCAGAATTCCATGTATGTGGGTCTCTAAGATTGTTATGGAAAGCAGCATTTGCGGGATGTTTACAAGCCATTCTCAACATTATTGCAATGATTTATAGCTTCAGATATCCCAGGATAATAGTACCGAAATTCAAGGCTGATTATTTAATGGTTACTGAGAAATAATTTATGGTATCAATGTAATTGTCTGTCTGCTAGGCAGTGACAACATAATTATAATACGCAGAGCTTGAAAATCACTACTTAATCACTACTTAAAGTAATGTTATGTAGTACAACCCTTTCCCATTTTATTTCCACCCACACTTAAAGCGCACTTCAATATTTATTAGGGGATACAAATAACAGACAATAGATCAGGTTGATAACAAAATGAAAGTGTTAAAATAAAAAACAGCACTTAATATAAAGGCTGCCTTGATTGACCTATCCTTCTGAAAATGATTGATGCCTGCCTATTATTCTGTTCCAATAACTTTAACACTTACTAAAATGTCCTGAACATTAGAACCCCTGAAAAAAACAGAGGGAACATTTTGATCCAATGCTGGAAATAAGCTATTTGAAGGTAGTGATCCAGAGTGGCCACCAAATAGATCCTTCACAGAACAGGACGTCTCTAATGCCCCGTACACACGGTCGGAAATTTCAACAGAAAATGTCCTATTGGACCATGTTGTCGGAAAATCCGACCATGTGTGGGCTCCATCTGACTTTTTCTGCCGGAATTTCTGCCAGAAAAAATTTGAGATCCTGCTC
Organism: Lithobates sylvaticus; assembly: GCA_028564925.1. Lineage (NCBI taxonomy): Eukaryota > Metazoa > Chordata > Amphibia > Anura > Ranidae > Lithobates > Lithobates sylvaticus. Next base: position 216,211,043 of record CM053031.1, on the reverse strand, counting down.
TCAAATTTTCCGACAACAAAATCCGATCAGACTTTTTCCGATCGTGTGTAGAGAATTCCGACGGACAAAGTGCCACGCATGCTCAGATCACATTAGGAGAACAAACCTATTGGCTAATAGCCTCTACGTAGTTCCGTCGTATGCAACGAACGTCACCACGTTCAGAATGATCGGATTTTCCGACAACTTTGTCCGACCGTGTGTATGCAACACCAGTGTCGGACAAAATCCGTCGGAAAAAGTCAGACGGATTTTGTGGTCGGAATTTCTGACCGTGTGTACGGGGCATTAGAGTACTGATAAGTCCACAATTCAAATTGCATACCCCGGGATGTGTTGGTCGATCGAGGGATGCTCCATATCTATGTTCATGTGTGGTGTTTTCTGTCTGGGATTTGCTGTGTGCGAGGGGGGCTTTTCCTGTGCAAAAGTGTATTGTCTTTTTTTAAAGAAACTTTTTGTGTGATCTTTTTTCAAATGAATGATTTAAACAAATCTTGTTCGCCCTTAAAGTCCTACTGTACCCCTACTAGTGTTTCTCTTCGGAGATTCCATAAAAAAACTATATTGGGATGTTGGCAACACCTTATGGGAACTAAATCATTCCATAAAATGGTTCAGCAAATTTTGTACCTAAATGTGTGTAAGGGGCCCCCGAAATTATTGATGGCTGCCCTGCACCCAGTGACCCTGATCCCCTGTCCTAGTGACCCCAGCAGGGCCAGTACAAGGGGTGGGCGGAAGGGCCGGGTGCCCTGGGCGGAGCAATTTAATGTAGGAAGGGGTCACAGTGCTGGCAGTGTGCTGTTAAACTTTCTGGGCACCGCGGCCACCCCTACAACACTGCAGTGATGCGCCTGCTTGCCAAGATGTGCAGAGGCGTACTAAGTGAGGGGCGTGCCACCACAGGTACCACACACTGGGGGGGGGGGTGTCAGGCTGGCACCACCCTTCGCGATTGAAGCGGGAGCAGCGCTGCAGGGTTTAATCAGCGGCGCAGTGACAGGCACGGAGAGGCGGTGCAAGGGGGAGGGGTGTGCAGGGTAACAACGCTGCACCTACCATCCCCTCCTCTCGTGGCCGTGGGCTGTCTGTGCAATCCCTGATGTCACACAGGCCCAGCCCAGTGAAGCCGCCTCCCTCTCCTCTCTGTTTATGTGTAAGAGGAGGGGGTCTCCTGAGCATGTGCCGCCGCTCTGATCTGAGGTACTGAATTGAGGGGCTGCACTGAACGGGGGGGGGCACCCTGAAGGGGGGTCTGCACTGAACAGGGGGGGCTACCCTAAACGGGGGTCTGCACTGAACGGGGGGGGGGCTACCCTAAACGGGGGTCTGCACTGAATGGGGGGGGGGGGGGGGCTACCAAAAAAAAAAGAAAAAAAAATTGCATACATACCATGGACTTTCATACCATGATTTTCTAGTATTAGTAAATCAAACACAAGTATTTCTAAACAATTCCCAGAACTCTCATCCACATGAGATGAGAGGTGACATCTTGAATACATGACTCCTTGAGATGCACTATAGATTCCAGCTAATAGCTATATCATGTGCATAACATTATGATTAGTGGATGGTTATTGCATTATGCTAATTAAAGCTTTCCATCATGGGATTTCCTTTCCAGGGAATCTCCAACCCTTTAGATAAACAGGAGAACAAACATAGATGATTTCTTATCAGCAGGTAGCATGAGCCTTGCTGACTGGAGAACTGTAGCTTTGATTGTGTGCCTGACCTCTGCAGAGAGATCCCCACTTCCACAAAGAAAGCAAAGCTCTTTCTCTACAGAATGTTGGCAGGGGATAGGCTTTCCTGCAGAAAACAAACTGTAATATTTTATACACATTTTGTTTTGGTGCACCTGGAATAAATTTAACCATTTTTTTCTTTTATTATTATTTTCAGCATTTCAGAAATTTCCAAACATTATCTTGAAACATATACAATGCAATTTATCTTATCAGTTCTCGTCCTCTCCCCTCCAATAGTGAAATGGAGGGAGGGGGGCGGGAACCACACAAAAGGAAAAAGAAAGAGAAAAAAAGAAAAAGAAGAAAAAACTATTTAAACTAAACTTCAGTAAGGCTTTAAGTCAAGTTTACCAAAGCCCAATCACTAAAACCAACATTGTTCATGCAAATATTCCTATAATTTTAAATGTTTTAATCCTTTTTGCATGAGCACTAAAAAGGATTATGATTATTTTTCATAATACATTTCTTAAACATTCTATATATTATCCATTGAATTAACTAGTTTATATATCATGCAATTGAATTTATAGTTGTACAATCCATGTATACTATGTACAATGATGTTCTAATGTAGACACTAGACAATGCACAAAGAATAACTATGTAAGAGAAGATTTAACAATCAGCCTAAACATTTACAAAATCCTTATCACATAATAGTTTTATCCTAGCACAACAATTTTTATGTATTGAGGTTTTAATATACTATAACAAATGATGTTTTTAATTCTTGTATCCATTCATTTGACATCTTAAACAGTGACCTTTTATTTTTAGTATAAATATTTTCTTTTGTAATTCATGTTATTTATTGTTTATATTATACTCCATTTTATTTTACCTAATTTCATTTTTTATTTTACTTAGTGATCTATAGACTTATTCTGAAAAATAAGCCATGTCAGTACCACAACATGTGTTGATTTTTTATTTATTTTTTGGATTGTATGGGGAAATTGAATAAATACCTTTTGAAGAAATAATTCTCAAGCATTTGTTTTCAACACAGATACCTCTGCTGATTTCCCCTCCAGTTTTTTTTATTTTGGGGCAAAAACCTTTCACCCTAAACTCACACTTGTTCTAGGGAGACACTTTCAAATTAAGATGAAATCCATTGTTTCTAATTCACCTACAGTGATCTACAAAACTTTTTGGAGAGTTTGCTCTACTTTTATTTACTCAGCTATGCATTATCAACCTTTTTTCTATTGCTTTCTATATTTCTAGGCAAATGAAAATACAGTGTCTATTGTTGTACAATTCATTGATAAAATGTTGTTGAAAACAATGTGATTGATTTACGAAATGAGTAAAGCAGGTACATGCAGTCAGGGGAGGCAGGTGAGGCATGAACATAACAAAAAATCGAGCTTCGAGGGTCATAGCTCGGCAACCTGGGGTCACAGAGATCTTTGGGGGTATGTAGCCTAAGACCTACCCCACCACTGGTAAAATTGTGGGACTTCTATGGCCTATGGTTTCCAGAGAAATGGGGCTCCTTGCGCAGCCTGTCAGAAGCTAAATACAGAGCAGCCACTTTAAATACACACTCTGTTTGCAGCAGACTGAGAGGTTGAGCTCACAGTGCCTCTCACTTCTTGTCAAAGGCACTGAGCTCAATGAACAGCTTGGAGATTTGGACCAATGGTAAAGTACCATTGGTCCCAGCTGTACAATAAAAATGCTGCAGTGGAGACACCCCTCTTACTGCAGTGTCATAGAAGGGGCATATGTCTAAAAGACAAATGCTCCCTTCCAGCTCAGCTCTTTTATCTACAAGGAAAAACATGTGTTTATGTGTATAAGATTTACTCATAATCCCATGTTTTTCTCACACAGTTAAGAGGGAGAAACTGATTATATTGAAAAGGTACTGTTATATTCAAGCTAAATCATATATTTATATGCTATATGTTACAACATAATAATTTATTATTTATCTATTTACTGTAAAATTACTGGTTGGAAGTTATAACTTAAAACTTCAGTAATTTGTCCGTTAAGCCACCTGCTTGAGTACAGATTTTGAAAATATAGTAAATGACCTTAAAAACAATATATAATAATTATTTGTATATGTCTTACTTATGGTAATTAACCCCTTGCCACCCAGGCCAATTCTGACACTTCTCACGTACATGTACAAATCAAAAATGTTTTGCTAGAAAATTACTCAGAACCCCAAACATTATATATATTGTTTTAGCAGACACCCTAGGGAATAAAATGGGGGTCGTTGCATTGTCACACGGTATTTGCGCAGCAATTTTTTTAAACACTTTTTTTGGAGGGGGGGCGGAACTGTTTCATGAATAAAAAAACAAAACACTAACGTTAGCCCGATTTTTTTTAATATAATGTGAAAGATGATTTTACGCCGAGTAAATAGATACCTAACATTAACATTAAAATTGTGCACACTTGTGGAATGGTGCCAAACTTCAGCACTTATAAATTTCCATAGGTGACGCTTTAAATTTTTTTACAGGTTACATGTTTAGAGTTATAGAGGAGGTCTAGTGCTAGAATTATTGCTCTCACTCTAACAATCAGGACGTATGTAACCTGGGTGTATCTGGCTCTGATACTAGCCAGTGCCTCACCAGCCACTGACCTCACCGTACGTCCCTGGAGTAAAGTATGAATTTTCTCTTTGCAAGGGAAGTTTCACTTAGCTTTGGGACTGTGGTGAAAATTCACTTTACAAAACATACATAATTGCATGCAAGGAAAAAAAAAACAGGAACGTATCTTGTACGTGATTAGAGGATTGAGGTCAGCGTTCTAGTTTATACTGAGATAAATAAATATTCAGCTTATCCTAGTAAATCAGCCCCAAACTTTTTTGTATATCTGTGTATATGGGGGGGGGGGGGGGGGGTTGACAAAAAAAGCATATTTGCCAAATTATTATTTTTTTTGCTTCCGTTTAAACAATATAAAAACAAAAACAGGACTGGCAGTAGGATGTAAAAAAAGATAAAGTGTTAATAATGTGATGACAGGTAAAATGAAAGAAAGAAATAGAGAGAATAATAAAGATAGAATAGAAAAAATTACAACTGGCCATAGATGGCCATAGATGGTTAGATTTTTGTGGTCAGTCAAGAGGCTGAAAGAAAAAAAAAGTAACAGATTCCTCCATCCACATAAACAAGGTGGCTGGAGTAATCCCCTGCAGGGAGATTGTATTCTAATGGCAGCAGTGGCTGCAGTGACAACATTTTATATAAAGCTGTCATAAACCGGTGCGACCAGAAATGTCTACAATAGGGAAGACCAAAACGTACGTAAAGTAATAATAGTAAGATTTATTAAAAGGATAAGTCATAAACAATAACCAGCAAACAACCATGGTGACACACAATAATAACTCTCTAAACCAAACGTGAATACAGGAGTAAGATATAATCATAAACGTAATCAAGCCAGGGTCACGAGAGATCAATCAGATAGAACAGGGAGCAGGATGGGACAGGCAGAGGACAATAGGAGGAAGGGATAAGTCTGCAAGACAGGGGTCCAGGGATGGATGCAGGGTTTAGGAACACAGGACACCAGGTACAGGTACAGGAATACAGGTCTCAGAATAGCAAACACAGGTCAGGGCTCAAGGAAAATACCAAGGCAAATGTGTAAGCATCTGCTGGGTATATATATATATATATATATATACACACACACCTCCTGCAATCAGTCTCAGGTGACGCCTGATTGCAGCAGATGATGTCAGCTCCAGACTGCCAGGAGACACCCGCTGGTGGACACCAGTACTGCAGCCCCTGACAGCACCACCAGCAGGTGAAACCTATCCTGACAAAGCCAGCAGAATAAGAGACACAGTGCTTTAATAGTAAGGTATGTCCCTTGTGCTGATTTTTGTGTTTTCTACTTTGACTACACTTGAGCTTTAACCAGTTAACAACCGCCCACCGCAGTTGTACTGCGGCAGATTTGCTTTCCTGCGTGAATCACCGTCATTGTAAGTACAGAGGCAGAATGTGCGCCGATGATCCACGATCTGCCTTTGTAAACAAGGCAGGTCCCCATTCTGACAGGAGACATGACAGAGATCTACTGTTCCCAGTGATTGGGAACAGTGATCTTTGTCATGTCCCAGGCAGCCCATCCCCCCTACAGTTAGAACACACCTAGGGAACACAGTTAATCCTTTTATTGCCACCTAGTGTTAACCCCTTCCCTGCCAGTGTCATTTTTACATTGATAAATGCATTTTTATAGCACTGATCAATGTAATAATGTCACTGTTCCCCAAAAAGTGTAATTTGGGGTCAGATTTGTTGGCCGCAATGTCGCAGTCCCACTAAAAATCGCAGATCTCTGCCATAACCAGTAGAAACAATAAAAATAAATAAAAGTCCCTAAATCTATCCCGTAGTTTGTAGACACGTTAACTTTTGCATAAACCAATCAATATATGCCTATTGCGATTTTTTTTAACAAAAATATGTAGAAGAATATATATCGGCCTAAACTGATGAATACATACATTTTTTTAAAGCGACTCAGAGGTGTATTGCAAAAAATGGCCTGGTCATTAAGGGGGCAAATCCTTCTGGTCCTTAAGTGGTTAAAGGAATTTGAAATATTCAAAACACATAAAAAGGTGGGATGCAAAATAACACATTAGAACTATGCATAGAAGTATAGCTGCTAAATATTTAAACTGTAGCCTTATTAAGGTCTTTTGATTATGCAAAATGTAGCCGTAGTCAGCTCTTATAAATTGCACAACTCTAATAAATCAAAAAAAAATGTGGAAATGAAGAAATATGGCAGGTTGATATAAAGATGATGAACATTTCTATGGATTGGAAAGAGCTGCAAGCATAAACCTTACACTTTGTAGATGAAATCGCTGCCAAGAATCGAACAAGTCTTGTGCTTGGGCTTCTGATTAAGATTCTGACACTTGTAATACATGAGAGGCTGGTGCTCTGAGTAAAGGATGCCTAATCCCTTCCTTGCACAACGCAATCTGGAGACTGCAGCTCTGAGTAAAAGAAACAGTTGCTTTTACAGGCTGTGTGAAGGACGTATTTAGTGCAACATATGGAAGATTCTACTGAAATCCCTACCACACAAAATCTGCAGACACATTCAGACATATTGCTTTAATGATCTTGAGTATATTTTGAATTCATTTTAAATATTTTTAACTTTAATATTACATTTTGTAGCTTTATTTATCACAATTTAGGTAAAAACACCATTGACAAAGTTCATTGTAATATACAGAGTAAGGTATTAACATTATTGTCTTTTTCAGTCTGGTGGTGGTTAGAAACAAAACAATAGTGTGGCGCTCAATAGTAAACAAATAAAACATATAATGATCAAAAGGTGTGTGGTGAATGAACAACCAATTTAACTATAAAGTGCTAATATTAAGTAAAAATAAAAACCTCAAAAAATTGTTCAATAAAAACATAAAAAAATTATTCAAAGTGAATATTTAAAATGAATATGTGAATATACTGAAACAGTCCATCATGAAAAATAATAAACAAATGTGTAAGAGTCTTTCTTGTGCTGTTCAAGATGATAAGACTTGATCTTAACGGTGCAATGGAAAAATGATAAGGTTGGCACGCTTACCAAAAATGTGAGTCAAACAGACAATCGTGAGGGAGTAGGCAATCTTGCAACGTCAGTGTAGCTGGTTGTATTATGCCACCTGGATGACCTAGGGGAGTGTCCGCGCATTGCACACCTCCCGATGATGGTGGGCGCCTCCTGCGCTCGCGTGTCAGTCATCCACACATGGCATTGGGGGAGGAGCCTCTCAAGCTTTTCCAGGGGTATTTATCAGAGGTTCAGCATGGCAAGGATCTCTTTGTCTTTCTCACTGAGGCTACACACACTTGTGGAAGTCCTCTGCTGTAACTTACCACCCATACATATACACATTCACTCTATTCAGGTATATTCACGTGTTTTCACATGGCTCACTCCGAGCACCCACCTTAAGCCGGTTTTTGACATTACAGGTTTCATTATACACTTGCACATCATTTTAATTTTCTATTTTCTTTTCTTCCTTTGCTCTTCTGCCATTTCCTCACTGTCACTCTTGTCAGCTTTTTGTAGCTCCTTACCACTTCCCCCTACAGTCTCCAGGTCCCTACCATACTTGGCTCAGGCCTTTTATTCATACGTAGGTACATATATGTTACTATATACTGACTCTACTCTGTTACTTACTAGATTATCTGACATACATATTCATGTTTACAGTCAATACCTTCCAAGGACATAGTGAGACCCCTAGGGATACACAATTTTTATCTGTACCGTGCTTTTCCTCCGCTTGGCCCTTGGTGGGGTTTTGTCTGGCTCCGCCTCATCAGCTCCCTGACGAGACACCTGCTGCTGCCACACAGGAGCCACACATCCATTGTTTTGGCAATGTTTAGTGGTGAGTATGGGGTTTCTTATACGGTATGGTAAGGCCCCTCTTGCCTTGTGCCTATATTATTAATACCACGCTATGTACCCAATTTGTATTTTTTCATCCTAGATACATTTTACACTCATCCACCCCTGAAGAGCGAGCTGGATCCCGTGAAACGCGTTAATATACTAGATGCCTGTGTGCTATATGATTGCTTTTAAATATATGTACCATCAATTCATTTATATGTATCCCTTAGGCCCCTTTCACACTGGGGCGTTTTTCAGGCGGTACAGCGCTAAAAATAGCACCTGTTCACCGCCTGAAAAAATCCGGCCCCTTTAACTCCAGTGTGAAAGCCGGCGGGCTTTCACACTGGAGTGGTGCGCTAGCAGGACGGCAAAAAAAGTCCTGCTAGCAGCATCTTTGGAGCGGTATAGGAGCGGTGTGTTCACCGCTCCTATACCGCTCCTTCCCATTGATTTGAATGGGAAACCGCGGTAAAACCGTGGCAATACCGCCGCAAAGCGCCGCTACGGCGACGCTCTGCGGGGGTGTTTAACCCTTTTTCGGCCGCTCGTGGGGGGTAAAACCGCACCGCGAGCGGCCGAATACCGCGGTTTAAAACGACGGTAAAGCAGCGCTAAATATAGCGCTGCTTTACCGTCACCGCGGCTCCCCCGCCCCAGTGTGAAAGGGGCCTTATGGATTGGTATTTGTTGGTGATATCAATGCATGTATTATCTCTACTTGAATACATTTTATACTGTATTTACTGCTGCTATGTCTATTGGCAAAACTGTGCTCACCTCACTAAAAGTCCCAGGCAAATCTTTTGTTTTGTAGTTTTCAGTGTATAGTAGTCAAATGAAGAAAATTATTAACTCAGTTTCATTGACATGCTCTATTACACTTTGCAAATATTTATTACTGATAGCATTACTCCTCTAGATATCCTCTAATCCCCTAGATCTTCACTAAGTTCTTTGGGTTCTTTGCTCAGATAGAAGTATCAAGACCAGCTTTATTGGGATATCAATTTTAGGTAAACACATTGAACTCAGCAGGTTTCTTAAATTTGATGAAAAAAAAAGGAACTACTTCATCACTCCCCAAAATATTAATGATTAAATTTTTTGAAAATAGGGCCAAAAACCCTGCGTAGGAACACTATGAATAAAAAGTAGATTAAATCACATCAAATTTGTTTTGAGTATACATATGATACCTAGTTGACCTCATCTGGCTCCTTGTATTTAAAGGAACAAATTAACTAATTCTATCACACTCCCAAAATATTCAATATCTCACCCTTTCTCTGAAAATAAGACCAGTAACCGTGTATGCAAATGCTATACATAAAATGTGGACATAAAATGTGGACATAAAATGTGAACTATCAAATGTCAAATGATACAAAATTAACTCCAGTATGGGGCATGTTTGGTTGTATGATTACCTGTCTCAAATGGTGTATGTGGATTAACGTGAATATGTAAAAAAATTCAAAGAAGAAGCTTTATAAGTATCTGTCTGGTGGTGTGTTAAAACTCCCTTGATAAGCACCAGGCACTACTGTTATCTGACCTTTCTGGGTGTTTTGGATGGTATGTCTCCACCTGGGCGCTGTAGTTCATCCCAACCCCTTATGTCCCTGCTGAGCACATTATTAACAAATTGGTCAGCAGAAGTAATGGAAGTATCAGATAGCAGTAGTACCCAGGGATCTTCAAGAGAGCAAACTTTGAACACATCACCCACCAGACAGGCAATTATAAAGATTCTTTTTTCGGAGGGTGCACTTCCTTTAGTTTATTTTAGAGGTGAGAAAGTTGTTTTAAAATGTGTTTATGTTACAGTGAGGAATCAATTGCCAGCTACGATGTTTATCACATTTCTATTCTTATATTTTTGTTTTTCAACCCCTTCCCATATCACCCATATAAACTAACATCTCCTGACAAGTTCCTTATGCCAGGGGGTAATACTTAACACCTTTTTACATTTTCAGCTAAGTAATTCTGTAGACGCAGAAGCAGCTGGGGGAAACATATAGATTATTGTAAATGCTTATTTATTGACTGTATACAAGTATCATATGTATTAAATTATTTGCATGTTTGGGATCTTCGTAATCAGAATAAATGTATTTTTTGTGAAAATATTATTTTATTATTTATTAAGACATAGGGGTCAATTCATTAAGGCTACTTTCACACTGAGGCGTTTTACAGATGTTTTTGCGCTAAAAAGCACCTGTAAACTGCCTCTTCTGCAGCCCCAGTGTGAAAGCCCGAGTGCTTTCACACTGGGGTGTAGTGCCACCCCCCCCCCCCCCCCCCAGCAGTAAAAAAAAGAAAAGAAAAAAAAAAAAAAGGCCCTTTTAAAAAAAATTTTTTTATTAAAAGCACTGTTCGGGCGCTGGGCGCTTCATTTGCAGGATTTTTACCTGCTTTGTGGCGCATTCCATCATGCCAAACAACTTCCTGGCGGGTGCTTTGTGCTTTGAGTTAAGAGGTAACTTCCGGTTTTCCTGTGCATCTGGGAAACCGGAAGTGACGTCAGAAGCTTCGTGGGAACGCATGTCCAGAGCAGAGCTGGTAGGTAAGGCTCTAAAGGCTGCAAAATGGCGCTCGCAGTCCACTCAGCTGTGTTAGGAAAGCTATAACAGCAGTAAAGCACCACTGAAACTAGCGCCGCTTTACTGCTAACGCCCCCCCCCCCCCGCCCCAGTGTGAAAGTAGCCTTATGCCCTATACACAAAATAGGATTTTCCAACAACAAATGTTGAATGTGAGCTTGTTGTCGGAAAGTCCGACCGTGTGTATGCTCCATAGAACATTTGTTGTCGGAATTTCCGCCAACAAATGTTAGAGAGCAGGTTCTCAAATTTTCAGACAACAAAACTTGTTGTCGGGAATTCAGAGAGTGTGTACACAATTCTGACGCACAAAAGTCCACGCATGCTTGTAATCAAGCAGAAGAGCCGCACTGGCAATTGAACTTCATTTTTCTTGTCTCGTCGTACGTGTTGTACGTCACCGCTTTCTTGACGTTCGTAATTTCTGACAAAATTTGTGTGACTGTGTCCGAAAATCCTATTGTGTGTACAGGGCATAAGAGTTAAATAACGGCTCATAAAATGCGGTAAAATACCACATGCGGTAGCAATTGTGCAAGTGTGCAATTCATTTAGAATTTTGCGTTAAATACCGAATTCTGTATTTGTTCGATTTAGATGTAATTACCGCATTGTTTAATGCTATTTGTCAAAAAACAGCATGGGGTTCCCTTGACCCCCCCCCACTCTGTTTTTTGACAGATACCCCATATGATACCACCAGCAAAACCCTTCTGGTAAATATAGCATGTTTTTTTACTTACTGTAGAGTTTTTAAAGCGATATTTACTGGCACATTTTTTTTCCGGTAAATACTGTATAATCATTTATTTTTTTAGGAATTGGACTTAATTTACTGCATGCCATAATTTATGCAAATTAGTAATATGCTACCCCTATCATATGCGCTAAATGTTAGTGAATTGACCCCATGGTGTGCTTTAAATATTCTACCAGTGCAATATTTTTTCATTTGATTGCTTTTAATATTGAAAAAACACACACACACACACAAATTGTGGAGTATTTCTTAAAGTGTCATTAAAGAATATGTCCACCCAACATTTCATAAACCTGATATATGCCTGTTGTACCATGTACTTGCATGAAAAAGTATCCTATTCTCTTTTTTTTATTTTAACAAACAATTTTATTTCGAAGGTCAAAAGCAAGGACAATCGCAGAGCACAAACGCAGTATACATGCTAAATAAAGGCGGAAGCCATGTAGCTCCAGAAGAAAATAGTGCTTATTCCAGGAAATGATAAACAGGAGACAGAATTACAACAAGTGAAAAAAATCTATGAACACCTGAAAAGTTAGTACATGTGATGTTATACTAGAGGGTTAGAGGTTTACAAGTTGGAATAACAAAATTGTCATTCAAATATATGAAATGTCCATACATACAACATAATGTAGAGATTAAAACAGTGGTATATCCCATTCCTGGCTAACCTCACATCAGCACACCATGGGGTAATCCTCCGTAGGTAACCCCAAGGACCACCTCCAATAGAGAGAATAAAAGTCCCACCCTTCTAATCCCCAGTGTTCTTCATTTTTGATCGCTCCAGGCCACCTGCCAAAGGTTTCCAGATCGGATGGATGTCGTTGAGCAGTATCCGCCCTACCACACCTCCCCCCAGGTTCTCTGCCTCTCCTGGGTTGGAAGACCCTGTGTGTGGGTGATAAATCCCCCGTAAAGCCAGGGTACCCTTGTGCCTGGGTCGTGGGCATTGCTGCTTATATAGCACATTATTTACTGACCTCTGCGGTGCTTCTCAGGGACGCGGTGGCTGCACTCCTTGTTTTCCTCCCATACTGTGTCTCCTAGCAGCATGCCAGGCTCTCTCTCTCTTCCTTATCCTGTTTGGAGAGTGGTTCCCCTCCAATCACCTGGCAACTGAGTTAACAAAAGGCAAAGAGTCAGATGGCCTGAGCGGCCGTGCTTCGTGTCTCTCTGCATGTCAGTTCCAGGTAAGACAGGCTCTCTTCCTCCCTTTTCTTATCAGAGAGGCTGTAGTGTAAGTAATATTTCTTTCTTTTAGTCTTTGATTGATTAGTGACCTGCCTGTGGACTTAGCAAGCCGCCCGATGCACCCTGCTGTGGGAAGAGAGTGTTCACTCTGTGCTCCCTGTCTCATGCAGTGATTCTTGTTTTTTTTCAGATGAGCACATCGCACAGGTCAGAGGCACGAAGATCTAAAGAAAGGTATGAGGAGACGGTGTGGGACAATGGGGAAAAGAGTGCTAACCGTTCGCTCATGGTTGTCTGTCTTGGCTGTTTTGCAGGAGTCGAAGCCCAAAGCACAGACACTCATCAAAGCATAAGTCCCACCAACGTTCTGTGTCACAGCGGATCCCGTCCATCTGTACGGAGGCCCTCACTCTCCCCTGACCCGCATGAACTGGGTGTCAGGACATCTACCCCTGCCCAGACCCAAGTGCAACATCCTCCACAGGGTCTATGCTGGGCCTGTAAACTCCCAGACAGATTTAAAGACTATATCCGCGAGGGAGTACAGGAGAACCTCCAGGACATGGCGATTGCAACGAGACACTCTTCCCATAGGCTCAAACAGCCCAAGACATCTTGCGCCTCACCTGAAGAGAGCGTATCGGAGTTATCCTCAGATCCAGAAGATGCTGGGCCTGGAAACTTTCATTATGATCTGGTAGGCCCCTTTGTGAAAGCAATTAAGGAAGCCCTGGATTGGGAGTCAGAGTCACTTCTGCCACAAAATATCTGCAGGTTCTTTCCTAACCTGAAAAAGTATTTCCAGAGATTACGGAATTAATCGAGGAAGAATGGGAGAAACTGTATAAAAACAGAATTTGCAAAACAGACTCTCAAAACTGTATCCCATGGCTTCTTCACAGGCTAGCCTTTGGGAGACCCCACCGAATGTGGATGCAGCCTGGCAGCGTTTGGCCCGGCATGTGTCCTTACCATTGGAGAACTCGGTTACTTTCAGGGATCCAATGGATCGCCAGGTGGACACAGGTATTAAAAGGATTTATTTATTCCGTGGCTGGGTTGGGCCTTCGCCCAGCCATTGCCCTGACGGCCTTGTCAAGGGCCTTGAAGACATGACAGCTCAGGGGTAGACCAATCAAAGATTTTTACAGCATTGCAGGAGCCAAACATCTCAGCGGATTTCCTTGCAGAGGCATCCGTAGATTTAGTAAAGCTGTTAGCCAGATCTATGGCCAGTGCAGTTACAGCAAGGAGGGCCATGTGGCTCTGTCTTTGGACAGCAGACGGAACTTCCAAACAGGCCTTGTGCAACATACCATACAAAGGCAAACTACTGTTTGGAAAGACCTTGATGCAATTAAGAGAGTCACAGGGGGTAAGTTGTCTCTTCTCTCTCAGCCTGGCCGAAAGGAACCACTTGGACAACCGAGTCAGTCAACCTACAAACGCTTACAGAAGGCAAAATGGTACAGGCCAGGACGGGAGAGACCTCAATGGAGAGGGACTCAACATTCCTTTCTCTGGGGTATAAAATCTAAGGCAGCACAGGCAACCAAGACAAGAGAAAAGTCCCTTTGAGGGTGCACTCGCTTAGGCTACTCCAGTGGGAGCGAGGCTAAGCCCCTTTTGGAGGGTCTGGGCGGCGAAGGTTACCGATCGCTGGATCATGGACACTGTAAAAAAACAGCTAATCTATAGAGTTCTTACATCATCCTCCAAATTCCTTTGTGAGAATTTAGAGTGTCCCGAGAAGAAGAAGACAGTCCTTGCAGACCTATATAGATGAACTCTTCTCCAAAGGGGCCATCAAGCATGTACCAGCAGAAGAGAGAGGTGGAGGTTTCTATTCTCCAATCTTCCGGGTGCAAAAATCTTCAGGGACCTTGAGGCCTGTGTTGGAGTCCCTTCATTCCATAATGAAGGTGGTCCAGGAGAACGACTGCCTCATTTTGGTGGACCTTTCGGACGCGTACCTGCATGTCCCTATAAGGAAGCAACATCAGAGATTTTTGAGGTTCACAGTATGTGACCATCATCAATTCACATGTCTCCCTTTCGGCATCTGTACCGCCCCCAAGGGTATTCTTGAAGATTCTCCTCTCCATCATTTCTCTAATTTGCCTGGAAGAAATAAAAATTTACCATTACTTAGACGATATCATCATTCTGGGAGACTCCGCTCAACAACTTAGAGAGCATGGAGACCAGGTCCTTCTGACCCTAAACAGTTCCATCCCTCCCAAACAATGGAGTATTTGGGGATGATTTTCTCTACTTCTCAGGGACGGGTGTATATACCAGACAGGAAGATTTATCAATTGTGCCAGTGTACCCTAAGCACAATGAGGTCTACCTTTCTCTCAGCCGAAGACTGCATGGTCCTGATCAGGATATTTACTGCCACAATTCCGGTAGTCTCACAGCCAGGTGGCACATGAGGGCATTCCAGATAACCTTCTTGAGCCAATGGGACGGGTCATACAAGAACCAGAAGATATACATCCCAGAGGGAGTTTGTCAAGATCTAGGCTGGTGGACAGTGCCAGAGAACCTATCCCAGGGGGGTATCACTCAATCCAGTGGACTGGACTATCGTCACCTCGGAAGCCAGCCTCCGGGATTGGGGGGCCCATTGTCAGGAAAAACAAATCCAAGACCATTGGAACCCACTATACAAACAATCAAACTATTTGGAACTCAAAGCAGCCTTTCTCGCTCTACAGGCTTTTCAGGAAGATCTTCGGGGAGCACGGGTCAAGATGCTACTAGACAACAAGTCCACTGTAGCTTATCTAGCCCACAGGGGGGGGGGGGGGGGGGGGACAAGGAGTCTAACGCTCCTTTACCTGTTGAAAGACATCTTTGCCTGGGCAGAGGAGGATCTTCAGGACCTGACAGCAGCTTATCTCCCAGGAAGTCAGAATCAACTGGCGGATCAGCTGAGCAGACATTTCCCCTGAACACAGTGAGTGGTCACTTCAACCGAGGTACCTCCGGACAGTTTTCAGAAAGTGGGGCACACCCACGGTTGATTTGATGGCAACCCCACAAAATGCACAGCTTCCCCTGTTTGTGACGAGATACAGTTATGCAGGAGCACTAGCACAGGATGCATTTTCGATCCGCTGGACCTTTCCGATGGTATACATTTTCCACCAATCCCGTTATTAATGAATGTCCTATTGAAAATCAGAGCAGAGAAGGTCCACACGGTGTTGGTGGCTCCCCACTGGCCGAGGAGGCCTTGGTTTCCTTTGATCATACAGATGTTGTCAGCTCCACCAATCCTATTTCCAGCCAAAAGGGACCTTTTGACCCAGAACCAGTGGCGACACTCCAACCCAGCAAAACTAAGACGAACAGCATGGCTGCTGAATTGGCCCAATTAAGGGCTCAGGGACTTTCCTCACAGGTGGTACAGACTCTAATGAAGGCCAGAAAGACCTCAACCAACCGCACGTATGAACGTGTTCGAAGGAAATTTGTAGAGTTCGTTGAACGCGAGCACTTTTCTCCTGAATTCCCTTCTTGGCCAAACATACTGGATTTTCTGCAGTCAGCCCTAGATAAGGGGTTAGCATATAACTCAATTAGGGTGCATGTCTCTGCCCTATTATCTCTCACCGGCATAGGTGGGCTGAAGATCCTCTAATCAGGCGTTTTCTGCAGGCTGCAATTCACATTAAACCACCAAAGAAATGCTTTATACCTTCCTGGGATCTTGGCTTGGTCATCAGGTCACTCACACAATACCTCCGGTCTCCTGCTCCTTATGGTCCCTGACCTTAAAAATTGTGTTTTTGGTCGCCATAGTCTCGGCAAAGAGAGTTTCAAAATTGGCGGCTCTTTCCTGCAAAGAACCTTACTGTGTGATCCTGCCACAAAAAGCCATTCTCCGACCTGCTCCACGTCTGAGGTCTACGGTCGCATCTAGCTTCCATGAGAATTGGGAGGCAATCATCCCAAGTTTTGACCAAATACCTTCATCTTCACTAATAGATGATTTTCAGCTCACTGGATCTGGTCAGCCTGCTTGCCATGGATCTGAAGAGATCTGCTCCTATTAGGAAGGTGGATAACCATTTTTTCCTCCCAGTGGGCACCAAATAGGGTGAGGCAGCAACGTCAAGAATTATCTCTTCCTGGGTATCAAGGGTCATCACCCTAGCCTACAAGTACCAAGGTTTGGCTCCTCCGGAAGTGACACATGCTCATTCAATGCGAGGGATGGCAGCCTCCTGGGCAGGATACGCTAGGTTCTGCTAGAGGACATCTGTAGAACTGCCAGTTGGAGTTGGATATTCATGCCACAGCATTCGCAAAATTCCGGACAGCGGTGGTCTCGGCAGCCTTACAAGAGAAATAAAATTAGTTTTTCCTTATTATGCAGCATATTTTCACTAAGTGTGCTTTGTTTTCCTGCCCTTCTTTTTTATTGCTAGTTAAATCCCATGGTGTGCTGAGGTGAGGTTCGCCAGGAATATGGAAAATTGTTATTAAATACTTACCGTAATTTTCCTTTCCTGGCATACCCTCACGTCAGGACAACTTTTCTGCCCTGGTGGCCTGTCGCTATCTAGTTAAAGAACACTGGGGATTAGGAGGGTGGGACCTTTATTCTATCTATTGGAGGTGGTCCTTTGGGATACCTAAGGAGGATTACCCCATGGTGTGCTGACATGAGGGTACGCCAGGAAAGGAAAATTACGGTAAGTATTTGATAACAATTTTCCATAATAATCCCATTTCTTGTGATATACAGGATATGCATTGAGTCATATAGAGTATGATGTATACATTTAGAGAGTTTGATTATTTCCATGCTGGCTAAGACTTGAGAATAAGGAGCAGATGGGGAATGCCAATATCACTCATTAAATCGAACTGAAAAGAGTGTGTAGTAATCTTTTGCAGGGGGTGGGAAAATCAGTTATAGGGAAAATAAAAGGCACATTTGCATGGTTAAAGGTTACAACCTGCTATTTGAATTGATTTAGTGGCTGCCTGTTCCCACAGGGGGCGAAGGAGCTTACAGCTCCAAAAAATGTAAATAAATGTATCATGGTCAGGACACCCACGGAAACAGCTCGGGGAAGACAGATGGAGTACCGTATTCTCTTTGTGTGAAATCCCTGGTGTTCCTTCCAGGGCCCTCTGCTTTCCTATTAAAAACTGACCACACTAGGCAACTAGGCATGAAAGCACAGAGTGTTAAGTTTTCTAGCTGTGCTGAGAACTCAGCCTGTTCTCCTGCAATGATCAGACTTATACTGACAATGCCTGTACAGCCATTAACTGGGAAGATCTGTGGCCATTAACTGTGTGCTGCTGTTCCTCCTCCCCCAACTTTAAGAGCTCCTTCTGCAGCTGAGAACAGAGGCCATGTGATCATTTATAAAAAAGGGAAAAAAGGTATTTATAATTGTTTTGTATGTATACACAAACATTTGCCTTTCATTTCTATTTTAGGCCTCATTCACACGAGGGGGATCCGCTGCCACGGAGTCTGCCTCTGTCCGCCAGCTCGGTGGGAGATCTCTCCGTTGATCTCTGCTGAGCCGGCGGATGACAGGTCCCTTTCTGCTCACAGTGGTTGCTATGGAGAGATCGGACGAAAACAGACAGCATGTCCGTTTTCATCAGATCTCACTCGATCCGCCAGGGACAGATCCGAACTTAGGGCCATCCGTCTGATTTTAGCAGATCGGTCCGGGTCGGATGTCAGCGGATATGTCACCGCTGACATCCGTCGCTCCATAGACAAACATGGAGCGCCCGTTCAGATCCGCCGACAAAACTGACAGGCGGACCTGAACGGTCCATTCGTGTGAAAGGGGCCTTAAACTGAAAAGGTGAGGGTTCACATACTTTAAACCTAAATCACATTAAACTATCTATACATGGTATATTACATTGGGGTGATTTACGAAAGCCATGCGCCATCAGTAGAGGTGCACAGCGAGGCACAACGCACATTCTGATATTTCTGAAATGGTGCGCCGGTAACAGAGCTCGAATCTCCCATTTACTATAGCGATATCAGAGCACGGGAGAATGCAATCTGTGCGCCACTATAGACATGGTGCACGGCATCTCCAATTCAATATTGACAGAAGATGGAGGTGCCAATATTATGGGGTAATGTGAGGAAGTTTAGTAACAACTGCCCAAGTTACAAATATGCCCAAAATAGAATGAGAAAGTAACTTTTTCAGAGAAAGCCTGCTGTGCCTGCAAGTACGTTTAGAACTGCGTGAGATCAATGTAAGCAGTGCGCTTGCTTTTAAAGGCGAACTCCACACTCCATTCTCCAATGCTCTTGTCTCCCCCCTTTAACCCTTTCGATTTCCATGGGCTAGCTTTTGCTTTTAAAAGGGAACTCCACACTCCACTCCATTCTCAAAAGGCTGTAAACTGCCTTCACCAATCCAAACCACATCCTTTTTCAGAGCATACAACAGGGCCAGCTAGGAAAGGGGCGAGAAGAGCGATCGCCCAACCCCCTCCTGAACCATACAAGGCCACATGCACTCAACATAGCTGGCTGCCCTTGGGGAATGTTGGGCTCAGCCCAATACCAACCAAAAGGTACCTTGTACCCACTAGTTTAAAGGGGCTTTCCACACTCCGTAAAGCCCCCTGCCTGCAGCCCCCCACAACCCCAGCCTAGGGTTGTGTGGAAGAGGCCCTTGTCCCCCTGAATGTGTGCCCGAGCCCCCCCTTTGCCACCAAGCATCCACCCCCTTTAATGGGCTGGCTTGCTGTGTGTTTGGCTAGGGGTTTGTGAGTATGTGGAAGTGGCCCAATATTTTTTTTGTTTGGGGTGGTATTTTTCATTTTAAGCCTTGACAGACCCAAATGGCCTTGTACATATGGGGGGGAGGGGGGGCAGGCTATTTTTTGTTTTGGGTTAAAATCTTGCAGCTGCAATGTAGATTTGTGAGTTTTCGCTAAAGCTGTACATCTTTGAAGCAGCATTTTACAGGTAGAGTAACCCAACCCCCCCCCCCCCCACCACCCAAGTTACTAGCTTTTAAGCAATTTTGCATTTTTAAAGGCACTTCTCCTTGTTTCGTTTTTGGGGTTGTCCAAATTGGTGACATTGATATATGTCCCTCAGGTTGGGACCTTGGCCCCATACTTATTTTAAGGCCAAAAACTAGAATATAAGCCAGCCAAGTGGGAACTAGCAAAATTAACAAGTCAGTTCATATAGACTGCAATGGTATTTGTTGTATAACTTTTGCCCGTGTTAGTCTCTTTGTTTGCCCCCCTGGACCGGGGGGGGGGGTGTTTGTCTCATCTGTAATTTTGTAGCATGCTGGATGATGTGCTTAATTTTGGACAGGGGGGTGGATTAGTTTGTGCTAACTGCATTTGGGTTGGTCTTAGCATGCTCTGGGACTTTGTTTTTTTTGTGGCTTTTGGTGTGTGAACAGCACTTGGATTTTTCTGGGCATGCTCAAAGAGTGTGTTTTTTGGGTTAGTAATTTAAAGACATCCTTAAAGTGGTTGTAAACCCTTCCACATAACTTTAGCCCCTATTAATCATCAGTGAATAAAATGCAAATTTCTGTGTGTAGATGTCACTATACCTCCTCTGTTTGCTTGTTATCTGTCCCGTTCTATTTGCTGACGTCACTCGCGCTTGCGCATATTCTCCCTGATTAATGGCATGTAATTTTTGCCATTAGTCCAATAATATTTATCTGTCGCCTTCATTTCCCCTCTCTGCGGCACTGCGCCGAGGTACCGCAAGATATTTGCCCCATTCAGACCTGTCTGATACCCATGTGACCTGGATAGTCAGAACAGGCCTGCTGTGATAGGCGGGACACGGTTGCCATAGCAATCCCAGAGCTAGAACGAGGCTTGGGTACGGAAGCATTGAGCTTGTGCGAGATTACAGCTAGGAATAGAAGAGAGGGCGGAAGCAGACTCGGAAAACCATACTTAAAATGGATGCTGGCTTATACCAGGAAGCACAGATTTTAAAACTGCTGGAAAAAAGTAAGAAACGGGTGAATGGGGGTTATTATACTGTAGATTATGTTGTAATACTGTATTGTAGTGGTTTATTTTAAAAACAGCATCTGAGGGGCAGAGTTGACTTCCTCTTTAAAAGGTGTACCCACTTTGAAGTTCTGTCTTTACACTGGGTGAACTTGCATTTTGTGTGTTTCATGGACTGTGCATGTGTTTTCAATTGCCTCATTAGCACGCAAACCTATGTTATATAAAGCTTGCAGATAGCATTCTTTACCTTGCCCTGAAAAGAGGCCAGATTGTGTGTGTGTGGCAAGAGAGTACATTTGGGTGTCCTTAGGCCTGATTCACACTTATGCAGGTTGCAGTTTGCATACTGTGGGTGCATTTTTCAATACATGCTTTTCATCCATTGAAGGCTATGGAACCAAAAAAACAGAAAAAAGTCCCTGGCCCTTTCCATAAAATGCACTGATGTGAACTACATTCATAGGAAACCATGTTAAATGGACTGTAGTGTGTTTCTGCAAAACTGAAAAGGCGCAAAAAAAATGCATAAGTGTGAACCAGGCCTTATAGAGTTTGTAACACATGTATTTGAAAACCTGCAAACATAGCCTGTTGGGGGTACTGGAGGACAGGGTTAAGAACCACCGATTTAGAGAACTGAGCTAAAATCTAGCTCAAGACAATCCTATTCTAATTGTGGGCATTTGAGGGAAACCAATTGAGTGTTAGAACCCCTGCTTGTCTTTTTAGGTTGGGCTTTGTGTCCCTTCTCTGAAAATTGACTTCACTTCCTGTCACATAGCCAAACAGGAAGTGAAGGTAAAACCCTACCAATGGCTTTCCTTGGGGACACACAGGTCAATCTAACTAGTGTCCCCATTAGGTAAATTGCACTCTAGAATTTTGTGTACACCCAAAATTATTAGGTATTTTGGGGTTTATTAAAGGCAAATCCACTCTGCAATACAAGTGTACTCGCTGTAAATCTGAGGGGAAGCACTGGTGATGTTATCATCCAATATTGTAGAAGCAAAGATGCTGTTTTTTCCTTACATGTCCCCCTCGGATCTCCAGCAACTGTACTTCCAAGTGCAATTTGTAGTGCAAAGTGGATTTGCCTTTAGTAAATAACCACAAAGTCCAAGATACCTAATAATTTGGGGTGTACACAGCAAAATGCTAGAGTGCAATTTACCTAATGGGGAAACTATTTAGATTGACCTGTGTGTCCCCAAGGAAAGACATTGGTAGGGTTTTACCTCATTTCCGGTTTGGCTATGTGAAAGGAAGTGAATAAATTTGAAGAAGAAACTGGAAAAATTTTTGGAGGTGTCTTCACCCTATCACAGGTGCAGACATCCCCAAAAACTGACAAGACTTCTAATCCCTCTGCACTCTACCCCAAGCAAAAATAAGAGAGGATTTCATTTAGTTTAACTTTGCAAAGACACATTCCTAAGTTGACATTTTAGTAGTGCACGGCACTGCGCTTGCTTAACTCAACCCATTCACCTGAATGGGGCTGCGCTACAACCGTGTGCAATGCACATGACTGCAGCACAGTGGTATGGGTTTTTAGGGATTTAAAACAGGTGATGAGGCTGCAATATAACTCTTCTTCACCACCTATCAAATACCTTCAAAACATCTCTTGAGATTGCCCCTGCAACTCCATTCACACTTGTGGTTGGGGGACAGTAAAAATTAGAGGTTGAGCTGTGTTTTAACTGCTACCCAACATTCCCCTTTAGCTGAAAAGGCAGCAGAGGAGGATGTACACTTTCCACAACCAAAATGCTTTGCATCACAGTGCGGCAAAACATGTCTGCACTGTTGGGTTCAGTGAGCAGTATTGCCTGCCAAATGTGGACCATTCAAGTGAATGGGGGCTTCCCACATCCATGTGCAATGCATTCAATTGCGGGGCGATGCTGTGGGGTTTAAACAGGTGGTGAGGAAGTGATGCAACACCTCTTCCCTGCCTGTAAAATGCCCTCTGAAGAACAATACAAATGTGAATTGCCCAATGGGCATGTCAATGGCCCATTTAGACCTTGGTTAATAGAAAACACCAGTTGCCTTTCACTATAAACATTTGTTAGTCCAGTCTTGGAAATTTTCATCTGCTTTACTATTAATTTCCATAAAAATTGGGTTCCTGCAGCTAGATGCGCCAAATGCATCTAGATGCGCAACCACTGTGTATGTGTACCTGTGGCACATATCTTGTTCCCAGAAGCGGTGGCCAGCACATAGGTATGACATCACACCCCTCCAGGAAGTTGCTTGTACTGCTGCTAATTTCTTCCTACCACCATGCCCCGCTTACTGTTCTCTGAGGAAGAGATGCTCCTTACTTGCAAATTAAGAACATTTTTGATTTATTTTTACAAGATTTATAAATGATATTGGGTCTGGGATTAAAAGTAAAATTTCTGTCTTTGCAGATGACACTAAGCTATGCAGTGGAATAACATGCTTACAGGATGTCTCCAATTTACAAGCCAACCTCAATGCACTGTCTAATTGGGCGACTATGTGGCAGGTGAGGTTTAATGTTAATAAATGTAAAGTTATGCACTTGGGGGCTAAGAATATCCATGCATCATACATGCTAGAGGGAGTACAACTGGAAGAATCAATAGTGGAGAAGGATCTGGGGATTTTGGTAGATCATAAGCTCAATAACAGCATGCAATGCTAAGCTGCGGTTTCCAAAATGAGCAAAGTCCTTTCTTGCATTAAGAGAGGTGTGGTGGACTCCTGAGAGTGACACATCATTTGGCTCCTGTACAAATCATTAGTAAGACATCATCTGGAATATACAGTTCAGTTTTGGGCACCAGTTCTCAAAAAGGATATAAAAGGATATTTTTCTATTTATTATGAGAAGAGGAGATTAAGTGGGGATATGATCACTATGTATAAATATATAAGGGGTCCATATAGTGAACTTGGTGTTGAATTATTCACTTTACGGTCAACACTGAGGACAAGGGGGCACTCTTTACGTCTAGAGGAAAAGAGATTTCATCTCCAAATACAGAAAGGTTTCTTCACAGTAAGAGCTGTGAAAATGTGGAATAGACTCCTTCCAGAGGTGGTTCTGGCCAGCTCAGTAGATTGCTTTAAGAAAGGCCTGGATTCTTTCCTAAATGTACATAATATAACTGGGTACTATAATTTATAGGTAAAGTTGATCCAGGGAAAATCTGATTACCTCTCTGGGATCAGGAAGGAATTTTTTCCCCTGCTGTAGCAAATTGGATCCTGCTTTTCTGTTTTTTTTTCACCTTCCTCTGGATCAACTGTGGCTATAGGATTGGGTATATGGGATTGTATGATATTTTTTTTTATTTATTATGGTTGAACTAGACAGACTTGTCTTTTTTCAACCTGACTAACTATGTAACTATGTAACATGGGAAGGTGTTTTTTGTGGGTCATGTGTGTATGTCTAAATGATTTGGCCTCAAAACACACACACCTACTTCCTGTGTACAGATTCACTTCCGGGCCAATGTATATTGCTTCCTGCTTCCGTGTGTGTGTGTGTGTGTGTGTATATAGATATATCTATAGATGTAGGTTCTTGTGTCCACCAGCAGAGAGAAGTTGGGCAAATGCCACACTTCTAATTCTGGAGGCATAATAATGGTCTAGCACAGGGGTCTTCAAACTACAGCCCTCCAGTTGTTCAGGAACTACAATTCCCATCATGCCTAGTCATGTCTGTGAATGTCAGAATTGTACAATGCCTCATGGGATGTGTAGTTCTGCAACAGCTGGAGAGCCATAGTTTAAAGTTTCCTGCTTACTCTAGCATGTCTTGAAAAAAAGTGTTTTTTCATGTGCCTTGTATAATGCCCAAGAAATATCGTTTGGAAAATACAAGTGGGTCATGGCACATCTACGTTCCAAATTTGGCACTTAAGATGGTCATGCACTATGCAATCTGATTGGCCATTCTCTGTACAACTCAATATTTATGCAAAATATGTAATAGGAAGACGCACTTGAACAATTCATTCAAATTATAGGAAACCAAACAGGCTCTTGCACTAAATCAAATTTATTTGGGATCTAACTGATTGCATTGTATGGCTACCTTTAAAGATCAAGATCTGAAAATATAAATTTATTGGGTTTAGAAACACTTCTCTGTTCTTTGTAATGTATTGAAAGATTTGGGTAAAAAAATATAAAAAAACACATTTCAAAGATATATTAGAAGTCATAGAAATAAAATTGGCATCAAAAGGGTTAATTCACTGAGAACACCTACTAATTGCCTAACAAGACACATCCAATGAGATGAAATTAACCAATTGTATTGGGCGTGTGCTATTAATGAGGAAACTAGTTACCCTAGCGCCAGTTGCAGTTTACATATGTGGTATTTATTATCGCTATTTGCGCTTCAATGTGGGCCGGTTCGCACGTTCGATTATTGACTTTTCGGGTGCACCAATAATGTACGACCTGGTGCAGTGCCTTCTTCTTCGTAAATCACCCCTATTGTGTTCATACTGTGCCATAGAGCATTTATTTCCTGTAGATTGCAAAAATTCTGGTTGATCGTGCTGTTCACTGTCTCTCTCTCCTTGTCTGTGTCCCCGCTGCAGCCTGAGGTTGTGTAGACCAACCACTGCCACATCTACTGAATATGCTCCAGTTTCAGTACCCTTCTAAGATGTTCATTTCTTCCTTTTTCTTATTTGTGCAGCCCACCTGACTATAAAGTTACACATGTGGATGTATACACAGTGGTCCCCTCCCTTCCTCCTCCTCCATATCCCTGCATTGCTAAACACTATGGGGGCCGAATATAAGATGTTGCTTGATGTAGGTTTCACCTCCCTGTTAGTCCTAGCAAATACACACAATAGACATAGGCTGTAGGGGATTGACACCTGTGATTGGCAGAAACTCCACCAGATATCTTTACAGTGTGAACAAAGTGAAAGCTATTGTCAATCAACTTAAACTCCACTTGCCTTTAGTAAATAACACCAATTGGCCACCATATCCTTTCCATTTGACATAAACATATGCATTGTGTTTTTTAATAAGGAAGCCACACATTTAGAAAAATAAAAAAGTTTACTTTGAAAACATTCACAAGTGCGTTTACAATCTTCACGCCCAAACTGACAACATCTTGGTTATTTACAGCATTGTTTAGAAACATTCCGCAATTGGTAAAACCAGGCATGGAGCAAAACAGAACCTATGAACTTGGAAAGTTCAACTTTGTAAAGTGAAGACAAGATCAGACATGACTATATGTTCAAAAGTGTGTTTGATCTGCCTTCATCACATGGGGGGGTCACCCCTGGAAAGTGGAAATTTAGAACATGCACACAATTTGGGTCTGAAATGGTCCATTAGATGGTAAAAACACTTGCCTAGAAGCTTCAAAAGTGCCATTTTCCATCATGGGGATGAATGGAACGTTTTTTGGGGGTGCAACCCCTTCACCACAACCACTTTCATAGTTCGTAAGTGGTTGCACCCCCAAAAAAAACGAGGGCATTCATCCACCATGAATGGGAGCTAGCACATGTGGTACACAATGTGTGCAGGTTCCAAATTTCACACAGTTCTTAAGTTACAAAATGTGTTAATTACTTGGTGCGTTTTTATTTGTGTTTCTTCATTTTTGTTGAACATCATTGATGTTTTGCTTTATGTAATCGAGATCTCTATTGCAGACCATTATCTCCCCGATCAGTACCCTTCTAAGATGTTCATTTCTTCCTTTTTCTTATTTGTGCAGCCCACCTGACTATAAAGTTACACATGTGGATGTATACACAGTGGTCCCCTCCCTTCCTCCTCCTCCA
The DNA here is from genome assembly GCA_028564925.1 of Lithobates sylvaticus. Classification (NCBI taxonomy): domain Eukaryota; kingdom Metazoa; phylum Chordata; class Amphibia; order Anura; family Ranidae; genus Lithobates; species Lithobates sylvaticus. The sequence goes on along the minus strand of CM053031.1, from coordinate 216,184,423 downwards.
TATCCCTGCATTGCTAAACACTATGGGGGCCGAATATAAGATGTTGCTTGATGTAGGTTTCACCTCCCTGTTAGTCCTAGCAAATACACACAATAGACATAGGCTGTAGGGGATTGACACCTGTGATTGGCAGAAACTCCACCAGATATCTTTACAGTGTGAACAAAGTGAAAGCTATTGTCAATCAACTTAAACTCCACCTGCAACATGTTATTGCAATAAAAATAATAAACATTTGCTTTGAAATATAGATTTGTAAGAAGCTTAAAAACACTTTGTTGCTATTAATTATCTATTTTGATTCTTTATTCTGAAAGCAATTCTTTTTATGTCATGTGACCGGCTCAGCACCAATTAAGACATGTGCACTGGAAATTTTAATTTCATTTAAGATGTATCTGTTCATTGAAGAATTTAGTTTCGTCATATTCGTTATGCTGACCCAATTTGTTTTTTGGAATTTGTTCCGTATCTTCGACATTCGCTTAATATATTCGTTGGTCCAGGCAGATTCAAAAAATTTAGCAGTTTCTTCTGAAAGATTGCTGTATATTCAATATATTATCGAATTGGACGGATTCAAACCAGATGGATTCAATATTTTCCAACCCACCGGGAGAAATGGCATTGGCTGATTGGACAATATCAACTGGCATCATGTGTATCTAAATTAACTAATGGAATTCAATTCTAAACCATTTGTTATCTGAATCCGAATGATCAAAAAAATTTGGAAAACTGAATTAATTTCCCCATGGGCCTGGACAACTACCGCATCCTTTGACTTCATCCAAATGAAAAAAATGCATTTGTTATTTTGATTATAACTTTTTTGGATCGTTTGTATGTCCATTTGGAAATTTGGATACATTTGAATTATTGAAAATTAAATTTACATCCAAAAAAGAAATTGCACATGTCTAGCACCAATCAGCACTGTGCAAGCACATATTCATAATCCAGACCAGTGGTGGCCCGTAATGCAGGGTGCATGGGCACTGATCCCCTAATCCATGCGTTCAGCCCCCTAATCTCCATGCAGGATGCAGGACGCATTGGATTTCAATGGGTTTTTTGTTTTTTTTTGGACGCATATGATTAGAGCCTGAGGCTCTAATTGGTTTAAAAAAATGCTGAACTCAGGGTGCAGAGCACTGTACCCTGAGCCCACCTAGTTCTGTGAGGATAGCAAATTAATATTCGCTATTGTCTTCCTGAATCTCCTCCCGGCCAAAAAGGAAGCAGGTCCTGAGACCCGATTGGCCAGGGAGTCGTTGGTCTCCTGGCCAGGGAATCGTAGGTCTCCTGGCCAGGGAGTCGTAGGTCTCCTGGCCAGGGAGTCGTAGGCCTCCTGGCCAATCGGGTCTCAGGGCCCACTTCCTATTTGGCCGGGAGGAGAAACAATATCTGTTCGGCTGGGAGGGAAGCCCAGCAGCCCTACCCCTTGTCCGCGATCCTCGTCATCTCCTAAGGTAAGGCCGCATTCCCATCCATATGCCTTGGAGAGGAGGGAGGGGGTGCAGCGGTGTAAGTGAGGGGGGGTTTGTTTGCTGCCACCCCCAGAATATTGAGCACCAGCTGCCACTGGTCCAGATGTCTGTTGCTTTAGTGCATACATCGCTCCTTCCTTAAATCTTTCCCTGACCTGGGAAATATCATTTGACTGCTTAACGGCAATGATTAAAGTACTCATATGTTTTTTTTTTTATAATAAATTAAATACAGTACCATAATCTTTATAAATAAATAGAAGGGATAATTGCAATTAAACATTTATGTTTAGCATCACCTTAAAAGAATTTCACCAAAAGTTTACATTTGCAAAGTTTCATCTCCAAATGTTTCTCTCTGAACGTAGCAACATCATGCGTCGATTTGCCAGTGCAATGAAGGGTGGAAGCCTCTTTTCTTGCTCCCAATGTGACAATAAAATATTTATCACTGTGGTGCCACAGTTTCTGAGGTGAGTTTAGTACTTCTTGCCATTAGTTCTAGATATAGTTACACTTTTTTGTCTTGTAGCATTTCCACCCCCAGCTTTATCATGACTTGTGTGGGTATAGCTTCTAATATTGCTTGTGTGATAGTAAGGCTAAGCAGTTGACTTGGTTAAGAAGGAGGGTGGTACACGACTACTAGCTTAGGGCAACAGTGGTAAAGTACCTTTTTAAGATCAGTCTCATGGCTCATATAACTATGGCTAGTTTCTTGCATGGCCATGAGCATTGCACTTGTTGGCATACAGTGGTGTGAAAAAGTGTTTGCCCCCTTCCTCATTTCCTGTTCCTTTGCATGTTTGTCACACTTAAGTGTTTCGGAACATCAAACCAATTTAAACAATAGTCAAGGACAACACAAGTAAACACAAAATGCAATTTGTAAATGAAGGTGTTTATTATTAAAGGTGAAAAAAAATCCAAACCATGATGGCCCTGTGTGAAAAAGTGATTGCCCCCCTTGTTAAAACATACTATAACTGTGGTTGTCCACACCTGAGTTCCATTTCTCTAGCCACACCCAGGCCTGATTATTGCCACACCTGTTCACAATCAAGGCATCACTTAAATAGGAGCTGCTTGACACAGTAAGGTCCACCAGAAGATCCTTAAAAGCTACACATCATGCCGAGACCCAAAGAAATTCAGGAACAATTGAGAAAGAAAGTAATTGAGATCTATCAGTCTGGAAAGGGTTATAAAGCCATTTCCAAAGCTTTGGGAATCCAGCGAACCACAGTGAGAGCCATTATCCACAAATGGCGAAGACATGGAACAGTGGTGAACCTTCCCAGGAGTGGCCGGCCGCCCAAAATTACCCCAAGAGCGCAGCGACGACTCATCCAAGAGGTCACAAAAGACCCCACAACAACGTCCAAGGAACTGCAGGCCTCACTTGCCTCAGTTAAGGTCAGCGTTCATGCCTCCACCATCAGGAAAAGACTGGGCAAAAATGGCCTGCATGGCAGAGTTCCAAGGAGAAAACCACTGCTGAGCAAAAAGAACATCAAAGCTCGTCTCAATTTCTCCACAACACATCTTGATGATCCCAAGACTTTTGGGACAACATTCTGTGGACCGATGAGACAAAAGTGGAACTCTTTGGAAGGTGTGTGTCCAAGTATATCTGGCGTAGAAGGAACACTGCATTTCAGAAAAAGAACATTATACCAACAGTAAAATATGGTGGTGGTAGTGTGATGGTCTGGGGCTGTTTTGCTGCTTCAGGACCTGGAAGACTTGCCGTGATAAAAGGAACTATGAATTCTGCTGTCTACCAAGAGATCCTGAAGGAGAATGTCCGACCATCTGTTCGTGTACTCAAGCTGAAACGAACTTGGGTTCTGCAGCAGGACAATGATCCTAAACACACCAGCAAGTCCACCACCGAATGGCTGAAGAAAAACAAAATGAAGACTTTGGAGTGGCCTAGCCAAAGTCCTGACCTGAATCCTATTGAGATGTTGTGGTATGACCTTAAAAAGGCCGTTCATGCTCGAAAACCCTCTAATGTAACTGAATTAGGACAATTCTGCAAAGATGAGTGGGCCAAAATTCCTCCAGGACGCTGTAAAAGCCTCATTGCACGTTATCGCAAACGCTTGGTTGCAGTTGTTGCTGCTAAGGGTGGTCCAACCAGTTATTAGGTTTAGGGGGCAATCACTTTTTCACACAGGGCCATGATGGTTTGGATTTTTTTTCACCTTTAATAATAAACACCTTCATTTACAAATTGCATTTTGTGTTTACTTGTGTTGTCCTTGACTATTGTTTAAATTGGTTTGATGTTCCGAAACACTTAAGTGTGACAAACATGCAAAGGAACAGGAAATGAGGAAGGGGGCAAACACTTTTTCACACCACTGTATGTTGGTAACCTTGCCTCCCTGATGATAGGCATGCTCACTAACTTGGAGGGTATTTAAACACCTTCCTTTCTGGTGGCTAGTGTCCTATTGCCAGGTAGCCTGCATGTTAGATTGCCATTGTTTATGCTGTTCCTGGTCCCAATGCCTGAACCCACTCACATCTATTGCCTTCATTGCAACTCCTGTTTTTCTCTTGCCTACCACCTGCTTCTACCTCTGCCTGCCTTGACCTCAGTTTAGACTCTGATCTTCCATTATCACCACTTTATAGTCACCCTGCTTCTACAACCCCCCGACAGGGATGGATCCAGTGGGGGAAACGGGGCAACCCCCCCCCCCCCATAAATATTACCGACTCCAAAGCTTTCTCCTTCCACCACCTTACCAGATTTAAGTTTGGAGAGGCATCATCTAAATGCAGCTGCAGCAAATTTATTTCTGCTTCCCCCTGCTCCTCGCGGCTCCCAGGTGGCCTAAGATGTATTCAATGGGCCCCATCAGTTAATTTAGAGGGGCCCAGGCCCCTGATGCATTAGTGACCAGAGGCAATTAATGAACTCCTTTGTGCTGCATTATTGGTAGTGGCACCATCGGTATTAAACCCTTTTATGCTGCAGCATGAAGTGGTTTAACAAAAACACTGCCACTAATGCAGCAAAAAAGGGTTCATTAATTTTCACTGGTCATTAATGCATCAGTGAGTACATTAACCCACTCCATGCTGCATTTTAAAATTACCAATCATCATCATCATTATCATCATGAGCCACAGCACCTGTATTGTGAGATTATCATGATAATAATGATATAGTATGACAGTGAAATTCATCTTTAGGCCTCATTTACACAGGGCGTGTTGCAGACATGCATCTAACATGCTGGGCTGTCTTTTACTGGCTTAGGGATGCATAAAGTGTTGCATATATCCTTGTGCCGGCATTCCATTTATTTCTGACACACACAGCTATTGTGTCCCAATATGTCATGTGTGTGGGTGTGCGTTTAGAGACCTGCACCAGCATGTCATATTGGGACACAGCGGCTGTGTCAGTGCAGCCATGTGTCTGAATACAGATAAATGGGATGTCTGCATGGGGATGAATGTAACACTTTAAAACAGTGTCACTGTTTTAAACAAGGTTGGTACTGTATGATATGTTAAATACAGTTCTGTAAGCAACACCTTATTTTCTGGCAGTGCCCCTCCCAAGACTAGACTCTGGATCCGCCCCTTCCCCCTGATATGGTGATCTTGAGGACTGTGACTCGATGTAAGCTTGCAGCAAAATAGTCTTGGGACCACTGGAGTAACCAACCCATAACTCCTTGTTGAGTGCCCTGGGTGATTCCGTATCCCCTGCAAAGCATGTCATCTATAATAGGCAGGATGTTATAGTTCAGGCTTGTTCAATAACATAAGCAAACCTTTACTTTGCTAAGTTAACATTCTTTACACCTTTAATAAATGAACCCCCATGTATCTTCACCAAGGACACAGTTGCACGTAGAAGTGATGAAAAAGCACTAACATCTATTCTCTATGCTCTCAGTCAATAATTAATAAAGAATTTTTGCAAATATGAGCTTAGCAGGATGTGATTATTGGTACATGTTGTAGAGGTTGCAAGGAGTGGCAACAAAAGGGCTACATTTTTAATTGTTAAAAATACATCTGACATGTGGAACTGGAAGACAGACAATACTTTCCTGTCATAAATATATTGCGCGCAGTGCTTGTTTGTAATGAGAGTTGATAATACATATTAGCAGGAACCAATGACCATATTTGTGGTGATTTCCAAGAGTCTGATTACCCAGTCTGAGAGCTCATTTGGCACATAACAGCAGTTCCTGCTCAACAGAAGGCTAACTCTCTCTGTGATTTCCAAATTTCTGAGATATTCTAGATATTCTGCTGTTCAGAAAAAAGTGGATGCTAATAAATATGGCCCATTATAGCTTTATGGGTGCCAAGACTCTAAAATAAAAGTTTGAAATAGGAAAGTATCATCATTGAAGAGCAAGTTAACATTTTACTAATATGGGTTAACTTTCCAGATTTAAAGCACAATTTCAGATTTTTTTTTAAGTTGTGTCATAGGAAGTATAAATGTAAAAAAGCAATACTAATGCGAACCGTGGAAGACCTATATACAAAAACCTCTACATCCCCATTAGTAGTACACAACAGTAGTATCTATTACTAAGTAGCTCTCTGATGCCTAAAAGACCCACCCTCCTTCTTTCTTTTCCCTTTCCTTCCCTTTTCCTTTCCCTTTCCTTCCTCCACATGCATGACACCACATGCAAACACCAGGGGACAGTCTGTCATTGACAATACTACTATTCTAACTCTGGCAAAATTCTGCATATGGTAGTAAGGTAAACACATAAATTTAATAGATGCACCGAAGACATATACCAACTTCTCACCTTCCTATTGTGTATCTCCATATTATCCAAGCATTCGTAAAGGACAGGGACTAAGTGGGGCACATAAGGTGTCAAATCTACCAACTGAATATTGAATGCTTTTATGTTTCATATATTTTGTATTATGAACCGGTGGCAAATTCTCCCTCACCTCGACACAGTCTGATCCCGCTAGGGGTGTTGGGACGAGGAAGAAAGGACTCAGTTGTGGGTAGGTCAATCATCATGAATCCCACAAGTTTCCTTTACTTGGTGTTCTATGCCTTAATGTGTTAAAGTTTTGTATGTATAACCGACATCCATTCAGATATCTCTTGTTTAATGCTTTTGTCTTTCTTTGTAAAATCTCAATAAAAATATTGAAATATAAAAAAAGCAATACTTATCTCTTTTCATGTGTTGTCCCATGCAGAAATTCCTTTCTGCAACTAGATATCCTCAGTATTCTGGATTGACATTTCTGTTTATGTACAAAAATGAAGTGGTGGATAGATTAAAATAGTGGCTGGATTATAAATGCATGTTGGACTGCCATTTGCTCGTTGTGGACTTTTTGAATATGTTCAGTCTTTAGGGCTAAATTTATTCTTTCCAGCAGCTCAATTAATCAGAAGTTAAATGGAGCTTACAGTGAAGAAAAGTGAATGTATGTATAAGTCAGGCAGCGCAGTGGTTAGCACTTTTGTCTGGAAACACTAGGGTTGTTGGTTCAAATCCCAACAATGAAACTAAATGCCTGGAGTTTGCATGTTCTCCCTGTGTGGGTTTCCTCCCACACTCAAAGACATGCTGGTAGATTATTTGGCTCCTGTCTAAATTGGCCCTAGTAAGTGTATGAATGTGACCAAAGAACCTAAGATTGTAAGCTCCTTGGGGGCAGGGACTGTTATAAATGTACAATATACAGTATGTAAAGTGCTCTGTAAATTGTGAGCTCTAAATAAGTAACAATCATAAAGTCTTGAGCATATTAACAACTTTAGCCCCAGAAGATTTTACCTCCTTCCTGACCAGAGCATTTTTTGCGATTCAGCACTGTGTCGATTTAGCTGACAATTGTTGTATTCAAAAAAAATTGGTGTCCTTTTTTTCCCACAAGTAGAGCTTTCTTTTGATGGTATTTGATCACCTCTGCGTTTTGAATTTTTTGACCTATAAACAAAAAAAAAAGACAATTTTGAAAAAAAAAAAGCAATATTTTTTTACTTTTTGCTATAATAAATATCCCCAAAAAAATATATATAAAAAATAATGTCTTTCTCAGTTTAGGCCAATATGTATTCTTCTACATATTTTTGGTAAAAAATAGTAATAAGCCTATATTGATTGGTTTGCACAAAAGTTATAGTATCTACAAAATAGGGGATATTATTATTTGTTTTTTATTAGTAATGGCGGTGATCTGCGATTCTTTTTTTTACCATGACTGCGACATTATGGCTGACACATCTGACACTTTTGACACAATTTTGAGACTATTGTCATTAATGCAGCGATTAGTGCTATAAAAATGCACTGATTACTGTGTAAATGACACTGGCAGGGAAGGGGTTAAACACTAGGGGCGATCGAGGGGTTAAGTGTGTCCTAGGGAGGTGTTCTAACTGTAGGGGGGATAGGCTTCCACTGACATGACAGCGATTACTGCTCCCATGACAGGAAGCAGTGGATCTCTGTCATGTCACTAGGCAGAACAGGAATATGCCTTGTTTACAAAGGCATTACCCCATTCTGCATCTCCTCACCGCAATTGCGGGCCGCCGGCAAACATCGAGTTCCCGAGACCCGCGGGCACAATCCCGCGGCGTGCAGCATGTGCAAATTCAAAGAGACGTACAGGTATGCCCATTTGCCTGCCTGTGCCATTCTGCCGACGTACATCTGTGTATGGCGGTCGGCAATCGGTTAAAGCATATCTGAGGCTTCTAAATTGTTCTAAATGTTTTGGGTAAAGTAAATCTAAATTTTCTTTTGGGTAAGGAATAGTTAGAATGCCTGATTTTTATTTATTTGCTTACTGTTTAATAAGAGAGATTAATGTCCACTTTCTGTCTTTCAGGCAGATCAGAAAGTGAACTGCTAGCATGAAGGAGCAAACTTTTCTGTGCTTCCAGTATTAAGCATATGTCATTCAATAAAAGGAAAAGAAGAGACGGGAAGGTAAAATCTGATCCGTTTATTTAAATGAATAAAAATATACTCACAATTACAAACATTAAAAACATGTACATGCGATACTGCCGGTTGAGCATAATATAAAAGTTTAAAAACAACCATTTTTTTTAATCTACAAGACCTCACCTAATTAAAGTGGAGGGCCACCCTAAAAAAAAAGAGCATTAATATCCTGGAAAAAAATAAAAAAATAAAAAAAATAAAATAAAATAAAAAAATCTAATCTGCCTCCTTCCTACTCCGCGGTGATCTTCGGTGATCTTCTGTCTTCTGTCCTCCTCACCGATGTCTTCTGGGTAATGGGGCACACTGTGTTGTGGGAACTGTGTGTTCCCTAACACAGCGCGACCGGTTCACAAAGCGCCGCGTGACTCGCACCTCGCGCATGCGCAGTAGGAAATGGGTAGTGAAGCCGTAGTCTCCACTACCTCTTTCCCTTACTGAGGATGGCGGCGCTGGGACCTGAGCGCCGAGGGACATGTCGGCCTCGGCGGCTGACATCGCGGGAGCCCTGGGATGGTAAGTGTACTTATAAAAATTTAGCAGCTACTTTTTCTTTAGCTGCTGACTTTTAAAAAAAATAAATTTCAGCTGAAAGACCGCTTTAAGCTTCCATGTCAAACAGTGGAATTTGTTATTCACCTTCAACTATCACTAAAAGTGACTTTTTTTAAAAACATTATATATACCTATATACTTACAATCCTGTTTATCTGGATCTCTGCCCACTGCAGATATGATTCATTTTTTTTTTGCTTCCTGTTAAGAGCGGACAAATGTAAAATTACCATATTTTATTATAATAATTTTTTGACCTTTTTAAAATATCATTGAAGCAGAAAATGTGCTTTACAATTTACTAATTGCTTCCAAATTGATGACTTTTTACAAAGTAAAGTACAAGGTAATGAATATTGCATCTTCTTATGTTTTAATGGATTATGAGCTAATATATACTGCCTCATCATGAGCACATTGACTAAGTACAATGGATCATTATGTTCCATGGTGGGAGGCATTAACGAATATTCCACCCTTAGGAACTTAATTCTTATTTACAAATGATGTATATTATATAGTAAAACCTTTCAGGCTGCCATAGCTAGCAAAGTCAGAGTGAAGCCAAGCCTATGGATCTGCATGTTTATTCTTGTCTAGTGACGTAGATAAGTACTGAGCGAATTAAATGAGCATGACTGCCAAAGAACTAGCTTTTCATAAGGCATATTTCTTTAATACTGATTTTTTTTTTATATGTAATACTATGGGTACATTTTGGATTATAACCAGTTGCTATATAAATGTGGATATTTACCTGAGTATATCCTTGTCTATTATATAGATATTGGAGACTCATACGATCTGTAGAAGCCTCTCTGTTTGCACTTTGGACTCAAATGGATACTTAATGGTAAGAAAATCTTTTTACATTTAATTATAGGCCGTACTTCCACCTATTGGCCTCAGTGCTTTTGTCTGTCCTGCCCTGGAGATCCCTTCTTGAGAGTGAGAAGGCCCGTCACTGCTGGCATCTTGACCTGTTTTTCCAACATAGAGAAAACTATCCTCTAGTGTGGTTGCGTATGCAAATTTCTTCATGGGATACAGCTTTTTTAATACAAACATGGAATGTTTTATCTGTGACACCACTACAGTACTAAGAGCATATACATGTTTTGAAATGATGTGTATTGATAGCACATGTTTTTTGCAATGTCATAGATGCACATGTATGTTTCCTGAAGAACACCCCTGAAGAAAGAATGTCTGAAACGTCGGGTGAAGGATCACATTACACCGTGTGCTGTAATTTTGGTGTCCTATATACAGATTTGTATACATTCCAAAACATTTGTTCATTGTCTTAATTATCATGTTTTTAAGCATGTTTTGCTATACTTCCATTACACCTAAATATTTTCTGTATAGATATTAATGCCTTTAAAGTCCATTCTGGGGATACTCATTTTTTTGTTTATGATTGTTCTTATGGTGCACAGAATCGCCGGCTGAAGAGAACGATATCTGAATGATGCCTATAGCTGTAGGCATCATTCAGATATCCCCACTGAAAGTCCTGACATCATATGACGTACCTTGGGCACGAGGTGGTTAACCTCCTTGGTGGTAACCCCGAGCCTGGCTCGGGTCCAGCTTTTTGTGCTGGGAGCGGTAACCCCGAGCCAGGCTCGGGCTTGCGTGCAGGATGCAGGGGGGAAGTTACTTACCTTTTCCCCTGGATCCTGCGATGTCTCCCCGCTGTGTGTGCGAGCCGTCCGCTCGCTCGATTCACACAGTGCTGAGTGCCGCTGGTCTCCGTTCCCTGCGACGTTACGACGCACGGGAGCGGAGATCGGCGCCAAATTTAAAAAAGTTTAAAAACACAAAACACATACAGTACTGTAATATTACAGATTACAGTACTGTATACAAAAAATACACACCCCCTTTGTCCCTAGTGGTCTGCCCAGTGCCCTGCATGTCATTTTATATAATAAAAAGATTTTTTTTCTGCCTGGAAACTGAAGATTGTCCATAGCAACCAAAAAGTGTCCCTTTATGTCAAAAGTGGTTTTAGACCAGCTAGAAAACACCGATAAAAAATTAAAATCACAATTTATCATCAAACAATAAATTTAATGACAGCGACTATTCTGCAACTGAGCAAATTTCAGTGTTTTTGATTTGATTACATTATTGAATCATTTTTATATATATTTTTATTATATTATAATTTATGATTTTGTGTTTCAAACTTTATCATACCCGGGATGTCTACTAGACTCTGGTTCGGACAGATTTAAGTGAGTTATTCATAAGAATTGCATGCCTACAATATAAAAACGCCAAATTTCCATGCAAAATAATTGTACCGCTTTCAGCACAAAATTCCAGACAGAATCATACCGCCAGGGAGGTTAATAAGATATATTAGACGGGTGCCCCTTGACCATTCAGACATGATCGTTGTGTGGTCAGGGACACAAACTGGGTATTATTTATTCTCTGTTTAGACCTGAAGACACAGCATCCTGGCTAGTAAGTTGTGTTTGTGGCTCCAACACCTTCTTCAATTCAATGTTATCAGAGCAAATTTCAGCTTTTTCTTTCTAATTGGGCAAAATAAATAAATTCCCTTTTTATTCCACTGCCGTAAATTCCCTTTAATCCACTGCTGGAAGGGTTTTCCACATACTTGCTAGACATGGTAATCACTTTTAATGCAGCCCTGTAGTTGCTTTTCTATCTATATCCCTATAATAAAAATATGTACAGTATCTCACAAAAGTGAGTACACCCCTCACATTTTTGTAAATATTTTATTATATCTTTTCATGTGACAACACTGAAAAAATTTCACTTTGCTACAAAGCAAAGTTGTGAGTGTACACCTTGTATAACAGTGTAAATTTGCTGTCCTCTCAAAATAACTTAACACACAGCCATTAATGCCTAAACTGGTGGCAACAAAAGTGAGTACACCCCTAAGTGGAAATGTTCAAATTGGGCCCATTGTGTCAATATTTTGTGTGGCCATCATTATTTTCCAGCACTGCCTTAACCCTCTTGGGCATGGAGTTCACCAAAACTTCACAGGTTGCCACTAGAGTCCTCTTCCACTCCTCCATGATGACTTCACAGAGCTGGTGGATGTTAGGGACCTTGCATTCCTCCACCTTCCATTTCAGGATGCCCCACAGATGCTAAATAGGGTTTAGGTCTGTAGACATGCTTGGCCAGTCCATCACCTTTACCCTCAGCTTCTTTAGCAATACAGTGGTCACCTTGGAGGTGTGTTTGGGGTCATTATCATGTTGGAATACTGCCCTGCAGCTCAATATCCGAAGGGAGGGGATCCTGCTCTACTTCAGTATGTCACAGTTCATGTTATCATTCATGGTTCCCTCAAAGAACTGTAGCTCCCCAGTGCCAGCAGCACTCATGCAGCTCCAGACCATGACACTCCCACCACCATGCTTGACTGTAGACAAGACACACTTGTCTTTGCACTCCTCACCTGGTTGCAGCCACACACGCTTGACACCATCTGAACCAAATAAATGTATCTTGGTCTCATCAAACCACAAGACATGGTTCCAGTAATTCATTTACTTAGTCTGCTTGTCTTCAGCAAACTGTTTGCAGGCTTTCTTGTGCATCATCTTTAGAAGAGGCTTCCTTCTGGGACGACAGCCATACAGACCAATTTGATTTTGTGTGCAGCGTTTGGTCTGAGCACTGACAGGCTGACCCCCCACCCCTTCAACCTCTGCAGCAATGCTGGCAGCACTCATATGTCTTTTTCTAAAGACAACCTCTGGATATGACACTGAGCACGTGCACTCAACTTCTTTGGATGACCATGGTGAGGCCTGTTCTGAGTGGAACCTGTCCTGTTAAACCGCTGTATGGTCTTGGCCACCATACTGCAGCTCAGTTTCAGGGTCTTGACAATCTTCTTATAGCCTAGGCCATCTTTATGTAGAGCAACAATTATTTTTTTCAGATACTCAGAATGCTCTTTGCCATGAGGTGCCATGTTGGACTTCCAGTGACCAGTATGAGAGAGTGAGAGTGATAACACCAAATTTAACACACCTGCTCCCCATTCACACATGAGACCTTGTAACACTAACGAGTAGACATGTGCATTAAATTTATCGAATGCATTTTTGTTAACAAACGATAACGAACGCGCAGAATCCGAAAACCGATAGATCTAACATAAACAAATGCTTTATTTTCATTGTGACAACAGTTCGATATAGATAGGAGATTCGATATGACGCTGACAATAGTGATCTGTGTCCATCGAACCTGTGGTCTAATGTGCCTAACCTTAGCTCTATTAGTCCAAGATGCTTGTAGATAGAGAGAAAAGATTCAACATTATAGAGACAATAGCAAAAAAGGTTTAATGTGCCTAACCTTAGCTCTATTAGTCCAAGATTATTCGACATAGAGAGAAAAGATTCAACATAAAGATTCGACAAAGCAGTTGGGGCGAGCGGACATTTATGGTCAAATGCTCTGCCCATGGGCTATAGAAGAATTCTAATGTTGTTTGACTAGTAATAATAATTAATAAATATAATTATTACTAGTGTCATACAACATTAGAATTCTACTATAACTTGTAGGCGGAACATTCGACCGGAAATGTACGCGGCGTCGTACAGTTTAGCTGCTCCATCAAATCTTCTTAGAACATTCGACAGACACCATAAGCCTTCAATGACAGATTCAACCTTAATTATTTCGGATTTTCGGACGAATGCATTTTTTAACGAAACTAAATAAATAAAAACAAATTTCCTGAGTAACATAATAAATTAATTTTTCGGACAAAAACTAAATTCCGAAACAAAATATTTCAGTGTGCACATGTCTACTAACGAGTCACATTACACCGGGGATGGAAAATGGCTAATTGGGCCCAATTTGAACATTTTCACTTAGGGGTGTACTCACTTTTGTTGTCAGCGGTTTAGACATTAATGGCTGTGTGTTGAGTTATTTTGTGGGGACAGCAAATTTACACTGTTATACAAGCTGTACACTCACAACTTTACATTGTAGAAAAGTGTCATTACTTCAGTGTTGTCACATGAGAAAAGTTATAATAAAATATTTTCAAAAATGTAAGGGGTGTGTGTACTCACTTTTGTGAGATACTGATAACTTGTTTAGAAACATTTTACATATGGTGGTTGTATATGGCTTTTTTACTTTATTCATTTTATTTACTTAAAGTTACAATATATGATATCTTTATTCTTCAGAAATATTCCATACACACCCAGTACTTAATTGTCCTGCCATTTGTTTTCATGAAATCAGTTCTTACTGTACTTTTCTGCCTTCTTTTAACATCCTCTGTGAGCAACTGAACCTCTCTCACTCCCCAACAGCTCCCTGCCCCCTGGCCTGCACTTCTGTTTCCTTGCAATGAGTAGTGCAATTTAGATGGAGGCATGTGCACTGCTCTTTGCATACGCGACACATTCCATGGTTGATGGTTCATAATTCCTAGCCCATCTCAGGAGGGAGCATGAGAGGGTTCTTGCACTCCTACATACAGTGTGACCATGGAGAACAATTGTAGCCACCCTCTAACAGGAAGTTAGATCACAGCAGATCACAGCAGAGCAGCAAAATAAAAGGAATTTGCTATTTGTACATAAAAGGATGTTTTTAAATATTAATTTCATAGTATGTAAGTGTATTGATCAATTTGATAACTTTTTCATCGTTTTCATATTATATTAACCACTTACCCACTGGGCACTTAAACCCCCTTCCTAACTAGACCAATTTTCAGCTGCTCTCATACCCATATGAAATGTTCATCCTTTTTTTCACACAAATAGAGCTTTCTTTTGGTAGTATTTGATCACCTCTGGGTTTTTTATTTTCTGTGCTATAAATGAAAAAAGACCGAAAATTTAATGAATTTCTCTTCATTTCTATTATAAAATTTTGCAAATAAGTATTTTTTCTTCACAAATTTGGGCCAAAATTTATACTGCTACATATCTTTGGTAAAATAACCCAAATTAGTGGATATTATTTAGTCTGTGTGAAAGTTAAAGAGTCTACAAGCTATGGTGCCAATCACTGAAAATTGATCACATCTGATCACACCTGATGTACTGAGGCCTATCATTTCTTGAGACCCTAACAAGCCAGGAAAGTACAAATACCCACAAAATGACCCCTTTTTGGAAAGTAGACATTCCAAGGTATTTAGTAAGAGGCATGGTTAGTTTTTTGATGTTGTCATTTTTTCCCACAATTCTTTGCAAAATGAAGATTTTTTTAATAATTTTTTTTTTTTTACCAAATTGTCATTATAACAGGTTATTTCTCTCACATGGCATGTACATTCCACAAATGACACCCCAAAATATATTCTGCTACTCCTCCTGAGTATGGCGATACCACATGTGTGAGACTTTTACACAGCCTGGCCACATACAGAGGCCCAACATTTAAGTAGCACATTCAGGCGTTCTAGGAGCATAAATTACACATCTAATTTCCTTACAATCTATCACTTTTTTGAAGTCCCTTCATATTTCTAACACATAGCATGAACATACCAAGAATTACACCCTAAAATACATTCTGCTGAGCAAAGGGTAAACAAAAGATTACCTGTGGTTTTAGTAGTGCAGTTGTCCACAGGAGGAGAGCCCTGATCCAGGCAGCAGGCAGGGACGTGGTCAGCGACAGTGAATGTAATTGTCCAGGCAGCAGGCAGGAATATTGTCCATAGTCAGTACAGGCAGGGATACTGTTCATATACAGTCCAGGGTCAGTTCAAGTAGAGACATTGCCAGCAGTGCCAAAATATTGGTCCTGGTAGTAAGCAGGAACATGTTCCAAGTAGCAGGCCAGGAAAGAATGGGGACAAGAGTAGAGGCTTCTCCCACCCAAATCTCTTTGAAGCCTCTGATTCTCCAGACCCTAATCTAGGAATTTCATCCAGAAAAACATTTCTGGAGCCCCTCACATATGTGAGACCCCTGTGTAAATGATCAGTCCAAGAGGCAGGCAAAAAACAAGGTCAAACAGTCCAGGGTCAGTTCCAGAGCAGGCAGAGGTAGGTAGTTTAGCGTTAGGCAGAAGCTTGGTCATATAACAGGCCAGGGTCAGTACTGGAGAAGGCAGAGGTATGTTTATCGTTAGGCAGAAGCTTGGTTGTATAACATGCCAGGGTCGGTTCCAGAGAAGGCAGAGGTATGTACACTTCAGTTCAGTGGCATAAGGGGTGTGGAGAAAAATGACAGGAAATGAGAATTACGTTTATCATTCTTCCTTAATAATGTAGAGAAGTATGGTAACGGCGGAGACCTTCACCTATACAGAGGCCTGGTTGGGAAGGACATTGGGGACAATAATATGTGCTGTCTCTTCTAACTCCTCCTCTGGAGCACACCCGGCATTTATTCTGACGTCTGTGGCCTGTTTCACAGGGGGGGGATTTTCTCAAGAAAGTGGTGTTCGTGGAGTCTGCTCACGGAATCAGAGCGAATATTTTCTGGTGGGCTTTCAGGGTACAAAAGGGTAGAGATTACTTGTTCCTGGTAGTGCAGATAGGATACGGGGTCTCCTAAATAACATAAGGTTATACATGGCCAAACTGAAAAACTAAATGGACACTTTTTTATACCAACGACGGGATTTTCTTGTGCGAAGGTAGGGTTCAATCATCTGATCATTGAAGTCCACTCCCCCCATAAACAAATTATAGTCATAGATACAAGCTGGTTTCTGGATTGGGCCGTTTCTTCTGGAGACTTCCACGTAGGTGTCATTATGGATTATCGGGAGCATGTGGAAGTTTCGTCTGTCCCTCCACTTGACAGCCAATAGCTCCTGGCTCCGCAAAGATGCCGTCCCCCCTCATTGTAGCCTTTCATTGACAAGTTTTGGCGGGAATCCTTTTCTATTGGCTCTTACTGTACCACATGCTGGGGTGTCCCTCCTGTGAAAATTGCAGAAGAGGGGCAAGCTTGTATAAAAATTATCCACATAAAGATGGTATCCTTTTCCAAGGAGTGGATAGACAAGCTTCCAGACAACTTTGTCGCTGGCTCCAATATACTCTGGGCATTCAGGGGGATGCAGTTGGGAGTCCTTCCCTTCATACACCCGGAATGCATAAATGTACCCCGTGGCTCGGTCACAAAGTTTGTAAATTTTAACCCCATATCGGGCCCTTTTGCTGGGTATAAACTGTTTGAGGCCCAGCCTGCCTGAAAAATTTACAAGGGACTCATCAACGGAGATGTTCTGTTCAGAGGTATAGAACTGGGGAAATTTTTCAGAGAAATCGTTTAGGAGTGGCCGAATTTTAAATAATTTGTCAAAAGCTGGGTCATTTCGGGAAGGGCACTTGGTGTTGTCATTATAGTGGAGGAACCGCAAAATCATAAGGTATCTTGATCTTGGCATAATCGATGAGAAGAGTGGCATGTGGTGGATGGGGTTGGTAGACCAATAGGAGTACAATTCTTTTTTTTTAGTCCCATACTAAAAGTGAGCTCTAAGAAACCAGGGTTACTTACTATGTACTGCTGTGCATAGAGGTTGCACTGGGCCACAATGGACGATAGTAAGTCTTCGGTGAAAATCAAATGAAAAAAATCAAGCATGGCAAAATCATCGGTGTTCACCTGGACACCTGGCTGGGCAGTAAAACGAGGGATATTTGCTGCTCTGGAATTAGGGGGAAGCCACAGGGGGTTTTGAAGGGCATAGGGAAGGCTGGCATGGCCCCTATCCCTTTGGGGCTGAGATGACACCCTACTGGTGCCTGGCCTTTGTTTCAGTGGCACCGCGCTTGAGGTGGACGGCACTGCTCTCAAGGTGGACCGTACTGCTCTCGAGGTGGACAGTACTGCTCTTGAGGTGGACGGCACTGCATTCAAGGTGGATGGCCCTGCACTGCTGGTAGTAGGCTGCTGCTCCATGCCAGAATGCCTTCTTTTCATGGGCACACGTTCCTCTTCCGATTCTATATCAGACCCGTTGCTTGTCACGGGTTCATAAGCCAAATCCGAATCAGATTTAGACTCCGAGAGCTCCTCGCTGCTCTCATCGGTCATGCTTAGATGCTGGTAGGCCTCCTCACTAGTAAAATATTTTTTTGCCATACTGGTGGCTGGTGAGGCAGCACTGCAGAGTACTCATGTGCACTATTGGGCACTGTAGTGGCACTAATGAGTTGCACTGATGGCACGGTAGTGGCACAGATGGACACTGATTGTACTTTAGTGGCACTGATTGTACTGTAGTGACACTGATGGTACAGATGAGCACTGTGTGGCACTGGTGGACACAGGTGGCACAGGTGGCACTGCAGTGGTGCAGATGACCACTGATGGGCACAAGTGGCATTGGTGGGCACAGGTGGCACTGGTGTGCACTTTAGTGGCACTGGTGTGGCTCTGGTTGCACTGGTGGGCACAGACGGCACTGATGTGGCACTGAAGTGGCGCAGATGAGCACTGATGGGCACAGGTGGCACTGGTGTGGCACTGGTGTACACTGTAGTGGCACTGGTGTGGCTTTGGTTGCAATGGTGTGGCACAGAGGTGGCACAGGTGGTACAGATGGCACAGAGGTGGCACAGGTGGTACAGGTGGCACAGATGGGCACTGCTGTGGCACTGTTGGGCACTGCTGGGCACTGATATATATATATATATATATATATATATATATATATATATAAAAACTCACAGTTGGGCACACGATAGCTCTCCTCTCACGCTGCATCAGTGTGAGAAGAGGAGAGCGATGAACTCCTGATGACCCTGTTTCCCTGCATTTTTTACATTTGTGATCGCTCCATCATTGGATGGAGTGATCACATGTTAAAGGGCCGCTATTATTGGCCCTTTACGGCGATCCATGTTGCGCCGGGTCCCATGAACCCGGCGAGCACGGATGTTCCCATGTGCGCGCCCCAGGGGGCACGTGGGAGCGGTTTTCTGGGAGGACATCAGTGTACACCCTCCCAGAGTTATCAAACCGCCCTGTAGCCATCATTCGTCTATGGGCCGGTTGGTAACTGGTTAAAGTAGTTGTAAATGATCACCTTGTAAAACAACCCATTCAGTTTTAAATAGAACTCAAAGTCCAAACGTTTGTGTATAGATTAAAAAAACATAAATGCCTGTTTCCCCTTTTTTAGAAGTGATCACATTCCCTCTGTTCTCATCTGCATAAGAGCTGGGGGGAGGAGCAGCAACAGTACACTGAGCTCTCCATTGAAAGGTTTTGCAGCGGGGGCATGTCAGGACCAGTCTGATCATTGGAGGAGAGCCAGCTGAGTTCCCAGCACAGCTGGAGAACTAACCACGCTGTGCTCTCCTGCTTAGTGTGCTCAGTTTTTAATAGAAAAGCAGGGATTTCACACAAAAGAAACAATACAAAGAGAACAGGATACTTTTTCATACACATACATGGCACAGCAGGCACATATCAGGAATATGAACTGTTGGGGTAACTAAAACTAAACTAAATGCTTTAAATATGTGCAATGAATCTGATTGTAAATTAATATCTGTATTTCACAGAGTGGGAATAAATCACTGAGGAAGGGTTTGTTCCTAAAAAGCATGAAACACTTTGAATACCCACTGGCTGAATAAACCTCACAGTCAGAATTCCATGATTGTGGGTTTCTAAAAACAATGACTGGGAAAACCACTGCATCTAATGAGTATTATGCTATGGAAACTCATCTTTGTTCAATGTTTTTATGATGTATGTATGTTGTGAACTGAATGTTGATGCCAATTTATTGGAAGTTTTTTTAGATGAAGAAAGCAGTTGTACGGTTGCCTCAGAAAATCCCACCTTAGGGGTTCAAATGTATGTATTTGGAAGAGGCTGAGAGCAATAGAAGGTACTTTTGTGAGTTAAGAATTCATACTTAAATATAATAATTTTGACATATCACTTTAAGCACAATTTCACTTCAGGTTGTTAAAAAACAATTAGCATGAGCTGCTCTATTAATTGTTGTGCTGGATCTATCAGAGGAGAAGCAAACAGTATGAGGTACATTAGTAATAGAAAAAGCAAAAGTATGATTCTGCCTAATTCTTTTTGATGTATATGAATCTTTCCTTTGACTGACTAGTCTAACTGGTGGTAATGAGCTGTTTCTGCAAATTTAAACCATTTATTAACACATAAGGGCATTCTGTTACAGCATGCTAATTAACAGAGGTGATTTCCACTGCCAAATCATACTCATACTGAGCCTTTAAAAACATTTCTAAAACACAGCAGATGTTCTTAAAGTAAAACACCCAGCTATGTAATCATTATATGAATGTACTCTATATTTAAAACTTCCGAAAATCTATTTATATAGTTTGATGTCACAATTCCTTGAACAGAATATGGAGTGCACCTGGATGGGTATTCCGATCCCTGAAGCGGTTTGAGTCATCTCTGCTGGGCTAGGCAGTGCTGAGTTGCTGAGCAGGGCCCCTGGGCCTAACGGTGGAGTGCTGTTTGGGTGTTACTGTTCCTGGCTCCTTTCTCCTCAGTATCTCGGCAGCAGTCATCACCGAAACATGTCTCTCTCTCTCTCAGGTGGAGTTCCACCACACACTCCCTCATGTCAGCGTGGCTCTCTCTTTCATGTGGAGTTCAAACTGTCACACCACCCAGGGGTTTTTGTGGCTTGGTCTCTGTCTCTGCTACATACTCCCCCTACCAAAGAACCTTTGTTCCCCAAAGGAAGGACATCAACATACAATGTCCACAGCCTGTTACATGCTTTAAAAATACAACGGGAGGCAAAAACAGGTTAGTACACGTAAGAAAACAAGCAATTGGCATACACATATGAACCTGGCAAGGGAACCTCCCACAATTTGTCATAAGAGGTGAGGTTGTCTTGCCCACAAGCAACCGATATTGGGATGGTCCACCTAGATGAACCAGCGGGTAAGTTAGAGACACCCTCCACTAAACTTGTACTGGGAAGGGTTGGCGTATTGTAAGTTCTTTGAGAGGTATAGATAGCTTCCTCAGAACTTTTGTCTAGAGTATCATAAGTCTTTTTGGTGGGTGAATTGTTTGTTTTTCCCTTTGCTCTTTGGGCTTTAGATAGTTCTGGTGTAGCAGCATCTTCCTCTTCCACAATAGAAGGTTGAAGAGTCTCTGTGTCCTCTGCAGTTAGGGAAATCAGAAGATCCTCCTAACCTGTCAATGATTGGCTCTGTGGTTTGAACTCTGGTGCCTCAGGCCTGAGGGTTCCAGTATCCATTTCTCTAGAAGGAAGAAGAGTGACAGTTTCTGATAGTGTAGACTGGCACAGCCAGTCTATGCCCAGTTCTTTATCCTCACTGTCCACTTCATCTGTGTTCAGTGGCACAGACTGAGACCTGGTTATTGGATTGATCTCTGAGTAGTTCGAGTAGGTTGTGGATCTGGTTGTTGAGGCACATAAACTGTTTCTGAAAGAGGTAGCAGATGATTCCGGTGCCAAGTCTTTAGTGGGCCTATGCTTCCTTCTGGGTGAATCTGGTATACTGATAATCCTGACAACTGCTTACAGATGATGTAGGGCTGCGACTTCAAGCCAGTTTTTGCTTCCCAGGTATGCCCAAGTTTCTCAGTAACACTCTGTCGCCAAGCTGAAAATTGTGTACTCTCACCTTCAGGTCCAAGTTTCCATTGTTTCGCTGACCCCGGGTGTTTGAGGCAGCCTGGGCTTTTTCATATTCTGTTTTCAGACTGTTCCTCAGGCAATCCACATATCCTCTGGGTGACACCATCAAGGTATGATCTAAAGAGGTGTCGAATGCTAAGTCAACTGGCAGTCAAGCTTCTCTTCCAAACATCAGCCTATATGGTGAATATAAACACACAGGGGAAGAAAAAAACTTTTGCACACTGCTCCCTGCTTCCTCCCACCTCAGCGTTACAGGTTTATAGTTTCAAACAATGAGGCTATAATCAAATCATATACAGAGATATGTAAAATTGTAAAAGTCAGCAGCCGCTTAAAATAAAGCATTAAACATAATAACAAATGATAAAGCAATTAAAACGGCTTCAAATAGCAATTTCAAATTATTCAATCCAAGCAGCGGGTAGTTGGATGGGATTTGTGACATTATCTGGAGGAAGGAGATGGTGAGAGAGCCGAGTGATTAACCTGATCCTCTGAGATTCAAGTTGAGGTGGAGGCTGGGTGTGTCTGATGGAATAAGGCTCGTATATTTCTTCTATTTGGTGAGTGTAAACCCCAAAGGGGATGTGTGGAGCACGGTGTGGAAGATTACGGTGATAGGTGCACTCGCCGACTGTTCTATCTGCAGATCCACTTATTAGATTCACCACAAACTTTATATCCTTCACATCTTTACAGCCTTGTTTCACCTTTATTATTAACAGCACTATTTTGCGTATGATTAGTGTGTATTTTATTATGCACAAGAGAGTCAATTTAATATATGTTGACTGGAGCGCTGCTTGGATTGAATAATTTTAAATTGCTATTTAAAGCCGTTTTAATTACTTGATCATTTGTTATTATGCTATATGGTGAATAGCCTGTGGCATCGTTTGCAGTTCTATTATAGGCATGTACAATAGCTGCAATGTGCCTGCTCCAATGTTGCTTCTTTTCAGCCGTAAGAGTCCCAAGCATATGTAGGAGGGTGTGTTTAAAGCGTTCTGGCTGAGGATCCCTTTGAGGGATGTAGGGAGTGGTTCTTGACTTCTGAACACCTAACAGGTCTAACAGTCTTTTAATGATTCTGCTCTCAAAGTCTCTCCCTTGGTCAGAGTGAATACTATACACTGAAGTAGGCCGTAGTGGACAAAACTTCTCTACCAGTATTTTGGCCACAGGTGCTTGATGGTCTTTAGTTGGGAATGCCTGGGCATACCGGGTGCAGTGGTCGGTCACCACCAGAACATTTCCCTGTCCATTCGAGTTAGGCTCCAGACACAGAAATTCAATACACACTAATTCCAGTGGTCCTTGACTTTGAAGATGGCCCCTTAGGGCAGCTCTGTGGCACAAAGTCTTCCTCTGTATATACTGTATGCAGGAGTGACAGTATCCCTCAACTTTAGCCCGCATACAGGGCCAATAGAACCGGTCTTGCACCAGTTTGAATGTCCTCTCAGACCCTAGGTAGCCATGATTGTCACGTAAGGCAGTCAGCACAGTTTCACTATGCTTTCTAGGTAAGTATAGCTGCCACTTATCTTCAGGATCATCTAAGGGGCCCCTTTGGTAGACCACCCCATTGCGTAACTGCAGTTGATCCCATTCCTTGTGCACTAGTCGTGCTTCTGTTGGAGAGTCTGTTAGCAGTAGATCTGGGCGTTGGCCCTCCAGAGCATTCAGTGTTAAACTACAAAGGGGATATTCCATCTGTTCCTTTCTTAAGTCCCTATATGAAAGCTTGGGTAGGCCACTATCCCTGACCTGGGACAAATCACAATAGTGTTTGGGGATACCTGCCACTGAGACTGTGATGGCTTCTGCCCAAGTTGTTCCTCTGGCCTGATGTTCCGCTGACACAAGGCTTGTATCCCTTCTGGAGTCAGTTGAGTCCACTCTTCAGAGGAAACCCCCAAGTCAAAGGGTCTCCTTGACAGGGCATCAGCATCTCTGTTCCCAATTCCTGGGCGGTATTTTAAGCTGAAGTGGAACCCTGATAGAGCGGCCAACCCCCTGTGCCCAGTGGTATCCAGTTTTGCTGTGGTGAGTATATATACGTGAATGTGTTGTTGTCAGTTTTGACCACGAAGTCTGCACCATACATGTTCTCTTTCAACTTGTCCACCCCTGCCCACTTCAGAGCCAAGAATTCCAACTTGTGAGTAGGGTAGTTTATCTCAGCAGGTGCAAGACTTTGGCTCACATAAGCAACAGGCCGCAGGTGTCCATTGTGCTCCTGATACAATACCCTGCTTTGCCCATCTCAACTGGCATCAACATGCAGTTCATATGGCTTGGCTGGATTGGCATAGGCCAGAACAGGAGCCGTTGTTAGCCTCCTGGGTCCTCTGATTTGCTCGATGGGTTTTGTTGAATTGGGGTCATCATCATCCTCATTCTTCAACAAATTATTAAGGGGTCAAGCTATTTTTGCAAATCCTTCCACAAACCTTCTATAGTATGAGTAAAATCCCAGGAATGACCTAAGCTCAGTTACATTGGTAGGCCTTGGCCAAGAAGTAACAGCTTCGGGGGGCTAGTAGCTATTATATATAATTTTTCCAGGAAAAGCTTCAATACATCATCATGGAGTCTCTTCAGGACTTTCTCCAGATGCTCTTCGTGTTCTTTGAGGGTTTTTCCGAAGATGATGATATTGTCCAGGTACAACAGCACATCGACCAGGTTCATGTCTCCTACTGTCTTCTCCATCAGCCTCTGAAATATTGCCAGAGCACAAGACAGACCCTGAGGCATCCTGTCGAACTCGAAGAACCCTACTGGGGTGATAAACGCTGTCTTCTCCCTATCTTCAGGGTGCATGGGGATTTGATAGTACCCACTCTTCAGATCCAGCATGCTGAACCACTTCACCCCCAAAAGGCTCTGCAGGGCCTCTTCTATCCTTGGAGTGGTGTACTGATCAGGGATGGTCCTCCTGTTGAGCGTCTGATAATTGATACACAGCCTTAGAGACCCAATCTTCTTCAGCACCACTACTATGGGGGAGGCATAAGGGCTCCTAGACTACCTGATGATACCTGATCTCTTCAACTCTGCTAGTTGTTCACAGAGATCTTCCAGATCACCCAGTGGGATCCATCTGACTCTTTCCCTGAATGGCTTTTCTTCCTGAAATCGAATCCGGTGCTGGGCACTTTTCGCACACCCCACATCAAACTCATGGTTCGAAAACATATCCTACCATCTCAGGAGCTGGGCTTTGACCTTTTCTTTCCACTCAGGTAATAGTGGGGTGTTTTGTTGTTAAAACTGTTCTATTGAAATTCTTTCCTTCTCTCCCTTCTCCAATGCAGATGGTGAGACTGAGGTGGCTGGATTCACTTGTCCTAACAGCATTCAGGCCCGCAGTTTCAATGGCGAGGCCGTAACATTGCAGACGCTGACAGGGATCTTCCCACGAATCAGTTGCAGAGCCCTAGTTGATATCACTTCTGTGATTACCTCCACTCCAGTATCCTCTCTCTGGCAGTCAGCTTCAAGGACTGTTGAACAAGGAGGATTTAGATTTTTTGTGGAATTTCAGGGACCTGGTTCTACAGCACACATGATTGTCTGGCAACTAATCAAAGGTATTCCCTTTATCGCAGGAATAGAGAGGGTAAAAAAAAGGGGGAGGGGTATGCCTATATATCAAGAATAATGTACAATTTAATGTGATAGATGACATCAATAAGGGAGCTAGGGAGGAGGTGGAATCCTTATGGGTAGAGCTCTAAAGGAATGAAGCTAAGGGGAAAATAATACTGGGAGTAAGCTATAGGCCCCCTAACCTGAGGGAGACGGGGGAGACAATCCACCTATCACAATTTGGATTAGCAGCAAGGATGGGAAGTGTTATCATAATGGGGGATTTTCTTTTAGAAACAAGGCGTTACTAGATCTACTGATTACCAACAATACAGACCTGATCAAGGATGTGGAAATATGGGGCAATTTAGGAAACAGCGACCACAGGTCAATTGGCTTCAGTATAAATCACACAAATGGGAAACACAAGGGGAACACAAAGACACTGAATTTCAAAAGAGCCAACTTTCCTAAACTACGAACCTTGCTAGAAGATATAAATTGGGATAAAATCTAAGAAACAAAGAATACGGAGGAGAGATGGGTTTGCTTTAAGAGCATATTAAATAAGGGCATTTGCCAGTGCATCCCATTGGGAAATAAATTTAAAAGAGCGAACAAAAGTCCTGGATGGCTTAACTCCAAAGTAAAAATGCATATAAAAGCAAAGGAGAAGGCCTTCAAAAAAATACAAGGCTGAGGGATCATCATCAGCATTTAGACCTTACAAAGAATGCAACAAGATATGTAAGGGTGCAATTAGGGTGGCTAAGATAGAACGCGAAAGTCACATAGCGGAGGAGAGCAAAAAAAAATCCCAAGAAATTCTTTAAAGTGATTGTAAGGGTTCATTTTTTTTTTAAATAACAAACATATCATACTTACCTCCACTGTGCAGCTCATTTTGTACAGAATGGCCCCAAACATCCTCTTCTGGGGTCCTGCGGTGGCTCTCGCAGCTCCTTCCCACATCAGATAACCTCCTAGGAGAAGCGTTCTGCCCAGGGGGTTACCTTGCGGGCGCGCTCCCAAGTCTAGCATTAGGCATCCATATAAGTAAATAACGTAAAAGTGATTTTGCGCATAAGTAAAACAATAAATTGATATCAATCAAAGTGACATTAATAAATAATACAAATAGAAACAACAATGATCAACGTCATCACGACCGTAAGTGAAATTGTTGGATATGTCTCATGTGAGAAAATAAATATTATAAATATAAGTGAAAATAAGGCAGTGTCCAATGGTGTAATAAACATAACACCCAAACACACTGAAGCACCGTGCCTAATATTGGATTACAATATACAACATAAAGAAGTGGAGAAACTCATAAAGAGACATTGGCATGTGCTAAGAAGTGATAAAGATCTAAAATCCATCCTACCCATACTACCTAATATCATTTACAGAATAGCTCCCACTGTGAGAGACTTAGTCGTGAAGTCAGTTGTTGAACCTCCAGCTAAAAAGAGATTCACATTCTTTGCTGGCAAAGGGTTCTACCCATGCAAAAACTGCTATGCGTGCCGTAAAGCACGCAAATTTCAAACTAAAAGGGCAGACTTCACTGCCACCACTACGGGGCAGACCTATGCCATTAAAGATTTTATTGGCTGCCACACGGAAGGTGTGGTATATGTGTTGCAGTGTAGCTGCAATTTACAGTACGTGGGTAGAACAAAAAGAGAATTAAAGGTTAGAATAAAAGAACATGTTCAAAATATTACTAATGGTTTCCCTAAGCACAACGTTTCCAGACATTTTGATAGAGTACACAACAGGGATCCTACACAATTACAGTTTTGGGGCATAGAGAGATATAACCCCTCATGGAGGGGGAGCCACAAAATTAGAACAATTAGCCAAAAGGAATCCATGTGGATACACAAGATGCGTACATTAACACCTGAGGGGTTAAATGTCGAATTTGATTTGAATTGTTTTTTAAGCAATTTTTAAGCAATTTTTTATGTTTTGATTTTAATGTTGCCAATCATTACATTTCCAGTATGCAGCTTTCTGCTTTTTATATTTACATTTGTCCTATATTCCTACCTTTTTTTTTTTATTTATATATATATATATATATATATATATATATATATATATATATATAGTTTTTTATCTATGTACATATCTATGTTCATGCATCATCTGGCATGCTTTAGGTTAATTGGTCACGAATTTTCATGCAATAAATAGATATCTGGGTGTCCCCTGTAGCATATCCGATATGGCAGTTCCGGTCTGATGACCAGAGTCTTTTAACTCTAATCAGTAGTTTGGTTGAGACTGTCAGCAAGGTATGTCTCTGTGCGGAGACACATTCCAAACCGAACAAACCAATGAAAAATGGCGGCTGACTATATCTCAATTTAGGCCACTAGAAAATGGCACTTAGTTTGTCCGCTTTTATTGGTTTTATATTAAACATGATATCTAATTAATAGTTTTCTAGTTGATATGTGGTTAAATTGAAGTTACCAGATTTGGGCATGAGTCCTCTCATACCCCGTTTTTTATTACATGCCCATTAAATCACTATTTAATTTCACCACCACCATTCGAGGAATATATAAACTAGCAATAGTGTTACTATTTCCCTAGCCCGGGAGGGTATTATAAAGTAGCCGCTCTCAACAAATACGCGGAACTATTGAAAGTGGCCGCGGCTGTTTGTTTATTTCTAATAACAAAATGGCCGCTTATCCACTTCCGGTCTATAAGCCCGGGAGTTTGGCATAATCTCTCTAAAAAATGACCGCCGATGTTTGACACGCGGTACCATTCAAAAATGGCCGCGATTGTTTACATCTATTACAAAATGGCTGCCGATCTATTTCCGGTTGGAGGCATTTATAAACATCCCCACCACGACCAATCAGGTTCCCCTGAAGAAGTCATGTGTGACGTAACGCGTAGGGAGTGGTTTGGAAATCGAAATCCAATGCGCAATACCGAAAGTGCAGTGAGACTGGCGTTTGATCGCCATTTGATTCTTTGCTTGTTTAATTTTTTACTGTGTAAGGGCGCAATCTCTTTTTATTAATACATTTTCAATTTGATTTAAATTACTACACTATGGTAGTCCTCTTGCTCTCCATCCCCCTCTTTTTTCGGTGAGCTTTAGCAGCATTATAGACCACCAGGTCCTGGCAGTCTAGGAACACATTTCACCGCAAGGAGGCATCCATTAAAGGTAGAGGAGCAGTGGAGGAGATAACCAATCAGGGAAGTGTGGATATACTTGCAGTATTTAAAGAATTATTGAGGTGAGAGTTCTGGGAGCACATCTTAGGATTGCATCTGTTCAGCATTTCTCATCTCCTAGGGATCACTATTAGAAGAATACCATCCAGAACATTTTAATCACACATCCTTATAGAGACTGTTTTGCTATATTGTCCGGGATTATATTATTAATTTCCGGCACGGACTTATATATCCATTTGGCCATATTCACTATATTTGGTTTTATTATATTTATTACACCATTGGACACTGCCTTATTTTCACTTATATTTATAGTATCTATTTTCTCACGTGAGACATATCCAACAATTTCACTTACGGTCGTGATGGCGTTGATCATTGTTGTTTCTATTTGTATTATTTATTAATGTCACTTTGATTGATATCACTTTATTGTTTTACTTATGTGCAAAATCACTTTTACGTTATTTACTTATTTGTACGATGTACTTATATAGGGACAAGGGGGCAGGGTCACATGCTCATGTCACATGGTGACCCCGCCCCCCTATGATGTC
The DNA here is from genome assembly GCA_028564925.1 of Lithobates sylvaticus. Taxonomy (NCBI): domain Eukaryota; kingdom Metazoa; phylum Chordata; class Amphibia; order Anura; family Ranidae; genus Lithobates; species Lithobates sylvaticus. The sequence continues at coordinate 216,155,371 of CM053031.1, read as the reverse complement.
ACAGTCCCTGAGGATGCTGGGACTGTGACATCTGTAAAGATTTGTCTTTAACTTCAAAGCTAACTGCTGAGGATGGGCATCTGGTTGGCTCCTTTACCAGGGCCCTCTGAAGTTTCCTGCTGGTTTCTGGCATGGCTTTCAGATTTTAGTGGACTTGAAAAATTACGTTGGTAATGTCCCATTCCTCCGCAGTTGAAACAAACACCTCTATTCACTGGTTTTGTGGTAGAGACAATGGTAGGAGTTGGAGATTGGCTGGACCCCAGAGTACTTTCACTGGACAATGGGGTTGATTTACTAAAAGCAAATCCACTTGGCACTACAAGGGCACGTGGAAGTGCAGTCAATTTAGATCTGAGGCGAAGATCTGAAATGAGGGGAAGCTCTGCTGATTTTATTATCCAATCAGGTACAAGCAAAAATGCTGTTTTTTATTTTCCTTGCATGTCCCCCTCAGATCTACAGCGAGTGCACTTCCAAGTGCACTTGCGGTGCACTTGTAGTGCAAAGTGCATTTGCCCTTAGTAAATAAACCCCAATGTGGTGATTTTGGCTGCTAACAGATTCAACATTTCCATCATCTGTGACATCTTGGATTTCAGAGTGGCTATCTCTGAATTGGGCCCTGCTGCCCCCACAGACCCAACATCAGCTAGAGACGCTGATGCTAGCCTGGTTGCAGTTTTATTGCCCTCAAACATAGCCTCTTCCTCCCTCACTACCCTAATGAGTTCATGATACTTTAATGACATGACATCGGCTGAAGTCTTTAGCTGGATCCAGACCGTATCGGAACATAGAGCACCTCTCAGGATCTGCTGCATTCTAGCATGATCTATGGCGGAAGGTTCCATTCCCTTCTTTAATACAATTTGGTTTAGCATTTTGTTTAATCACTGGATATACTCGGACAGGCGCTCACCCTGGCATTGGAGAGCATGCTTAAATTATTAAATCAAGTCTGCAGCCTTCTCTGTTAGTCTGAACTCCTCCTGCAACATGGTGAGGTAGTCATAGCCTGTGCAGTGCGTTTGACTGAATTTGAGATTACTGATAGCTTCTGCAGCAGCTCCTATCAAGCTCTCACTGATGCGCTGTTTCTTTTGGGCTTCTGGCACATCCCATTTAGGGATGGGCCCGGTGCTCGATGCGAACCCACGTTCGCATCGAGCACCGGGCGTTCGCTCGCTCGGCGAGCCCAGAACTATTTTGGCCGCGCGCAACACGTTCGTGTGATGCGAGCGGCCCCGCAATGCATTGCGGCCGGCGCGGCCGACGCAGTGCATTGCTGGCTGATGATTGGCCAAGCATGCACTGTGACCCCGCATGCTTGGCCAATCACAGCCCCGGAAACTCGAAGAGCCATAATTGGCTACAGGCAGGACGCCTGTAGCCAATTACAGCTCAGGGGCTGTAGTACACGCCCCCCCCCCCCTATAAAACGCCGCCACGCCGTCTGCGCCGGTCACATGCTGTTCCGGCGCAGATTGAGCAGGCTGATTCTGTGACACTCTGCTGCATTTAGATAGTTAGAGAGATTCACTTACAGAGATTGAGTTAGATAGATTCAGTTACAAAGATTGATTGAGAAAGAGGGGCTTGTAGTGTGCTCGTGGCAGGCAGGCAGAGCTACTATATTTTGTTACCAGAAGCACCTATAGGACTTGTAGTGTGTTCGTGGCAGGCAGGCAGAGCTCCTATATTTTGTTACCAGAAGCACCTATAGGACTTGTAGTGTGTTCGTGGCAGGCAGGCAGAGCTCCTATATTTTGTTACCAGAAGCACCTATAGGACTTGTAGTGTGTTCGTGGCAGGCAGGCAGAGCTCCTATATTTTGTTACCAGAAGCACCTATAGGACTTGTAGTGTGTTCGTGGCAGGCAGGCAGAGCTCCTATATTTTGTTACCAGAAGCACCTATAGGACTTGTAGTGTGTTCGTGGCAGGCAGGCAGAGCTCCTATATTTTGTTCCCAGAGGCACCTATAGGACTTGAAGTGTGTTAGTCCCATTACACACACAGAGCTATATTTTCTTCCCAGAAGCACCTATAGGACTTGAAGTGTGTTAGTCCCATCACACACACAGAGCTATATTTTCTTCCCAGAAGCACCTATAGGACTTGAAGTGTGTTAGTCCCATCACACACACAGAGCTATATTTTGTTCCCAGAGGCACCTATAGGACTTGAAGTGTGTTAGTCCCATTACACACACAGAGCTATATTTTCTTCCCAGAAGCACCTATAGGACTTGAAGTGTGTTAGTCCCATTACACACACAGAGCTATATTTTCTTCCCAGAAGCACCTATAGGACTTGAAGTGTGTTAGTCCCATTACACACACAGAGCTATATTTTGTTCCCAGAAGCACCTATAGGACTTGAAGTGTGTTAGTCCCATCACACACACAGAGCTATATTTTGTTCCCAGAAGCACCTATAGGACTTGAAGTGTGTTAGTCCCATTACACACACAGAGCTATATTTTGTTCCCAGAAGCACCTATAGGACTTGAAGTGTGTTAGTCCCATTACACACACAGAGCTATATTTTCTTCCCAGAAGCACCTATAGGACTTGAAGTGTGTTAGTCCCATTACACACACAGAGCTATATTTTGTTCCCAGAAGCACCTATAGGACTTGAAGTGTGTTAGTCCCATCACACACACAGAGCTATATTTTGTTCCCAGAAGCACCTATAGGACTTGAAGTGTGTTAGTCCCATCACACACACAGAGCTATATTTTGTTCCCAGAAGCACCTATAGGACTTGAAGTGTGTTAGTCCCATCACACACACAGAGCTATATTTTGTTCCCAGAAGAACCTATAGGACTTGAAGTGTGTTAGTCCCATCACACACACAGAGCTATATTTTGTTCCCAGAAGCACCTATAGGACTTGAAGTGTGTTAGTCCCATTACACACACAGAGCTATATTTTGTTCCCAGAAGCACCTATAGGACTTGAAGTGTGTTAGTCCCATCACACACACAGAGCTATATTTTGTTCCCAGAAGCACCTATAGGACTTGAAGTGTGTTAGTCCCATCACACACACAGAGCTATATTTTGTTCCCAGAAGCACCTATAGGACTTGAAGTGTGTTAGTCCCATTACACACACAGAGCTATATTTTGTTCCCAGAAGCACCTATAGGACTTGAAGTGTGTTAGTCCCATTACACACACAGAGCTATATTTTCTTCCCAGAAGCACCTATAGGACTTGAAGTGTGTTAGTCCCATTACACACACAGAGCTATATTTTGTTCCCAGAAGCACCTATAGGACTTGAAGTGTGTTAGTCCCATCACACACACAGAGCTATATTTTGTTCCCAGAAGCACCTATAGGACTTGAAGTGTGTTAGTCCCATCACACACACACAGCTATATTTTGTTCCCAGAAGCACCTATAGGACTTGAAGTGTGTTAGTCCCATCACACACACAGAGCTATATTTTGTTCCCAGAAGCACCTATAGGACTTGAAGTGTGTTAGTCCCATCACACACACAGAGCTATATTTTGTTCCCAGAAGCACCTATAGGACTTGAAGTGTGTTAGTCCCATCACACACACAGAGCTATATTTTGTTCCCAGAAGCACCTATAGGACTTGAAGTGTGTTAGTCCCATCACACACACAGAGCTATATTTTCTTCCCAGAAGCACCTATAGGACTTGAAGTGTGTTAGTCCCATCACACACACAGAGCTATATTTTCTTCCCAGAAGCACCTATAGGACTTGAAGTGTGTTAGTCCCATCACACACACAGAGCTATATTTCTTCCCAGAAGCACCTATAGGACTTGAAGTGTGTTAGTCCCATCACACAGAGCTCCTCTATTTTCTTTGCAGAAGCACCCATAGGACTTCTAGTGTGTTAGTGGCATCACACAGAGCTCCTATATATTCTTCTCAGCAGCACCCACAGGACTTCTAGTGTGTTAGTGGCATCACACAGAGCTCCTCTATTTTCTTTGCAGAAGCACCCACAGGACTTCTAGTGTGTTAGTGGCATCACACAGAGCTCCTCTATTTTCTTTGCAGAAGCACCCATAGGACTTCTAGTGTGTTAGTGGCATCACACAGAGCTCCTATATATTCTTCTCAGCAGCACCCACAGGACTTCTAGTGTGTTAGTGGCATCACACAGAGCTCCTCTATTTTCTTTGCAGAAGCACCCACAGGACTTCTAGTGTGTTAGTGGCATCACACAGAGCTCCTCTATTTTCTTTGCAGAAGCACCCATAGGACTTCTAGTGTGTTAGTGGCATCACACAGAGCTCCTATATATTCTTCTCAGCAGCACCCACAGGACTTCTAGTGTGTTAGTGGCATCACACAGAGCTCCTCTATTTTCTTTGCAGAAGCACCCACAGGACTTCTAGTGTGTTAGTGGCATCACACAGAGCTCCTATATATTCTTCTCAGCAGCACCCACAGGACTTCTAGTGTGTTAGTGGCATCACACAGAGCTCCTCTATTTTCTTTGCAGAAGCACCCACAGGACTTCTAGTGTGTTAGTGGCATCACACAGAGCTCCTCTATTTTCTTTGCATAAGCACCCACAGGACTTCTAGTGTGTTAGTGGCATCACACAGAGCTCCTCTATTTTCTTTGCAGAAGCACCCATAGGACTTCTAGTGTGTTAGTGGCATCACACAGAGCTCCTATATTTTCTTCTCAGCAGCACCCACAGGACTACCGACTACAATGGCTGGAAGACCGCCAAGGGGAGGCAGAGCCAAGAACACAGGGCAGGCAGGCTCTGTTTCTAGTGGACGTGGCCGTGGACGTGGACGTGGTCGTGCATCGTCATCAGCACGTGGCCATGGGACACGCGCGTCTTTGTTTTCGGCAGCTGGACATGTGGAGCCGCATCATGCTGAAGGCTTGGTAGAATGGATGACCAAGCCCTCCTCATCCTCCTCATCCTCTCTCACCCAGGCTCAGGGTACTGACAGAGCATCATCAGCCACCCCTTCCCTAGACCCACCATGTCCTCCTGAGGAGTCCCCCGAACTCTTTGAGCACAGTGTTGGGTACATGCTCCAGGAGGATGCCCAACGATTCGAAGGCTCGGATGACGATACCCAGCTTGAGGAATCTGGCAGTACAGTTCCACCAGCTGCAGCTTACTGCCAGGTTTGCTCTAGTGGTGAAGAGGGAGGGGATGATGAGGTCACTGACTCCACGTGGGTGCCTCAAGGGAGAGAGGATGAGGAGGAGGACGAGGAGGAGGAGGATGCGGCGTCACATGTCCAACGAGGCAGGATGCCCCCTGGAGGCCAGGTAGAGGCCAGCACAGCAACTGTACAACACCGCAGAGCTCCGCCTGTGCAGGGCGCTGCCTCTGCACGTTATCAGAAAAGTTCTTTGGTGTGGGCCTTTTTTGAGACGAGTGCAGCAGATCGCACCACTGCTATTTGCAATATTTGTCTCAAGCGTATCTCGCGTGGCCAAAACATCAGCCGCTTGGGCACGACAAGCATGACCAGACATATGGCGACCTGCCATGCAGCTCGTTGGCAGGCACACATAAAAGACCCACACCAAAGAACTAAGCGGACCTCTCCTTGCTCCTCCTCAGCTGGGATCTCCATCCCACTACACCTTCAGTCCTCTCTGAAAGCTGCTCTGAGAGGACTGAAGGTGTAGAATTCGGTGTGTCACAACCAAGTACTTGCAGTACACCGACGTCCGAATGCAGCAGGCAAATTTCCCTGCCCCAGCTGCTGGACCGTAGAAAGAAGTACACTCCCAGCCATCCACATGCCCAGCGGTTGAATGCTAGCCTTGCTAAATTGCTAGCACTTCAACTGCTGCCTTTTCAGTTGGTAGACTCGGCCCCCTTCCGTGAGTTTGTTCAATGTGCGGTTCCTCAGTGGCAGGTTCCCAAACGCCACTTTTTCTCGCGGAAGGCGATTCCGTCTCTCTACCGGCATGTGGAGGGCAATGTCCATGCCTCGCTGGACAGGGCGGTCAGCGGTAAGGTGCATATTACCGCTGACTCATGGTCCAGCAGGCATGGACAGGGACGGTACCTTTCTTTCACGGCCCATTGGGTCACTCTATTGGCAGCTGGGAGGGATGCAGGACAAGGTGCAGTAGTGTTGGAGGTTGTCCCGCCACCACGCCTCCAAAACGCGACTACTGCTACTGGTTGTGACACACCTCTCTCCTCCACCCCCTCCTCTTCTTCTTCCTCCAGTGCTCTGTCCTTGGAACCAGCGGTGCTCCGTAGGCGTACAAGGGGCTACGCAAGTACGCAGGCAAAAAGATGCCATGCCATGCTTGCGCTGGTGTGTTTGGGGGACAGGAGCCACACTGGGCCAGAGGTTCTGGCAGCTCTGCAGGGGCAGGCCGAGAGGTGGTTGACGCCACGTCAGCTTAAGCCAGGAATGGTCGTTTCTGACAATGGCACCAACCTCCTCTCCGCCCTGCGACAGGGGCAGCTCACCCATGTGCCCTGCATGGCTCACGTCCTCAACCTGGTGGTGCAGCGGTTCTTGGGCAGGTTCCCAGGCTTACAGGATGTCCTGAGGCAGGCCAGGAAAGTCTGTGTGCATTTCCGCCGATCTTATAATGCCAGTGCTCGGCTGACTGAGCTGCAAAAGGAGCTGAACCTGCCCAAGAACCGCCTAATATCTGACATGCCCACCAGGTGGAACTCAACGTTGGCCATGCTGCAGCGACTGCACACGCAGCAGAGGGCCATCAATGAGTACCTTTGCGACTACGGCACCAGGACAGGGTCAGGGGAGCTTGGTTTTTTTTCCCCACGTCAGTGGAGCATGATCAGGGATGCATGCACTGTCCTCTCACCATTTGAGGAGGCCACGAGGATGGTGAGCAGTGACAGTGCATGCATCAGTGACACTGTCCCTCTTGTCCACCTGTTGGAGCATACGCTGCGTGGGATAATGGACAGGGCACTTGAGGCAGAACAGAGGCAGGAAGAGGAGGACTTCCTTGCCTCTCAAGGCCCCCTTTATCCGGACAGTGTTCCTTCTGTCCCACCCATCACACAGGAAGAGGATGAGGAGGAGGAGGAGGAGGAGGATTGTGTGAGCATGGAGGTGGAGCCTGGCACTCAGCATCAGCAGCAGCAGTCTTTTAGGGATGATGTACAGTCCCAACAAGCCAGTGGACTTGTACGTGGCTGGGAGGAGGTGGCTGGCGATCATGTCATCCTCAGTGACCCAGAAGACTCCGGACCGAATGCCTCAGCTAACCTATGCTGCATGGCCTCCCTGATCCTGCAAAGCCTGCGGAAGGATCCTCGTGTTCTTCGGATCAAGGAGAGGGACCATTACTGGCTGGCCACTCTCCTTGATCCGCGGTACAAGGGTAAGGTTGCGGACCTTATCTTGCCGTCGCAGAGGGAGCAGAGGATGAGACATCTCAGGGAGGCCTTGCAGAAAGGTCTGTGCAACGCGTTCCCAGAAACTGGGAGGCTACAAACTCCTGGTCCTGGGCGACGAGTTGCTGAGGCTTCGGTCAGTGGCAGAAGGAGCGGTGGGGAAGGTGGACGTCTGACCGATGCGTTCAGACAATTTTTTAGTCCGCAGCCCCAAGGTATGATCGGTTCCAGCAACCATCGCCAGCGTCTGATATACATGGTGCAGGAATACCTTGGGGCAAGGTCAGACTTGGACACCTTTCCCACCGAAAATCCTCTGGCTTACTGGGTCCTGAGGATGGATCACTGGCCAGAGCTTGCACAGTATGCAATTGAGCTACTGGCCTGTCCTGCCTCCAGCGTTCTTTCCGAACGCACATTCAGTGCTGCTGGAGGATTTGTGACTGATCATAGGGTGCGCCTGTCCACCGCCTCGGTTGATCGACTGACATTCATCAAAATGAATCAGTCTTGGATCACCACCAGCTACCAGGCACCTGAGGCGGATATAACCGAATAATTTTTAATGTCACATCCCTTCAAGACTGCCTATGCTGATGCTGAGTGACTGTCCTCTTATGTTCACTGACTATCCTCTTCCTCCTCCTCAATGATCCATGCCACCACACCAGTGCCTAAGGCACAATTTTTCAGCCCCTGTTTAACAGGGGCGTGTACTTACAATTTTTTAAAAAAATGCTTCGCAACACGTGTGACTGCTGTGCTCCAAGTACAGTCTCTGTGAGGGCCGTGTTGCAGTGTTGTGGCACCAGCACCAGTGCCTAAGGCACAATTTTTCAGCCCTGTTTAACAGGGGCGTGTACTTACAATTTTTAAAAAAAATGCTTCGCAACACGTGTGACTGCTGTGCTCCAAGTACAGTCTCTGTGAGGGCCGTGTTGCAGTGTTGTGGCACCAGCACCAGTGCCTAAGGCACAATTTTTCAGCCCCTGTTTAACAGGGGCGGGTACTTACAATTTTTTAAAAAAATGCTTCGCAACACGTGTGACTGCTGTGCTCCAAGTACAGTATCTGTGAGGGCCGGGTTGCAGTGTTGTGGCACCAGCACCAGTGCCTAAGGCACAATTTTTCAGCCCCTGTTTAACAGGGGCGTGTACTTACAATTTTTTAAAAAAATGCTTCGCAACACGTGTGACTGCTGTGCTCCAAGTACAGTATCTGTGAGGGCCGGGTTGCAGTGTTGTGGCACCAGCACCAGTGCCTAAGGCACAATTTTTCAGCCCCTGTTTAACAGGGGCGGGTAATTACAAATCTTGATCTAATAGTTCACAGCAGGGCCCATTCCTGCGCCCACCAAGAGTAACTATGAGGGCCTGCAGTCTTGTGGCAACACCGTCCACCACCACCGCCAAAGGCCCAATTTTTCTGCCCTGTTCATCAGGTGCTTGCAATTACAAATCTTGATCTAATAACTCACAGCAGGGCCCATTCCTGCGCCCACCAAGAGTAACTATGAGGGCCTACAGTCTTGTGGCAACACCGTCCACCACCACCGCCAAAGGCCCAATTTTTCTGCCCTGTTCATCAGGTGCTTGCAATTACAAATCTTGATCTAATAACTCACAGCAGGGCCCATTCCTGCGCCCACCAAGAGTAACTGTGAGAGCTTACAGTCTTGTGGCAAAACCGTCCACCACCACCACCACCACCCCCAATTTTTCTGCCCTGTTCAACAGGTGCATGCAATTACAAATCTTGATCTATTAACTCACAGCAGGGCCCATTCCTGTGCCCACCAGTCTTGTGGCTACACCAACATCTAATAGGGCAAATTTCTGCAGAGTATATACGCCAGGCCCCTACTTTCAAACATCCAACTTACAAACGACTCCTACTTGCAAATGGAAAGAGAAAACAGGAAGTGAGAGGAAATCTACCCCTAGGAAGGGAAATTCTATCCTGTTAGATTTAATTTGGGAAAAAGGTATCTCCTCTCTACTGATACTTTATCACCAATCCTTGTTTCAATTAAAACCCCACTTTTCCAAAAACATTTGTCATTGGGACGGAAAGTGAGGTGACATGTTCTGAACAGATGTGCAAAGACAGCAAATGTTACAGGGGTGATAACCCCTCCCTATGTTCTCCAAAAAGCTTAAAAATAGATTTTTTTGGGATGGAGCTACACTTCATAATGTACCTGTTCAGATTCTACTTAAGATCAAACCTAAAGCCGCAAGTGGTTTTAAATGGCTTCTTTTTTTCCTTTACAAATGTCATTTTGTGCAAGGACAGTTCTAAACACGGGAAACACATGCCACTTCACAGGCATACTTTAGACACCCCCCAGGTACCATATTTAAAGGAAAATTTCACTTTTTTTTTTTCACTTTATGCATCATTAAAATGACTGCTCCCGAAAAAACGTTAGTTTTTAAAAGTTCTTTTTGCATTGATATATGTCCCCTGGGGCAGGACCCGGGTCCCCAAACCTGTTTTATGACATTAACATGCATATTGGCCGTTGTAATTAGCACTTTTGATTTCGAACGTTCGCGTCCATTATAACGTATAGGGTTCGAAAATTCGCGCGAACTTTCGGTCCGTTCGAAGGTTCTGGTTCGAACCGAACCCGGGGGTGTTCGGCTCATCCCTAATCCCATTCTTCAAGGGCCTGCATGGCTTGCTCCATCCAGGTTTCATACTCCTCTTCCCCAGCGGGCACTGGCTGTTTACCTGAAAATGTTCTCAGCTTCTGATACCTGGTCCCAATGTATGTTGGGATGTCCTTCTGACATTTTGTCACAAAATCTCCCAAGGCTGAAATGAACTCCGGCCCAATGGACTGGACTTCTGGACTCATGTCAGGCATGTTAAGCTGAATTAGACGAGCTTCAACATTGCCGGTCAACCGTTCCTTTAGAAACTCTATTAGGGCAAAAGTGTGGGAGCTATCTTGATTGGTCTTGACATCTATCCACCACACCTTCTGATCTGGGACTAGTGTCTTCACAGTTTGCCTGATCTTTTCCTCGGTCCAGGCCACCCCAGGGATGTCGATTACAACACTTAACTCTAGACATGTGCACAACAAAAAAATTTGTTTATTTTCGCTTCCGAAAAAAAATAGTTTTTATTCGTTTCGTTTTTTCGTTTCCGTCGATTCGTAACGATTCGTAAATTCGTAAGTCGTCGTTGTTTGGGTTCGTAACGATTCGTACATTCGTAAGTCGTCGGTGTTCGTTTTCGTAACGATTTGTACATTCGTAAGAGTTATTTTTTCATTGATTCGTTTTTTCGTTAGTTTCATTTTTGGACGCATTCGTATTTATTCGTACATTCGTAACATTCGTAACATCTGTAGATTCGTAATCGGAGCATAATTCATAATTTGATGTAATGTGTACGCCATAATTACATTTTAATAATTTATGAATCGAAAAAAAAAAGTTACGAATCGAAAAAAAAAAGTTACGAATCGAAAAAAAAGTTACGAATGTACGAATGTTTTTGTTCAATAGAGACACGGAAAATTACAAATCGAAAAAAAAAAAAAAAAGTTACGAATTGAAAAAAAAAAGTTACGAATCGAAAAAAAAAAAGTTACGAATCGAAAAAAAAGTTACGAATGTACGAATTTTTTGGTTCAATAGAGACACGGAAAATTACAAATCGAAAAGAAAAAAAAAAAAAAGTTACGAATCGAAAAAAAAAAGTTACGAATCGAAAAAAAAGTTACGAATGTACGAATTTTTTTGTTCAATCCATTCGAAGCACGTTTAGCAGCACCATTGTAAGGGACACGGAAAATTACCAATTCAACAAAAAAAAAAAAGTTACAAATGTACGAATTTTTTTCGTTCGTTTTTCGGATTTTCTTCATTAGTACATTCGTTGTTTCTAATTTGTTTTTTTTGGATTTTCATTGTTTTTCGGATTCGTACGATTCGAACGATTCGTTACGATTCGTTATTCGGATTCGTACGATTCGAATGATTCGTTCATTCCTACGAAAACGAACGAACGAAAATAACGAAAAAAAAAGAAAAACGAAAAAAAACGAAACGAATTGCACATGTCTACTTAACTCCCCTTGGCCATTTTCCTCCTCACACCACTGGGTTGCAGCGGCCTGGTCCACCTTGACACTCTCTGTTTGCTCTTTGTAGAAATGTTTCAAATTAAATTGCTAGCAGTTTAACCACTTCCCGACCGCCCCATGTACATATACGTCGGCAGAATGGCACGTACAGGCAGAACCACGTACCTGTACGTGCCATTCTTCAGGCGCGTGGGGGGTCCGATCGGACCCCCCCCGGCCGGCGGGGACGGTCGGGATCGCTTCAGGAGCGATCCGGGATGAGGGGACGGCCAGTGGTTTCTGGCCACCCCCTCGCGATCGCTCCTGGCGAATCAGATGCTTCCTCTGTCTGTGTCAATCAAAACACAGGCAGAGGAAGTGATGTCACGCTCGGTGCGCCGGTCTATGTGACCGGAACGCCGAGCTGTCAACATGTACAGGTTAGTGCACCAACAGTACACTGACACCAGTACACATAGGCACACAAAACACCCCCCTGTCACCCCCAGATCACCCCCCAGATCACCCCCTCCCCCCCCAGTCACAGTGTCACTAATTGCAGTGATCATTTTTTTACTGATCACTGCATTTAGTGTCAGTGTGACTGTAATAACTGTCAGTGCAGTTAGTTTTAGGTCCAAGGTAGCCCCCTACCCCCCCTAATAAAGGTTTAACCCCTTGATTGCCCCCCAGGTAACCCTTTCACCCCCTTTTGCCAGTGTCACTAAGCGATCGTTTTTCTGATCGCTGTATTAGTGTCACTGCTGTCGCTAGGTAACCATTTTTTTTTTTTAGGTAACCGCCATGTTTATATAGGTTCATAAATAGGTTTATAGGTCAGGTACCCCCATATTACAACCTAAATAAAGGTTTTAACCCCTTGATTGCCCCTAGAGTTAACCCTTTCACCAGTGATCACTGTATAACTGTCACTGGTGACGCTGGTTAGCCAGTTAGTTATTTCGTTATTTAGGTTCCCCGTCAGGTTTTTATATAGCGTCAGGTACCCCCATATATTACCTAATAAAGGTTTTAACCCCCTGATTGCCCCTAGTTAACCCTTTCACCCCCTTTTGCCAGTGTCACTAAGCGATCGTTTTTCTGATCGCTGCATTAGTGTCGCTAGGTAACCATTTTTTTTTTTTAGGTAACCGCCATGTTTATATAGGTTCATAAATAGGTTTATAGGTCAGGTACCCCCATATTACAACCTAAATAAAGGTTTTAACCCCCTGATTGCCCCTAGAGTTAACCCTTTCACCAGTGATCACTGTATAACTGTCACTGGTGACGCTGGTTAGCCAGTTAGTTATTTCGTTATTTAGGTTCCCCGTCAGGTTTTTATATAGCGTCAGGTACCCCCATATATTACCTAATAAAGGTTTTAACCCCCTGATTGCCCCTAGTTAACCCTTTCACCCCCTTTTGCCAGTGTCACTAAGCGATCGTTTTTCTGATCGCTGCATTAGTGTCGCTAGGTAACCAGTTTTTTTTTGTATTACTGTTACGGGTGACGCTGGTTAGTTAGCTTGTTTTTTATACTGTCAGGGCACCCGCCATTTATTACCCAATAACGGTTTAACCCCCTGATCGCCCGGCGGGTGATATCAATTAGGTTTTAGGGTCAAATAAGGTCTGCGTCGCCCCAGGTTAGTGCCAGTACCGCAAACACCCACGCGCAAAGCATACACCTCCCTTAGTGGCACAGTATCTGAACAGATCAATATCTGATCTGATCAGATCTATACTAGCGTCCCAGCAGTTTAGGGTTCCAAAAAAAAAACGCATTGTTAGCGGGATCAGCCCAGATACCTGCTAGCACCTGCGTTTTCCCCCTCCGCCCAGCCCAGCCCACCCAAGTGCAGTATCGATCGATCACTGTCACTTACAAAACACTAAGCACACATAACTGCAGCGTTCGCAGAGTCAGGCCTGATCCCTGCGATCGCTAACATTTTTTTTGTGGTAGCGTTTTGATTCAGTCGCTTCAGTCAGGAGCTTTTTTACCTGTGAATCTCAAAAAAAAAAAAAAAAAAAAAAATAGTTGTCGTTTTATTGTTCTCTCTCTCACTCTATTCTCTCTCTATTGTTGCTCTTTTTTTACTCCATTCTATTCTGCAATGTTTTATTATGTTTTATCATGTTTTATCATGCTTGCTTTTCAGGTATGTAATTTTGTTTACTGTGTTTTAGTGTTAAGCATTTTTTTGTTTTCAGGTGCGCCATTCAGTTGCAACGCGGATTTATTTATCTTGACAGCAACAGCGTTTGCTCCCACGATACATAAAGCCGCGACTCCAACGCTGTAGGAGGTGATTTCACCACCACAGTTAAAAAAAAGAGCATATATGCCGAAGCATGGGGGCAGCAGGGGGGGGGAGGAGCGATTGGCTCCTAATGCCACGTACATACGGTCGAAATTCCGACCGTGTGTACACGGCATAACTTTTGCGGGAGGATGCCCCCATGCATCGGCATATATAAATGGTGCATGTATGCCCATCATTAGAAGTGGGTGGATGAAGGGAGGTATTCTAATGGTGGGCATACCCACCAATCAATCTCTTTTTTTCGTTCAGCCAAGAGGCTGCATGAAAAAAAAAAGATTACAATATATGTCCAGTATGTTGCTGGACTTTGAATGGTTATACCAGAATGATGCCTGCAGGTTTAGGTATCAGCTTGGTATCATTCTTTTCAGCCAGTGATCGGCTTTCATGTAAAAGCAATTCTAGCGGGTAATTAGCCTCTAGACTGCTTTTACAAGCAGTGGGAGTGAATGTCCCCCCTCCCGGATATAAACCGCGCCATTGGGAAATTGGGAAAGCATTTTATCACACCAATCTTGGTGTGGTCAGATGCTTTGAGGGCAGAGGAAAGATCTAGGGTCTAATAGACCCCAATTTTTTCAAAAAAAGAGTACCTGTCACTGCCTATTGCTATCATAGGGGATATTTACATTCCCTGAGATAACAATAAAAATCATAACAAAGAAAAAAAATGGAAGGAACAGTTTAAAAATAAAATAAAAAAGCTAAATAAATAAAAAAAAAAACAAAAAAAAAAAAAAAAAGCACCCCTGCCCCCCCTTCTCTTGCGCAAAGGCGTACACAAGCGTTGGTCTGGCGTCATATGTAAACAGCAATTGCACCATGCATGTGAGGTATCACCGCGAAGGTCAGATCGAGGGCAGTAATTTTAGCAGTAGACCTCCTCCGTGAATCTAATGTGGTATCATGTAAAGGCTTTTAAAGGCTTTTAAAAATGTATGTAGTTTGTCGCCACTGCGTGTTTGTGCGCAATTTTAAAGCATGTCGTGTTTGGTATCCATGTACTCGGCCTAAGATCATATTTTTTATTTCATCAAAAATTTGAGCAATATAGTGTGTTTTAGTGCATTAAAATAAAAAAAAGTGTATTTTTTCCACAAAAAATGCGTTTGAAAAATCGCTGCGCAAATACTGTGTGGAAAAAAAAAAAATGCAACACCCACCATTTTAATCTGTAGGGCCTTTGCTTTAACATTATATATAGTGTTTGGGGGTTCAACGTAATTTTCTTGCAAAAAAAAAATATGTTTTCATGTAAACAAAAAGTGTCAGAAAGGGCTTTGTCTACAAGTGGTTAGAAGAGTGGGTGACGTGTGACATAGGCTTCTAAATGTTGTGCATAAAATGCCAGGACAGTTCAAACCCCCCCCAAATGACCCCATTTTGGAAAGTAGACACCCCAAGCTATTTGATGAGAGCAATGTTGAGCCCATTAAATATTTTTTTTTTTTTGTCCCAAGAGATTGAATAATGAAAAAAAAAAAAAATATATATATTTTTTTTACAAAAAGTTGTCACTAAATGATATATTGCTCAAACATGTCATGGGCATATGTGGAAATACACCCCAAAATACATTCTGTTGCTTCTCCTGAGTACGGGGATACCACATGTGTGGGACTTTTTGGGAGCCTAGCTGCGTACGGAACCCCAAAAACCAATCACCGCCTTCAGGCTTTCTAAGGGTGTAATTTTTTTATTTCACTTCTCACTGCCAATCACAGTTTCGGAGGCCATGGAATGCCCAGATGGCATAAAACCCCCCAAAATGACCCCATTTTGGAAAGTAGACACCCCAAGCTATTTGCTGAGAGGTATGGTGAGTATTTTGCAGATCTCGCTTTTTGTCACAAAGTTTTGAAAATTGAAAAATAAAAAAAAAAAAATGTTTTTTTTCTTTACTTTCTTCATTTTCAAAAACAAATGAGAGCTGTAAAATACTCACCATGCCTCACAACAAATAGCTTGGGGTGTCTACTTTCCAAATTGGGGTCATTTGGGGGGGTTTTGTGCTATTTTGGCATTTTATGGCCTTCGAAACGGTGATAGGTAGTGAGGAGTGAAATCAAAAATTTGCACCCTTAGAAATCCTGAAGGCGGTGCTTGGGTTTCGGGGCCCCGTACGCGGCTAGGCTCCCAAAAAGTCCCACACATGTGGTATCCCCATACTCAGGAGAAGCAGCAAAATGTATTTTGGGGTGCAATTCCACATATAACTATGGCATGTGTGAGCAATATATCATTTAGTGACAGAAAAAAAAAAAATCTTTTTTATTTTTGTGGCTGAATACATTTTGGCCCAAAAATTTGGGGGGGTTTTGACTTCTCTGCCATTTTAGCACCTCAAGAAATGAAATACAGTCATGGCCAAAATTGTTGGCACCCCAGAAATTTTCCCAGAAAATCAAGTATTTCTCACAGAAAAGTATTGCAGTAACACATGTTTTGCTATACACATGTTTATTCCCTTTGTGTGTATTGGAACAAAACAAACAAAAGGGAAACAAAACAAAAAAGGGAGGAAAAAGCAAATTGGAAATAATGTCACACAAATTTCCAAAATGGGCTGGTCAAAATTCTTGGCACCCTTTCAAAATTGTGGATAAATAAGATTGTTTCAAGCATGTGATGCTCCTTTAAACTCACCTGGGGCAAGTAACAGGTGTGGGCAATATAAAAATCACTCCTGAAAGCAGATAAAAAGGAGAGAATTGCATTGTGTCTTTGCATTGTGTGTCTGTGTGTGCCACACTAAGCACGGACAACAGAAAGAGGAGAAGAGAACTGTCTGGGGACTTGAAAACCAAAATTGTGGAAAAATATCAACAATCTCAAGGTTACAAGTCCTTCTCCAGAGATCTATATTTGCCTTTGTCCACAGTGTGCAACGTTATCAAGAAGTTTGCAACACATGGCAATGTAGCTAATCTCTCTGGGCGAGGACGTAAGAAAAAAATTGATGAAAGGTTGCAACGCAGGATAGTCCGGATGGTGGATAAGCAGCCCCAAACAAGTTCCAAAGAAATTCAAGCTGTCCTGCAGGCTCAGGGAGCATCAGTGTCAGCACGAACTATCCTTTGACATTTAAATGAAATGAAACGCTATGGCAGGAGACCCAGGAGGACCCCACTGCTGACACAGAGACATAAAAAAGCAAGACTACAGTTTGCCAAAATGTACTTGAGTAAGCCAAAATCCTTCTGGGAAAACATCTTGTGGACAGATGAGACCAAGATAGAGCTTTTTGGTAAAGCACATCATTCTACTGTTTACCGAAAACGTAATGAGGCCTACAAAGAAAAGAACACAGTACCTACAGAAATATGGTGGAGGTTCAATGATGTTTTGGGGTTGCTTTGCTGCCTCTGGCACTAGGTGCCTTGAATATGTGCAAGGCATCATGAAATCTGAGGATTACCAAAGGATTTTAGGTCGCACTGTAGAGCCCAGTGTCAGAAAGCTGGGTTTGCGTCCGAGATCTTGGGTCTTCCAGCAGGACAATGACCCCAAACATACGTCAAAAAGCACCCAGAAATGGATGGCAACAAAGCGCTGGAGAGTTCTAAAGTGGCCAGCAATGAGTCCAGATCAAAATCCCATTGAACACCTGTGGAGAGATCTTAAAATTGCTGTTGGGAAAAGGTGCCCTTCCAATAAGAGAGACCTGGAGCAGTTTGCAAAGGAAGAGTGGTCCAAAATTCCGGTTGAGAGGTGTAAGAAGCTTATTGATGGTTATAGGAAGTGACTGATTTCAGTTATTTTTTCCAAAGGGTGTGCAACCAAATATTAAGTTAAGGGTGCCAAGAATTTTGACCAGCCCATTTTTAATTTTGTCCAATTTGCTTTTTTTCCTCCCTTTCTTTGTTTTGTTCCAATACACACAAAGGGAATAAACATGTGTATAGCAAAACGTGTTACTGCAATACTTTTCTGTGAGAAATTGTTGATTTTCTGTAAAAATTTCTGGGGTGCCAACAATTTCGGCCATGACTGTAAATGTGAGTAAGTAGAAATTCGAGTTCCATGTCAGCATTCATCATCAGAAAACGATCCTTGCTCTCTGTTTTTGAAGCAGTGGTCTCTCTGAGAGGTCTTACACATGCTGAGTCAGACTTATAGTTTTCCTATCAGAAAGTTTTGAATTTTAACTGCAGAAGTTATTTAAGTCCATATAGTTATATAAAGAAAGCACACTAAATTATTTTTCTGCCTTGGACAAATCATATACAAAAGACAAGACAGAAGTAGCTGTATTATAGATAAACTGTATTATTATTGCCTGGGTGCTGAGTCTGGTAAAGCTGTAGAAGATAGCTCTGTGAAACCTATATCTGACAAGAAATTGTTTGAAGTGTCTTGTCACTGAGCCAATGACATCTATCATCAGCATTGTCTTTCAAAGTGAATGCTTCTAGAAAATTCCCTATTAAATTTCATCATTGTCACAATAATGCTTGATCTAGCACTCAGGACCCTTCTTTCCCAGAGGAAATAAGACAGCGAAAAGAAAGCTATTAGAGGATGAACAACACATTTCTCCTGTATGCCCATGTCTCGCCTTTCAAAGCATCAATAATCTCCTGCAAAATGTCCATGCACTTATTTATTTATAATACAAGGATTTGTAAAATGGAATCCCAGGAAGGGTTAGTTAAGGATAGTGTCTGTTCCCTTAAATGAAAAGTATCTAAATGATAGAGTGATATATAAAAGGGGTTTTTCATTTAGGTCTGGACTTGCATCCTGGCAAGTCAATAAAATACCAGGTCGGTTTCTTTCTTTCTTTCTTTCTTTCTTTCTTTCTTTCTTCTTTTCTTTCTTTCTTTCTTTCTTTCTTTCTTTTTCTTCTTTCTTTCTCTCTTTCTTTCTTTTCTCCCTCTCTCTCTTTGCTTTCTCTTCTTCTATCTTTCTTTCCTTTCTCCCTCTTTTGAGTTACTATATTTATGGGTGCTGATATTACTGCATTTTTTGGTGCTGGTGAGGCCACATTTATGGGTGGAGTCAGGGGTGGAGCCAGGGGGCTGAGACAAAATGAGGTTTCGCCTAGGGTGTCAAAAATCCTCTGTCCTTGTCGCACTGCGTCCCTCTCTGTCCTCATCACACTGCATCCATCTCTGTCTGTCCCCAGTGTCCCTCGATTCTGTGTTAGTGTGTGTCATTGTTTTTGTATGAGTTACTGTGTGCACCAATGTATTTTAATGAGTGTGAGTTTGCCAGTGGGTTGGCATCATCAGTTATTTTTGTATCAGTGTGTGCCATTGTGTGTGTGCCAGTCAGCATGTATATTTGAGTGTATGGGTCATTGTCATAGAAAGTGTATGTCTTTGAGTATATTAATTATATATATATATATATATATGTATGTATGTATGTGTGTGTGTGTGTGTGTGTATGTGTATATGCGTGTTCTTCTTTAAAATGACTAAAGAAAAAATTGGAGAGCCCATTGACAAAAGGACGAGGAGGAAGTCAAGTAAGATAAATCTGAGTATGAAGAGATTAGAAGTGAGGAGGCCAGAGAGAACTTGAACATGACAGGAGGGGAAGACGATGGTGGCGGCGATGCTGTGTTTATTGATGAGATTGAACCTGACGATGCTGAACCTGGTGAATCGGATGGTGTTGAAGAGCCTCAAACTGTCTTACCAGTTATTGAACAGCATGACATTGGACTTCTGAAGTTCGACAAGGAATCTGGAAAAGCAATTCTTCCTGACTCATTGAGAACAAACATAATAAAGCTGGGTTCAAAGTATTTCCAGAACAATGAGGGGCAACAAATAACCGCTCAATGAACAAAACTTGGTTCAAGAGGAAATTGGGAAATGGTCGTGGTGAGGAAGTGTCTCGCTCTTGGCTGACCTATTCCCCTTTTAAAAAGTCTGCATTTTGTGTCTGTTGTCTTCTCTATTCCCGGTCAGACCATCAATCCTCATTGGAGCAGGAAAGTGGATTCCTCCAATGGAAAGCACCTGAAAGGATTAGTGTTCATGAAAATGCTAAGAATCGTTGGGAGTGCTTTACACAGTGGAAAGAAATGGAAAGAAATTTAGCTGAAAACAGAGGAGTTATTGACGTGGAACTTCAGTCACAGATTGAGAAGGAAAAGCAGAAGTGGCGTGATATCTTGAGGAGAATCCTTCATTGCATAAAATTCCTTGCGACTCAGAACCTGGCTTTGCAAGGACATAGGGAGTCACTTCAGCTGGATGATGACTCCAATGTGGGAAATTTCCTTGGCTTACTGAAACTACTGGCCATCTTTGACCCTGTCATGAAAGAACACCTCAGTCATGTGGAAAGTCATCCTGGATCCACGTCTTATCTTTCACCAGGTGTTCAGAATGAATTCATTCACATGATGGCATCTACTGTTCGCCAGAGTTTACTGAGAAGCATTCATAAGGCCAAGTACTATGGTCTCATGTTTGACTCAACTCCGGATCAGGCACACCGTGAGCAGATGTCAGAAGTAGTGAGGTACATGGAAGTTGATTTTGAGAGGAAAACTGTCCGTGTTAGAGAGTCTTTCCTTGGATTTATACAGATAAGCCAGAAGGATGTTGAGAGCTTGGTTGAAGACATCTTGAAACAGCTAAAGAAGGATGGAATGGAGCTACAAGATTGTCGGTCACAGTGCTATGACAACGCTGCTGTGATGGCTGGACACAAAAGTGGTGGTAATCAAAGAATAAGTGAGAAAAACAACCTGGCAGTGTTTGCAAATTGCAACAACCACTCTCTCAACTTGGTGGGTGTACATGCAGCCAAGCAGGATACAATGATGGTCACGTTTTTTGGGACCATCGAAGCTCTCTATGTGTTCTTCTCTCGTTCAACACAGCGCTGGGAAAAACTCAAAAACGCTGTGCCTGTGGTTCTTAAGTCAGAGTCCGAAACAAGGTGGAGTGCATGGACAGAAGCAGTGAAGCCCATCAATAACTACTTTGAGGAGATAGTTCAAGTTCTCCAGTATATGACAGAAAATGAAAACGAGACCAGTGAGACAAGAAGTGGTGCAAGACTTTGCTAGGATTTTGGAACAAAGTGCTTATTCGCATTGACCGTATTCAAAAGAGGCTGCAGGATCCTAGCATGAACTTCCACGATGCTGCCCTGGATTTGAAAGCCCTCCGGGATCATTTTGATGATAACAGAGAAGTGTTAGTCAGTGAGTCACTCGACGAAGGATTCAGTCTCTGTCAAGACTGGAATATTGAAATTGAAAGACGTCAGAGACAAAAGAAACGAATGCCTGGTGAGAACTCAAGAGATGCTGGGTTATCAGCCAAGGAGGAGATGGAAAGAGTCATGAAGGGAACACTCGACCGTCTTCACAGAGAAATGGATGAAAGGTTCACCCGTTTGCATGACACTGACGCCAAGTTTGGGTTCCTTCTCAATGTCGAGGGACTGTGTTACGGCACCTACAATAACGACCTAAAAAATAAGTGTGAACATTTAGGCAAACTCTACAGCTCTGATGTTGATGAACAGCAGCTATATGAAGAAAATTTGGATTGCAGAATGTTGCTAATAAGTCGGGCCAACATGAAAATATCAAGACCTAAAGAGCTTCTCAAATTTATTGTTCAATATGGAGACGAGAGTGTCTTCCCCAATCTTCGCATTGCTATTCAGATAATGCTAACTATTGCAGTTTCCATCACCAGCTGTGAGAGATCATTTAGCAAATTAAAACTAATACTTTCGTATTTGAGAGCCTCCATGGGTCAAGACAGACTCTGTGATCTTGCTCTGCTCAGGGTAGAAAGAGAAGAAACAGAAAAAAATTACTTTGAGCACATCATAGACCAGTTTAGATCAGTGAAAGCGAGGAAGGTGCAGCTGTAATTTTTATGTACTGCCAATCCATAATTTGTTAATTGGAAGATTAAAGAGTTTGACTTGTAGTTTTGTTAGCTGTTTTATTTTGTTATGTTATCTGAAAGATGGGTTTCAAATGTTTTGACAGGGGCGCAGTTTCAGTTTCTGCCATAGGTGCCATTTTCACTAGCTACGCCTCTGCATGAGAAACATGGCAAGTATGTGATTAGTATAATCAGACTGCAGATACCTATAGGATTGGCAAAAACGTGGTACCTAAAGTAATCAAATGCTCTTTTGCATTTAGATTACTTTAGGCACCAATGTTTTTTTAAATGCCCCCTCGTACAGATACTCCCAGTAGAGATATCACCCTGTTGCACCTTCTAAAAAGCAGGATTACCCAGCAGAGTGTGTATAATACCCCCTCCCTTCTCCAGCATATATTACCTCCCAACATCTGTTCATCTCACACCAGTTAAAATCTTTCCTCCACCAGTACAGCTCCCCCCGTACAGATTCCCTCCCCCACCAGTACAGATCCCCCCTCCTCCAATAGAGTTCCCCCAGTACAGATATCCATCAGCACAGCTCCATCTTAGTACAGATTTCAGTCCTCCCTCAGGATTTTTCATGTGACTGGAGCTGAGGAGCAGCTAAGGACAGCCTTCCTCCTTTTGAATCGCTGCTGCCTGTCTATGTTGTGACAGGTGGCAGAATTTGATAGCTGCAGTTTCTACTCTGTCAGTGGTAGCAATGACATTGATGCTCTGGGGAAAGAGGGGGGGTTTAAACCCCTATACCCCACTTTATCTACAACCCGGTAGAGATGTCTGTTCTCAATTGCAAATGAGCCCCTTACTCTACGAGAGTAGAGCAAATGTTTAGCTCCTCAAATGCAGGGTTACAATTGTTTAACCACTTGCCTACCAGGCACCAACACCCCCCTCCATCCAGACCAATTTTCAGCTTTCGGTGCTCTCACGCTTTGACTGACAATTACTCAGTCATGCAACACTGTACCCAAATTAATTTTTTGTCCTTTTTTTCCCACAAATAGAGCTTTCTTTTGGTGGTATTTGATCACCTCTGGGTTTTTTATTTTTTGCGCTATAATTGAAAAAAGACCGAAAATTTTGAAAAAAAACGCATTTTTCTTTGTTTCTGTGATAAAATTTAGCAAATTATTAATTTTTCTTCATAAATTTTGGCCACAATTTATACTGCCACATATCTTTGGTAAAAATAACCCAAATTAGCGGATATTATTTGGCCTTTGTGAAAGTTACAGACTCTACAAGCTGTGGTGCGAATCATACAAAATTGATCACATCTGATGCACTGGTGGCCTATCTCCTTTCTTGTGACCCGAACAAGCCAGGAAAGTACAAATACCCCCAAATGACCCCTTTTTTGAAAGTAGACATTCCAAGGTATTTAGTAAGAGGCGTGGTGAGCTTTTTGATGTTGTCATTTTTTCCCACAATTCTTTGCAAAATGAATTATTTTTTTATTTTTATTTTTTTTTCTACAAAATTGTCATTGTAATAGGTTATTTCTCTCACATGGGATGTGTATACCACAAATGACACCCCAAAATAAATTCTGCTACTCCTCCTGAGTATTACGATACCACATATGTGGGACTTTTCCACAGCCTGGCCACATAGAGAGGCCCAACATGCAGGGAGCGCCATCACGTGTTCTAGGAGCATAAATTACACATCTAAATTGTTGACTACCTATTACACTTTTGAAGGCCCTGGAGCACCAGGACAATGACACGTGACACTGACGTGGCACTGATGACACGTGACACTGACGTGGCACTGATGACACGTGACACTGACGTGGCACTGATGACACGTGACACTGACGTGGCACTGATGACACGTGACACTGACGTGGCACTGATGACAGATGGTACTAATACGGGGCACTGATGACACGTGACACTGATGACAGATGGCACTAATATGTGGCACTGATGAGAGATGGCACTCATACATGGCACTGATATCACGTGGCACTAATATGTGGCACTGATGCGAGATGGCACTAATACGTGGCACTGATGCGAGATGGCACTAATACGTGGCACTGATGACAGACGGCACTAATACGTGGCACTGATGACACTGATGACAGATGGCACTGATACGTGGCATTGATGACAGGTGACACTGATAACAGATGGCACGTGACACTGACAGGTGGCACTGATGACAGATGGCACTAATATGTGGCACTG